>CAXAJV010000166.1:253200-329200 GCA_963969225.1 Xylocopa violacea | reverse complement strand
CGTCTATAACGTAACCTATCCAATCTAGCCCCTCGCTGGTAATGTTTTACAGTATCCCGTTCCTGCCGTCCCGTACGTCTCGGTTGGGACATTATAAACGTCTAAAGCAATATATATCCTAACCTAAGGCAGGCTAACATCTCGGTTGCAGTACTTTACAACATTCCTGGCATATCGGCCCATACTTCTCGGTGGGAACATTATATAGGTCTATAACGTAACATAACCTAACCTGACACATCTAGTCCCTCGCTGGTACTGTTTTACAGAATACCGTTCGTGACGTCCCGTACGTCTCGGTTAAGATATTATAAACGTCTACAGCGATATATATCCTAACCTAAGGCAGGCTAACATCTCGGATGCAGTATTTCACAACATTCCTGGCGTATCGGTCCATACTTCTCGGTGGGAACATTATATACGTCTGTAACGTAACATAACGTAACCTATCCCATCTAGACCCTCGCCGGTAATGTTTTACAGTATCTCGTTCCTGCCGTCCCGTACGTCTCGGTTTGGACATTATAAACGTCTACAGCAATATATATCCTAACCTAAGGCAGGCTAACTTCTCGGATACAGTATTTTACAACATTCCTGGCGTATCGGCCCATACTTCTCGGTGGGAACATTATATACGTGTGTAACGTAGCATAACCTAACCTATCCCATCTAGCCCCTCGTTGGCAATGTTTTACAGAATCCCGTCCCTGTCGTCCCGTACGTCTCGGATGAGACATTATAAACGTCTACAGCGATATATATCCTAACCTAAGGCAGGCTAACATCTCGGTTGCAGTATTTTAAAACATTCCTGGCATATCGGAGCATACTTCTCGGTGGGAACATTATATAGGTCTATAACGTAACATAACCTAACCTGACACATCTAGTCCCTCGCTGGTAATGTTTTACAGAATACCGTTCGTGACGTCCCGTACGTCTCGGTTGGGATATTATAAACGTCTACAGCGATATATATACTAACCTAAGGCAGGCTAATTTCTCGGATATAGTATTTTACAACATTTCTGTAGTATCGGCCTCTACTTCTCGGTGGGAACATTATATATGTCTATAACGTAACATAACCTAACCTATCCCATCTAGCCCCTCGCTGGTAATATTTCACAGAATCCCGTTCGTGTCGTCCCGTACGTCTCGGTTGGGATATTATATACGTCTATAGCGTTATATATCCTAACCTAAGGCAGGCTATCATCTCGGATGCAGTATTTTACAACATTCCTGGCATATCGTCCCCTACTTCTCGGTGGGAACATTATATACGTCTATAACGTATCACAGCCTAACCTAACCCATCTAGCCCCTCGCTGGTAATGTTTTACAGTATCCCGTTCCTGCCGTCCCGGACGTTTCGGTTGGGACATTATAAACGTCTACAGCAATATATATCCTAACCAAAGGGATGCTAACATCTCGGATGAAGTATTTTACTCCATTCCTGGCGTATCGGCCCCTACTTCACCGTGGGAACATTATACACGTCTATAACTTAACATAATCTAACCTATCCCATCTAGCCCCTCGTTGGCAATGTTGTACAGAATCCCGTTCGTGTCGTCCCGTACGTCTCGGTTGGGACATTATAAACGTCTACAGAAATATATATCCTAACCTAAGGCAGGCTAACATCTCGGATGAAGTATTTTACAACATTCTTGTAGTATCGGCCCCTACTTCTCGGTGGAAACACTATATACGTCTATAACGTAACATAACCTAACCCAACCCATCTAGCCCCTCGCTGGTAATATTTTACAGAATCCCGTTCTTGTCGTCCGGTACATCTCGGTTGGGATATTATATACGTCTCTAGCGTTATATACCTAACCTAAGGCAGGCTAATATCTCGGATGCAGTATACTACAACATTCCTGGCGTATCGGCCCATACTTCTCGGTGGGAACATTATATACGTGTGTAACGTAACATAACCTAACCTATCCCATCTAGCCCCTCGTTGGCAATGTTTTAGAGAATCCCGTTCGTGGCGTCCCGTACGTCTCTGTTGGGATATTATATACGTCTATAGCGTTATGTATCCTAACCTAAGGCAGGCTAACATCTCGGTTGCAGTATTTTAAAACATTCCTAGCATATCGGAGCATACTTCTCGGTGGGAACATTATATATGTCTATAACGTAACATAACCTAACCTATCCCATCTAGCCCCTCGCTTGCAATGTTTTACAGAATCCCGTTCGTGTCGTCCCGTACATCTCGGTTGGGATATTATATACGTCTACAGCGATATATATCCTAACCTAAGGCAGGCTAACTTCTCGGATGCAGTATTTCACAACATTCCTGGCGTATCGGTCCATACTTCTCGGTGGGAACATTATATACGTCTATAACGTAACATAACGTAACCTATCCCATCTAGCCCGTCGCTGGTAATATTTTACAGTATCTCGATCCTGCCGTCCCGTACGTCTCGGTTTGGATATTATAAACGTCTACAGCAATATATATCCACACCTAAGGCAGGCTAACATCTCGGATGCAGTATTTTACAACATTCCTGGCGTAGCGGCCCATACTTCTCGGTGGGAACATTATATACGTCTGTAACGTAGCATAACCTAACCTATCCCATCTAGCCCCTCGTTGGCAATGTTTTACAGAAACCCGTTCGTGATGTCCCGTACATCTCGGTTGGAATATTATATACGTCTATAGCGTTATATATCCTAACCTAAGGCAAGCTATCATCTCGGATGCAGTATTTTACAACATTCCTGGCATATCGGCCCCTACTTCTCGGTGGGAACATTATATACGTTTATAACGTGTCTCAACCTAACCTAACCCATCTAGCCCCTCGCTGGTAATGTTTTACAGAATCCCGTCTCTGTCGTCCCGTACGTCTCGGATGAGACATCATAAACGTCTACAGCGATATATATACTAACCTAAGGCAGGCTAACTTCTCGGATACAGTATTTTACAACATTCTTGGCGTATCGGCCCATACTTCTCGGTGGGAACATTATATACGTGTGTAACGTAACATAACCTAACCTATCCCATCTAGCCCCACGTTGGCAATGTTTTACAGAATCCCGTTCGTGACGTCCCGTACATCTCGGTTGGAATATTATATACGTCTATAGCGTTATATATCCTAACCTAAGGCAAGCTGTCATCTCGGATGCAGTATTTTACAACATTCCTGGCATATCGGCCCCTACTTCTCGGTGGGAACATTATATACGTTTATAACGTATCACAACCTATCCTAACCCATCTAGCCCCTCGCTGGTAATGTTTTACAGAATCCCGTCCCTGTCGTCCCGTACGTCTCGGATGAGACATTATAAACGTCTACAGCGATATATATACTAACCTAAGGCAGGCTAACTTCTCGGATACAGTATTTTACAACATTCCTGGCGTATCGGCCCATACTTCTCGGTGGGAACATTATATACGTGTGTAACGTAACATAACCTAACCTATCCCATCTAGCCCCTCGTTGGCAATGTTTTACAGAATCCCGTTCGTGACGTCCCGTACATCTCGGTTGGAATATTATATACGTCTATAGCGTTATATATCCTAACCTAAAGCAAGCTATCATCTCGGATGCAGTATTTTACAACATTCCTGGCATATCGGCCCCTACTTCTCGGTGGGAACATTATATACGTTTATAACGTATCACAACCTATCCTAACCCATCTAGCCCCTCGCTGGTAATGTTTTACAGAATCCCGTCCCTGTCGTCCCGTACGTCTCGGATGAGACATTATAAATGTCTACAGCGATATATATCCTAACCTATGGCAGGCTAACTTCTCGGATATAGTATTTTACAACATTCCTGGCGTATCGGCCAATACTTCTCGGTGGGAACATTATATACGTCTGTAACGTAACATAACCTAACCTATCCCATCTAGCCCCTCGTTGGCAACGTTTTACAGAATCCCGTTTGTGACGCCCCGTACATCTCGGTTGGAATATTATATACGTCTATAGCGTTATATATCCTAACCTAAGGCAAGCTATCATCTCGGATGCAGTATTTTACAGCATTCCTGGCATATCGGCCCCTACATCTCGGTGGGAACATTATATACGTTTATAACGTATCTCAACCTAACCTAACCCATCTGGCCCGTCGCTGGTAATGTTTTACAGAATACCGTTCGTGACGTCCCGTACGTCTCGGTTGGGATATTATAAACGTCTACAGCGATATATATCCTAACCTAAGGCAGGCTAACTTCTCGGATATAGTATTTTACAACATTCCTGGCGTATCGGCCCATACTTCTCGGTGGGAACATTATATACGTGTGTAACGTAACATAACCTAACCTATCCCATCTATCCCCTCGTTGGAAATGTTTTACAGAATCCCGTTCGTGACGTCCCGTACATCTCGGTTGGAATATTATATACGTCTATAGCGTTATATATCCTAACCTAAGGCAAGCTATCGTCTCGGATGCAGTATTTTACAACATTCCTGGCATATCGGCCCCTACTTCTCGGTGGGAACATTATATACGTTTATAACGTATCACAACCTATCCTAACCCATCTAGCCCCTCGCTGGTAAAGTTTTACAGAATCCCGTCCCTGTCGTCCCGTACGTCTCGGATGAGACATTATAAAGGTCTACAGCGATATATATCCTAACCTAAGGCAGGCTAACTTCTCGGATATAGTATTTTACAACATTCCTGGCGTATCGGCACATACTTCTCGGTGGGAACATTATATACGTCTATAACGTAACATAACCTAACCTATCCCATCTAGCCCCTCGCAGGTAATATTTCACAGAATCCCGTTCGTGTCGTCCCGTACGTCTCGGTTGGGATATTATATACGTCTATAGCGTTATATAGCCTAACCTAAGGCAGGCTATCATTTCGGATGCAGTATTTTACAACATTCCTGGCATGTCGACACATACTTCTCGGTGGGAACATTATATAGGTCTATAACGTAATATAACCTAACCTAACACATCTGGCCCCTCGCCCGTAATGTTTTACAGAATCTCGTTCGTGTCGTCCCGTACATCTCGGTTGGAATATTATATACGTCTACAGCGATATATATCCTAACCTAAGGCAAGCTATCATCTCGGATGCAGTATTTTACAACATCCCTGGCATATCGGCTCTTACTTCTCGGTGGGAACATTATATACGTTTATAACGTATCACAAACTATCCTAACCCATCTAGCCCCTCGCTGGTAATGTTTTACAGTATCCCGTTCCTGCCGTCCCGTACGTCTCGGTTGGGACATTATAAACGTCTACAGCAATATATATCCTAACCTAAGGCAGGCTAACATCTCGGATGCAGTATTTTACAACATTCCTGGCGTATCGGCCCATATTTCTCGGTGGGAACATTATATACGTCTGTAACGTAACATAACCTAACCTATCCCATCTAGCCCCTCGTTGGCAACGTTTTACAGAATCCCGTTCGTGACGCCCCGTACATCTCGGTTGGAATATTATATACGTCTACAGCGATATATATCCTAACCTAACGCAGGCTAATTTCTCGGATATAGTATTTTACAACATTTCTGTAGGATCGGACTCTACTTCTCGGTGGTAACATTATATACGTCTATAACGTAACATAACCTAACCTATCCCATCTAGCCCCTCGCTGGTAATGTTTTACAGTATCCCGTTCCTGTCGTCCCGTACATCTCGGTTGGGATGTTATATACGTCTACAGCGATATATATCCTAACGTAAGGCAGGATAACATCTCGGATGAAGTATTTTATGCCATTCCTGGCGTATCGGCCCCTACTTCACCGAGGGAACATTATACACGTGTATAACTTAACATAACCTAACCTAACCCATCTAGCCCCTCGTTGGCAATGTTTTACAGAATCCCGTTCGTGACGTCCCGTACGTCTCGGTTGGGACATTATATATGTCTACAGCGTTATATATCCTAACATAAGCCAGGCTGTCATCTCGGATGCAGTATTTTACAACATTCCTGGCATATCGGCCCCTACCTCTCGGTGGGAACATTATATACGTTTATAACGTATCTCAACCTAACCTAACCCATCTAGCCCCTCGCTGGTAATGTGTTACAGAATCCCGTCCCTGTCGTCCCGTACGTCTCGGATGAGACATGATAAACGTCTACAGCGATATATATACTAACCTAAGGCAGGCTAACTTCTCGGATATAGTATTTTACAACATTCCTGGCGTATCGGCCCATACTTCTCGGTGGGAACATTATATACGTGTGTAACGTAACATAACCTAACCTATCCCATCTAGCCCCTCGTTGGAAATGTTTTACAGAATCCCGTTCGTGACGTCCCGTACATCTCGGTTGGAATATTATATACGTCTATAGCGTTATATATCCTAACCTAAGGCAAGCTATCGTCTCGGATGCAGTATTTTACAACATTCCTGGCATATCAGCCCCTACTTCTCGGTGGGAACATTATATACGTTTATAACGTATCACAACCTATCCTAACCCATCTAGCCCCTCGCTGGTAATGTTTTACAGAATCCCGTCCCTGTCGTCCCGTACGTCTCGGATGAGACATTGTAAAGGTCTACAGCGATATATATTCTAACCTAAGGCAGGCTAACTTCTCGGATATAGTATTTTACAACATTCCTGGCGTATCGGCCCATACTTCTCGGTGGGAACATTATATACGTCTATAACGTAACATAACCTAACCTATCCCATCTAACCCTCGCAGGTAATATTTCACAGAATCCCGTTCGTGTCGTCCCGTACGTCTCGGTTGGGATATTATATACGTCTATAGCGTTATATATCCTAACCTAAGGCAGGCTATCATTTCGGATGCAGTATTTTACAACATTCCTGGCATGTCGACACATACTTCTCGGTGGGAACATTATATAGGTCTATAACGTAATATAACCTAACCTAACACATCTGGCCCCTCGCCCGTAATGTTTTACAGAATCTCGTTCGTGTCGTCCCGTACATCTCGGTTGGAATATTATATACGTCTACAGCGATATATATCCTAACCTAAGGCAAGCTATCATCTCGGATGCAGTATTTTACAACATTCCTGGCATATCGGCCCCTACTTCTCGGTGGGAACATTATATACGCCTATAGTATCACAACCTAACCTAACCCATCTAGCCCCTCGCTGGTAATGCTTTACAGAATCCCGTTCCTGTCGTCCCGTACGTCTCGGATGAGACATTATAAACGTCTACAGCGATATATATCTTAACCTAAGGCAGGCTAACTTCTCGGATATAGTATTTTACAACATTCCTGGCGTATCGGCCCATACTTCTCGGTGGGAACATTATATACGTCTGTAACGTAACATAACCTAACCTATCCCATCTAGCCCCTCGCTGGTAATATTTTACAGAATCCCGTCCGTGACGTCCCCTACATCTCGGTTGGAATATTATATACGTCTATAGCGTTATATATCCTAGCCTAAGGCAAGCTATCGTCTCGGATGCAGTATTTTACAACATTCCTGGCATATCGGCCCCTACTTCTCGGTGGGAACATTATATACGTTTATAACGTATCACAACCTATCCTAACCCATCTAGCCCCTCGCTGGTAATGTTTTACAGAATCCCGTCCCTGTCGTCCCGAACGTCTCGGATGAGACATTATAAAGGTCTACAGCGATATATATCCTAACCTAAGGCAGGCTAACTTCTCGGATATAGTATTTTACAACATTCCTGGCGTATCGGCCCATACTTCTCGGTGGGAACATTATATAGGTCTATAACCTAACATAACCTAACCTGACACATATAGTCCCTCGCTGGTAATGTTTTACAGAATAACGTTCGTGACGTCCCGTACGTCTCGGTTGGGATATTATATACGTATATAGCGTTATATATCCTAACCTAAGGCTGGCTATCTTTTCGGATGCATTATTTTACAACATTCTTGGAATATCGTCCCCTACTTCTCGGTGGGAACTTTATATACGTCTATAACGTATCACAACCTAACCTAACCCATCTAGCCCATCGCTGGTAATATTTTACAGAATCCCGTTCGTGTCGTCCGGTACATCTCGGTTGGGATATTATATACGTCTCTAGCGTTATATACCTAACCTAAGGCAGGCTAACATCTCGGATGCAGTATATTACAACATTCCTGGCGTATCGGCCCATACGTCTCGGTGGGAACATTATATACGTGTGTAACGTAACATAACCTAAGCTATCCCATCTAGCCCCTTGTTGGCAATGTTTTACAGAATCCCGTTCGTGTCGTCCCGTACATCTCGTTTGGAATATTATATACGTCTATAGCGTTATATATCGTAACCTAAGGCAAGCTATCATCTCGGATGCAGTATTTTACAACATCCCTGGCATACCGGCCCCTACTTCTCGGTGGGAACATTATATACGTTTATAACGTATCACAACCTATCTTAACCCATCTAGCCCCTCGCTGGTAATGTTTTACAGAATCCCGTCCCTGTCGTCCCGTACGTCTCGGATGAGACATTATAAACGTCTACAGCGATATATATCCTAACCTAAGGCTGGCTAACTTCTCGGATATAGTATTTTACAACATTCCTGGCGTATCGGCCCATACTTCTCTGTGGAAACATTATATACGTCTATAACGTAATATAATCTAACCTAACCCGTCTAGCCCCTCGCTGGTAATGTTGTACAGAATCCCGTTCGTGTCGTCCCGTACGTCTCGGTTGGGATATTATATACGTCTATAGCGTTATGTATTCTAACCTAAGGCAGGCTAACATCTCGGTTGCAGTATTTTACAACATTCCTGGCATATCGGCCCATACTTCTCGGTGGGAACATTATATAGGTCTATAACGTAACATAACCTAACCTGACACATCTAGTCCCTCGCTGGTAATGTTTTACAGAATACCGTTCGTGACGTCCCGTACATCTCGGTTGGGATGTTACATACGTCTACAGCGATATATATCCTAACCTAAGGCAGGCTAACATCTCGGTTGCAGTATTTTACAACATTCCTGGCATATCGACCCATACTTCTCGGTGGGAACATTATATAGTTCTATAACGTAATATAACCTAACCTAACACATCTGGCCCCTCGCCCGTAATGTTTTACAGAATCTCGATCGTGTCGCCCCGTACATCTCGGTTGGAATATTATATACGTCTATAGCGTTATATATCCTAACCTAAGGAAGGCTATCATCTCGGATGTAGTATTTTACAATATTCCTGCCGTATCGGCCCTACTTCTCGGTGGGAACATGATATAGGTCTATAACGTAATATAACCTAACCTTACACATCTAGCTCCTCGCTCGTAATGTTTTACAGAATCCCGTTCGTGTCGTCCCGTACGTCTCGGTTGGGACATTATATACGTCTACAGCGTTATATATCCTAACCTAAGCCAGGCTATCATCTCGGATGCAGTATTTTACAACATTCCTGGCATATCGGCCCCTACTTCTCGGTGGGAACATTATATACGCCTATAGTATCACAACCTAACCTAACCCATCTAGCCCCTCGCTGGTAATGCTTTACAGAATCCCGTTCCTGTCGTCCCGTGCGTCTCGGATGAGACATTATAAACGTCTACAGCGATATATATCTTAACCTAAGGCAGGCTAACTTCTCGGGTATAGTATTTTACAACATTCCTGGCGTATCGGCCCATACTTCTCGGTGGGAACATTATATACGTCTGTAACGTAACATAACCTAACCTATCCCATCTAGCCCCTCGCTGGTAATATTTTACAGAATCCCGTTCGTGACGTCCCCTACATCTCGGTTGGAATATTATATACGTCTATAGCGTTATATATCCTAGCCTAAGGCAAGCTATCGTCTCGGATGCAGTATTTTACAACATTCCTGGCATATCGGCCCCTACTTCTCGGTGGGAACATTATATACGTTTATAACGTATCACAACCTATCCTAACCCATCTAGCCCCTCGCTGGTAATGTTTTACAGAATCCCGTCCCTGTCGTCCCGAACGTCTCGGATGAGACATTATAAAGGTCTACAGCGATATATATCCTAACCTAAGGCAGGCTAACTTCTCGGATATAGTATTTTACAACATTCCTGGCGTATCGGCCCATACTTCTCGGTGGGAACATTATATATGTCTATAACGTAACATAACCTAACCTGACACATATAGTCCCTCGCTGGTAATGTTTTACAGAATAACGTTCGTGACGTCCCGTACGTCTCGGTTGGGATATTATATACGTATATAGCGTTATATATCCTAACCTATGGAAGGCTATCATCTCGGATGTAGTATTTTACAATATTCCTGCCGTATCGGCCCCTACTTCTCGGTGGGAACATTATATAGGTCTATAACGTAACATAACCTAACCTGACACATCTAGTCCCTCGCTGGTAATGTTTTACAGAATACCGTTCGTGACGTCCCGTACATCTCGGTTGGGATATTATATACGTATAAAGCGTTATATATCCTAACCTATGGAAGGCTATCATCTCGGATGTAGTATTTTACAATATTCCTGCCGTATCGGCCCCTACTTCTCGGTGGGAACATTATATAGGTCTATAACGTAACATAACCTAACCTGACACATCTAGTCCCTCGCTGGTAATGTTTTACAGAGTACCGTTCGTGACGTCCCGTACATCTCGGTTGGGATATTATATACGTCTATAGCGTTATATATCCTAACCTAAGGAAGGCTATCATATCGGATGTAGTATTTTACAATATTCCTGCCGTATCGGCCCCTACTTCTCGGTGGGAACATTATATAGGTCTATAACGTAATATAACCGAACCTAACCCATCTAGCCCCTCGCTGGTAATGTTTTACAGAATCCCGTTCCTGTCGTCCCGTACGTCTCGGATGAGACATTATAAACGTCTACAGCGATATATATCGTAACCTAAGGCAGGCTAATTTCTCCGATATAGTATTTTACAACATTTCTGTAGGATCGGCCTCTACTTCTCGGTGGGAACATTATATACGTCTATAACGTAACATAATGTAACCTATCCCATCTAGCCCCTCGCTGGTAATGTTTTACAGTATCCGGTTCCTGCCGTCCCGTACGTCTCGGTTGGGACATTATAAACGTCTACAGCAATATATATCCTAACCTAAGGCAGGTTAACATCTCGGATGAAGTATTTTACGCCATTCCTGGCGTATCGGCCCCTACTTCACCGTGGGAACATTATACACGTCTATAACTTAACATAACCTAACCTAACCCATCTAGCCCCTCGCTGGTAATATTTTACAGAATCCCGTTCGTGTCGTCCGGTACATCTCGGTTGGGATATTATATACATCTCTAGCGTTATATACCTAACCTAAGGCAGGCTAACATCTCGGATGCAGTATTTTACAACATTCCTGGCATATCGGCCCATACTTCTCGGTGGGAACATTATATACGTCTATAACGTAACATAACCTAACCTAACCCATCTAGCCCCTCGCTGGTAATGTTTTACAGAATCCCGTTCCTGTCGTCCCGTACATCTCGGTTGGGATGTTATATACGTCTACAGTGATATATATCCTAACGTAAGGCAGGCTATCATCTCGGATGCAGTATTTTACAACATTCTTGGAGTATCGGGCCCTACTTCTCGGTGGGAACACTACATTCGTCTATATTGTAACATAACCTAACCCAACCCATCTAGCCCCTCTCTGGTAGTATTTTACAGAATCCCGTTCTTGTCGACCCTTACGTCTCGGTTGGGATATTATATATGTCTATAGCGTTATATATCGTAACCTAAAGCAGGCTATCATCTCGGATGCAGTATTTTACAACATTCCTGGCGCATCGGCCTCTACTTCTCGGTGGGAACATTATATTCGTCTATAACGTAATGTAACCTAACCTAACACATCTAGCCCCTCGCTGGTAATGTTTTACAGTATCCCGTTCCTGTCGTCCCGTACGTCTCCGTCGGGACACGATAAACGTCTACAGCAATATATATCCTAACCTAAGGCAGGCTAACATCTCGAATGCAGTATTTTACAACATTCCTGGCTTATCGGCCACTATTTCTCGGTGGGAACATTATATACGTCTATAACGTATCACAACCTAACCTAACAAATCTAGACCCTCGCTGGTAATGCTTTACAGAATCCCGTTCCTGTCGTCTCGTACGTCTCGGATGGGACATTATAAACGTCTACAGCGATATATATCCTAACCTAAGGCGGGCTAACATCTCGGATGTAGTATTTTACAACATTCCTGGCGTATCGGCCCCTACTTCACGGTGGGAACATTATACACGTCTATAACGTAACATAACCTAACCCAACCCATCTAGCCCCTCGCTGGTAATATTTTACAGAATCCCGTTCTTGTCGACCCGTACGTCTCGGTTGGTATATTATATACGTCTATAGCGTTATATATCGTAACCTAAGGCAGGCTATCACCTCGGATGCAGTATTTTACAACATTCCTGACGCATCGGCCTCTACTTCTCGGTGGGAACATTATATTCGTCTATAACGTAACATAACCTAACCTGACACATCTAGTCCCTCGCTGGTAATGTTTTACAGAATACCGTTCGTGACGTCCCGTACATCTCGGTTGGTATATTATATACGTCTATAGCGTTATATATCCTATCCTAAGGCAGGCTAACTTCTCGGATATAGTATTTTACAACATTCCTGGCGTATCGGCCCATACTTCTCGGTGGGAACATTATATACGTCTATAACGTAACATAACCTAACCTATCCCATCTAGCCCCTCGCTGGCAATGTTTTACAGAATCCCGTTCGTGACGTCCCGTACATCTCGGTTGGAATATTATATACGTCTATACCGTTATATATCCTAACCTAAGCCAGGCTATCATCTCGGATGCAGTATTTTACAACATTCCTGGCATATCGGCCCCTACTTCTCGGTGGGAACATTATACACGTCTATACCGTATCACAACCTATCCTAACCCATCTAGCCCCTCGCTGGTAATGTTTTACAGAATCCCGTTCCTGTCGTCCCGTACGTCTCGGATGAGACATTATATACGTCTACAGCGTTATATATCCTAACCTAAGCCAGGCTATCATCTCGGATGCAGTATTTTACAACATTCCTGGCATATCGGCCCCTACTTCTCGGTGGGAACATTATACACGTCTATACCGTATCACAACCTATCCTAACCCATCTAGCCCCTCGCTGGTAATGTTTTACAGAATCCCGTTCCTGTCGTCCCGTACATCTCGGATGGGACATTATATACGTCTACAGCGATATATATCCTAACCTAAGGCAGGCTAACATCTCGGATGCAGTATTTCACAACATTCCTGGCGTATCGGCCCATACTTCTCGGTGGGAACATTATATACGTGTGTAACGTAACATAACCTAACCTATCCCATCTAGCCCCTCGTTGGCAATGTTTTACAGAATCCCGTTCGTGACGTCCCGTACATCTCGGTTGGAATATTATATACGTCTATAGCGTTATATATCCTAACCTAAGGCAGGCTAACATTTCGGTTGCAGTATTTTACAACATTCCTGGCATATCGGCCCATACTTCTCGGTGGGAACATTATATAGGTCTATAACGTAACATAACCTAACCTGACACATCTAGCCCCTTGTTGGCAATGTTTTACAGAATCCCGTTCGTGACGTCCCGTACATCTCGGTTGGAATATTATATACGTCTATAGCGTTATATATCCTAACCTAAGGCAAGCTATCATCTCGGATGCAGTATTTTACCACATTCCTGGCATATCGGCCCCTACTTCTCGGTGGGAACATTATATACGTTTATATCGTATCACAACCTATCCTAACCCATCTTGCCCCTCGCTGGTAAAGATGATACAGAATCCCGTCCCTGTCGTCCCGTACGTCTCGGATGAGACATTATAAACGTCTACAGCGATATATATCCTAACCTAAGGCAGGCTAACTTCTCGGATATAGTATTTTACAACATTCCTGGCGTATCGGCCGATACTTCTCGGTGGGAACAATATATACGTCTATAACGTAATATAATCTAACCTAACCCATCTAGCCCCTCGCTGGTAATGTTTTCCAGAATCCCGTTCGTGTCGTCCCGTACGTCTCGGTTGGGATATTATATACGTTTATTGCGTTATGTATCCTAACCTAAGGCAGGCTAACATCTCGGTTGCAGTATTTTACAACATTCCTGGCATATCGGCCCATACTTCTCGGTGGGAACATTATATAGGTCTATAACGTAACATAACCTAACCTGACACATCTAGTCCCTCGCTGGTAATGTTTTACAGAATACCGTTCGTGACGTCCCGTACATCTCGGTTGGGATATTATATACGTATAAAGCGTTATATATCCTAACCTATGGAAGGCTATCATCTCGGATGTAGTATTTTACAATATTCCTGCCGTATCGGCCCCTACTTCTCGGTGGGAACATTATATAGGTCTATAACGTAACATAACCTAACCTGACACATCTAGTCCCTCGCTGGTAATGTTTTACAGAGTACCGTTCGTGACGTCCCGTACATCTCGGTTGGGATATTATATACGTCTATAGCGTTATATATCCTAACCTAAGGAAGGCTATCATATCGGATGTAGTATTTTACAATATTCCTGCCGTATCGGCCCCTACTTCTCGGTGGGAACATTATATAGGTCTATAACGTAATATAACCGAACCTAACCCATCTAGCCCCTCGCTGGTAATGTTTTACAGAATCCCGTTCCTGTCGTCCCGTACGTCTCGGATGAGACATTATAAACGTCTACAGCGATATATATCGTAACCTAAGGCAGGCTAATTTCTCCGATATAGTATTTTACAACATTTCTGTAGGATCGGCCTCTACTTCTCGGTGGGAACATTATATACGTCTATAACGTAACATAATGTAACCTATCCCATCTAGCCCCTCGCTGGTAATGTTTTACAGTATCCGGTTCCTGCCGTCCCGTACGTCTCGGTTGGGACATTATAAACGTCTACAGCAATATATATCCTAACCTAAGGCAGGTTAACATCTCGGATGAAGTATTTTACGCCATTCCTGGCGTATCGGCCCCTACTTCACCGTGGGAACATTATACACGTCTATAACTTAACATAACCTAACCTAACCCATCTAGCCCCTCGCTGGTAATATTTTACAGAATCCCGTTCGTGTCGTCCGGTACATCTCGGTTGGGATATTATATACATCTCTAGCGTTATATACCTAACCTAAGGCAGGCTAACATCTCGGATGCAGTATTTTACAACATTCCTGGCATATCGGCCCATACTTCTCGGTGGGAACATTATATACGTCTATAACGTAACATAACCTAACCTAACCCATCTAGCCCCTCGCTGGTAATGTTTTACAGAATCCCGTTCCTGTCGTCCCGTACATCTCGGTTGGGATGTTATATACGTCTACAGTGATATATATCCTAACGTAAGGCAGGCTATCATCTCGGATGCAGTATTTTACAACATTCCTGGCATATCGGCCCCTACTTCTCGGTGGGAACATTATACACGTCTATACTGTATCACAACCTATCCTAACCCATCTAGCCCCTCGCTGGTAATGTTTTACAGAATCCCGTTCCTGTCGTCCCGTACGTCTCGGATGAGACATTATAAACGTCTACAGCGATATATATCGTAACCGAAGGCAGGCTAATTTCTCCGATATAGTATTTTACAACATTTCTGTAGGATCGGCCTCTACTTCTCGGTGGGAACATTATATACGTCTATAACGTAACATAACCTAACCTATCCCATCTATCCCCTCGCTGGCAATGTTGTACAGAATCCCGTTCGTGTCGTCCCGTACATCTCGGATGGGACATTATATACGTCTACAGCGATATATATCCTAACCTAAGGCAGGCTAACATCTCGGATGCAGTATTTCACAACATTCCTGGCGTATCGGCCCATACTTCTCGGTGGGAACATTATATACGTGTGTAACGTAACATAACCTAACCTATCCCATCTAGCCCCTCGTTGGCAATGTTTTACAGAATCCCGTTCGTGACGTCCCGTACATCTCGGTTGGAATATTATATACGTCTATAGCGTTATATATCCTAACCTAAGGCAAGCTATCATCTCGGATGCAGTATTTTACCACATTCCTGGCATATCGGCCCCTACTTCTCGGTGGGAACATTATATACGTTTATATCGTATCACAACCTATCCTAACCCATCTTGCCCCTCGCTGGTAAAGATGATACAGAATCCCGTCCCTGTCGTCCCGTACGTCTCGGATGAGACATTATAAACGTCTACAGCGATATATATCCTAACCTAAGGCAGGCTAACTTCTCGGATATAGTATTTTACAACATTCCTGGCGTATCGGCCCATACTTCTCGGTGGGAACATTATATACGTCTATAACATAATATATCCTAACCTAAGTCAGGCTAACATCTCGGATGCTGTATTTTACAACATTCCTGGCGTATCGGCCCATACTTCTCGGTGGGAACATTATATACGTATATAGCGTAACATAACCTAACCTATCCCATCTAGCCCCCCGCTGGCAATGTTTTACAGAATCCCGTTCGTGTCGTCCCGTACGTCTCGTATGGGACATTATATACGTCTACAGCGTTATATATCCTAACGTAAGGCAGGCTAACATCTCGGATGTAGTATTTTACAACATTCTTGGAGTATCGGCCCCTACTTCTCGGTGGGAACATTATATACGTCTATAACGTATTACAACCTAACCTAACCCATCTAGCACCTCGCTGGTAATGTTTTACAGAATACCGTTCGTGACGTCCCGTACATCTCGGTTGGGATATTATATACGTCTATAGCGTTATATATCCTAACCTAAGGCAGGCTATCATCTCGGATGCAGTATTTTACAACATTCTTGGAGTATCGGCCCCTACTTCTCGGTGGGAACACTATATACGTCTATAACGTAACATAACTAACCCAACCCATCTAGCCCCTCGCTGGTAATGTTTTACAGAATCCCGTTCGTGTCGTCCCGTACGTCTCGATTGCGACATTATATACGTCTACAGCGTTATATATCCTAACCTAAGGCAGGCAAACTTCTCGGATATAGTATTTAACAACATTTCTGTAGGATCGGCCTCTACTTCTCGGTGGGAACATTATATACGTCTATAACGTAATATAATCTAACCTATCCCATCTAGCGCCTCGCTGGTAATGTTTTACAGAATCCCGTTCCTGTCGTCCCGTACGTCTCGGATGAGACATTATAAACGTCTACAGCGATATATATCCTAACCTATGGCAGGCTAATTTCTCGGATATAGTATTTTACAACATATCTGTAGGATCGGCGTCTACTTCTCGGTGGGAACATTATATACGTCTATAACGTAACATAACCTAACCTATCCCATCTAGCCCCTCGCTGGCAATGTTTTACAGAATCCCGTTCGTGTCGTCCCGTACATCTCGGTTGGAATATTATATACGTCTATACCGTTATATATCCTAACCTAAGGCAGGCTAACATCTCGGATGTAGTATTTTACAATATTCCTGGCGTATCGGGCCCTACTTCACGGTGGGAACATTATACACGTCTATAACGTAACATAACCTAACCCAACCCATCTAGCCCCTCGCTGGTAATATTTTACAGAATCCCGTTCTTGTCGACCCGTACGTCTCGGTTGGGATATTATATACGTCTATAGTGTTATATATCCTAACCTAAGGCAGGCGAACATCTCGGATGCAGTATTTTACAACATTTCTGGCGTATCGGCCCATACTTCTCGGTGGGAACATTGTATACGTCTATAACGTAACATAACCTAACCTATCCCATCTAGCCCCTCGCTGGCAATGTTTTACAGAATCCGGTTCGTGTCGTCTCGTACATCTCGGTTGGGATATTATATACGTCTATAGCGTTATATAACCTAACCTAAGGCGGGCTAACATCTCGGATGTAGTATTTTATACATTCCTGGCGTATCGGCCCCTACTTCACGGTGCGAACATTATACACGTCTATAACGTAACATAACCTAACCTAACACATCTAGCACCTCGCTGGTAATGTTTTACAGAATACCGTTCGTAACGTCCCGTACGTCTCGGTTGGGATATTATATACGTCTATAGCGTTATATATCCTAACCTAAGGCAGGCTATCATCTCGGATGCAGTATTTTACAACATTCTTGGAATCTCCGCCCCTACTTCTCGGTCGGAACACTATATACGTCTATAACGTAACATATCCTAACCCAACCCATCTAGCCCCTCGCTGGTAATGTTTTACAGAATCCCGTCCCTGTCGACCCGTACGTCTCGGGTGAGACATTATAAACGTCTACAGCGATATATATCCTAACCTAAGGCAGGCTAACTTCTCGGATATAGTATTTTACAACATTCCTGGCGTATCGGCCCATACTTCTCGGTGGGAACATTATATACGTCTGTAACGTAACATCACCTAACCTATCCCATCTAGCCCGTCGTTGGCAATGTTTTACAGAATCCCGTTCGCGTCGCCCCGTACATCTCGGTTGGAATATTATATACGTCTATAGCGTTATATATCCTAACCTAAGGCAGGCTAACATCTCGGATGTAGTATTTTACAACATTCCTGGCGTATCGGCCTCTACTTCTCGGTGGGAACATTATATTCGTCTATAACGTAATATAACCTAACCTAACACATCTAGCACCTCGCTGGTAATGTTTTACAGTATCCCGTCCCTATCGTCCCGTACGTCTCGGATGAGACACTATAAGCGTCCACAGCGTTATATATCCTAACCTAAGCCAGGCTATCATCTCGGATGCAGTATTTTACAACATTCCTGGCATACCGGCCGCTACTTCTCGGTGGGAACATTATATACGTCTATAACGTATCACAACCTAACCTATCCCATCTAGCGCCTCGCTGGTAATGTTTTACAGAATCCCGTTTCTGTCGTCCCGTACGTCTCGGATGAGACATTATAAACGTCTACAGCGATATATATCCTAACCTATGGCAGGCTAATTTCTCGGATATAGTATTTTACAACATTTCTGTAGGATCGGCGTCTACTTCTCGGTGGGAACATTATATACGTCTATAACGTAACATAACCTAACCTATCCCATCTAGCCCCTCGCTGGCAATGTTTTACAGAATCCCGTTCGTGTCGTCCCGTACATCTCGGTTGGGATATTATATACGTCTATAGCGTTATATAACCTAACCTAAGGCAGGCTAACATCTCGGATGTAGTATTTTATACATTCCTGGCGTATCGGCCCCTACTTCACGGTGGGAACATTATACACGTCTATAACGTAACATAACCTAACCTAACACATCTAGCACCTCGCTGGTAATGTTTTACAGAATACCGTTCGTAACGTCCCGTACGTCTCGGTTGGGATATTATATACGTCTATAGCGTTATATATCCTAACCTAAGGCAGGCTATCATCTCGGATGCAGTATTTTACAACATTCTTGGAATCTCCGCCCCTACTTCTCGGTCGGAACACTATATACGTCTATAACGTAACATATCCTAACCCAACCCATCTAGCCCCTCGCTGGTAATGTTTTACAGAATCCCGTCCCTGTTGACCCGTACGTCTCGGATGAGACATTATAAACGTCTACAGCGATATATATCCTAACCTAAGGCAGGCTAACTTCTCCGATATAGTATTTTACAACATTCCTGGCGTATCGGCCCATACTTCTCGGTGGGAACATTATATACGTCTATAACATAATATATCCTAACCTAAGTCAGGCTAACATCTCGGATGCTGTATTTTACAACATTCCTGGCGTGTCGGCCCATACTTCTCGGTGGGAACATTATATACGTATATAGCGTAACATAACCTAACCTATCCCATCTAGCCCCTCGCTGGCAATGTTTTACAGAATCCCGTTCGTGTCGTCCCGTACGTCTCGTATGGGACATTATATACGTCTACAGCGATATATATCCTAACGTAAGGCAGGCTAACTTTTCGGATGCAGTATTTTACAACATTCCTGGCGTATCGGCCCATACTTCTCGGTGGGAACATTATATACGTCTGTAACGTAACATAACCTAACCTATGCTATCTAGCCCGTCGTTGGCAATGTTTTACAGAATCCCGTTCGCGTCGCCCCGTACATCTCGGTTGGAATATTATATACGTCTATAGCGGTATATATCCTAACCTAAGGCAGGCTAACATCTCGGATGTAGTATTTTACAACATTCCTGGCGTATCGGCCTCTACTTCTCGGTGGGAACATTATATTCGTCTATAACGTAATATAACCTAACCTAACACATCTAGCACCTCGCTGGTAATGTTTTACAGTATCCCGTCCCTATCGTCCCGTACGTCTCGGATGAGACACTATAAGCGTCCACAGCGTTATATATCCTAACCTAAGCCAGGCTATCATCTCGGATGCAGTATTTTACAACATTCCTGGCATACCGGCCGCTACTTCTCGGTGGGAACATTATATACGTCTATAACGTATCACAACCTAACCTATCCCATCTAGCGCCTCGCTGGTAATGTTTTACAGAATCCCGTTCCTGTCGTCCCGTACGTCTCGGATGAGACATTATAAACGTCTACAGCGATATATATCCTAACCTATGGCAGGCTAATTTCTCGGATATAGTATTTTACAACATTTCTGTAGGATCGGCGTCTACTTCTCGGTGGGAACATTATATACGTCTATAACTTAACATAACCTAACCTATCCCATCTAGCCCCTCGCTGGCAATGTTTTACAGAATCCCGTTCGTGTCGTCCCGTACATCTCGGTTGGAATATTATATACGCCTATACCGTTATATATCCTAACCTAAGGCAGGCTAACATCTCGGATGTAGTATTTTACAACATTCGTGGCGTATCGGGCCCTACTTCACGGTGAGAACATTATACACGTCTATAACGTAACATAACCTAACCCAACCCATCTAGCCCCTCGCTGGTAATATTTTACAGAATCCCGTTCTTGTCGACCCGTACGTCTCGGTTGGGATATTATATACGTCTATAGCGTTATATATCCTAACCTAAGGCAGGCTATCATCTCGGATGCAGTATTTTACAACATTCTTGGAATCTCCGCCCCTACTTCTCCGTCGGAACACTATATACGTCTATAACGTAACATATCCTAACCCAACCCATCTAGCCCCTCGCTGGTAATGTTTTACAGAATCCCGTCCCTGTCGACCCGTACGTCTCGGATGAGACATTATAAACGTCTACAGCGATATATATCCTAACCTAAGGCAGGCTAACTTCTCGGATGTAGTATTTTACAACATTCCTGGCGTATCGGCCCATACTTCTCGGTGGGAACATTATATACGTCTATAACATAATATATCCTAACCTAAGTCAGGCTAACATCTCGGATGCTGTATTTTACAACATTCCTGGCGTATCGGCCCATACTTCTCGGTGGGAACATTATATACGTATATAGCGTAACATAACCTAACCTATCCCATCTAGCCCCTCGCTGGCAATGTTTTACAGAATCCCGTTCGTGTCGTCCCGTACGTCTCGTATGGGACATTATATACGTCTACAGCGATATATATCCTAACGTAAGGCAGGCTAACTTTTCGGATGCAGTATTTTACAACATTCCTGGCGTATCGGCCCATACTTCTTGGTGGGAACATTATATACGTCTGTAACGTAACATAACCTAACCTATCCTATCTAGCCCGTCGTTGGCAATGTTTTCCAGAATCCCGTTCGCGTCGCCCCGTACATCTCGGTTGGAATATTATATACGTCTATAGCGTTATATATCCTAACCTAAGGCAGGCTAACATCTCGGATGTAGTATTTTACAACATTCCTCGCGTATCGGGCCCTACTTCACGGTGGGAACATTATACACGTCTATAACGTAACATAACCTAACCCAACCCATCTAGCCCCTCGCTGGTAATATTTTACAGAATCCCGTTCTTGTCGACCCGTACGTCTCGGTTGGGATATTATATACGTCTATAGTGTTATATATCCTAACCTAAGGCAGGCTAACATCTCGGATGCAGTATTTTACAACATTTCTGGCGTATCAGCCCATACTTCTCGGTGGGAACATTATATACGTCTATAACGTAACATAACCTAACCTATCCCATCTAGCCCCTCGCTGGCAATGTTTTACAGAATCCCGTTCGTGTCGTCCCGTACGTCTCGTATGGGACATTATATACGTCTACAGCGTTATATATCCTAACGTAAGGCAGGCTAACATCTCGGATGTAGTATTTTACAACATTCTTGGAGTATCGGCCCCTACTTCTCGGTGGGAACATTATATACGTCTATAACGTATCACAACCTATCCTAACCCATCTAGCACCTCGCTGGTAATGTTTTACAGAATACCGTTCGTGACGTCCCGTACATCTCGGTTGGGATATTATATACGTCTATAGCGTTATATATCCTAACCTAAGGCAGGCTATCATCTCGGATGCAGTATTTTACAACATTCTTGGAGTATCGGCCCCTACTTCTCGGTGGGAACACTATATACGTCTATAACGTAACATAACTAACCCAACCCATCTAGCCCCTCGCTGGTAATGTTTTACAGAATCCCGTTCGTGTCGTCCCGTACGTCTCGATTGCGACATTATATACGTCTACAGCGTTATATATCCTAACCTAAGGCAGGCAAACTTCTCGGATATAGTATTTAACAACATTTCTGTAGGATCGGCCTCTACTTCTCGGTGGGAACATTATATACGTCTATAACGTAATATAATCTAACCTAACCCATCTAGCCCCTCGCTGGTAATGTTTTACAGAATCCCGTTCCTGTCGTCCCGTACGTCTCGGATAAGACATTATAAACGTCCACAGCGATATATATCCTAACCTAAGGCAGGCTATCATCTCGGATGCAGTATTTTACAACATTCCTAGCGCATCGGCCTCTACTTCGCGGTGGGATCATTATATTCGTCTATAACGTAATGTAACCTAACCTAACACATCTAGCCCCTCGCTGGTAATGTTTTGCAGTATCCCGTTCCTGCCGTCCCGTACGTCTCGGTTGGGACATTATAAACGTCTACAGCAATATATATCCTAACCTAAGGCAGGCTAACATCTAGGATGAAGCATTTCACGTCATTCCTGGCGTATCGGCCCCTACTTCACGGTGGGAACATTATGCACGTCTATAACGTAACATAACCTAACCTAACACATCTAGCACCTCGCTGGTAATGTTTTACAGAATACCGTTCGTGACGTCCCGTACATCTCGGTTGGGATGATATATACGTCTGCAGCGATATATATCCTAACGTAAGGCAGGCTAACATCTCGGATGCAGTATTTTACAACATTCCTGGCACATCGGCCCCTACTTCTCGGTGGGAACATTACATACGTTTATAACGTATCACAACCTAACCTAACCCATCTAGCCCCTCGCTGGTAATGTTTTACAGAATCCCGTTCGTGACGTCCCGTACATCTCGGTTGGGATATTATATACGTCTATAGCGTTGTATATCCTATGCTATGGCAAGCTATCATCTCGGATGCAGTATTTTACAACATTCCTGGCATATCGGCCCCTACTTCTCGGTGGGAACATTATATACGTTTATAACGTATCACAACCTAACCTAACCCATCTAGCCCCTCGCTGGTAATGTTTTGCAGAATCCCGTTCGTGTCGTCCCGTACGTCTCTCTTGGGACATTATAAACGTCTACAGCATTATATATCCTAACCTAAGGCAGGCTAACATCTCGGTTGCAGTATTTTACAACATTCCTGGCATATCGGCCCATACCTCTCGGTGGGAACATTATATAGGTCTATAACGTAACATAACCTAACCTAACACATCTAGCCCCTCGCTGGTAATGTTTTACAGAATCCCGTTCCTGTCGTCCCGTACATCTCGGTTGGGATGTTATATACGTCTACAGCAATATATATACTAACCTAAGGCAGGCTAACATCTCGGATGCAGTATTTTACGCCATTCCTGGCGTATCCGCCCCTACTTCACGGTGGGAACATTATACACGTCTATAACGTAAGAAAACATAATCTAACACATCTAGCCCCTCGCTGGTAATGTTTTACAGAATCCCGTTCCTGTCGCCCCGTACGTCTCGGTTGGGACATTATAAACTTCTAAAGCTTTATATATCCAAACCTAAGGCAGGCTATCATCTCGTATGTAGTATTTTACAACATACCTGGCGTATCGTCTCCTACTTCTCGGTGGGAACATTATATAGGTCTATAACGTAATATAACCTTACCAAACACATCTAGCCCCTCGCTGGTAATGTTTTACAGAATCCCGTTCGTGACGTCCCGTACATCTCGGTTGGAATATTATATACGTCTATAGCGTTATATATCCTAAGCTAAGGCAAGCTATCATCTCGGATGCAGTATTTTACAACATTCCTGGCATATCGGCCCCTACTTCTCGGTGGGAACATTATATACGTTTATAACGTATCACAACCTAACCTAACCCATCTAGCCCCTCGCTGGTAATGTTTTACAGAATCCCGTTCGTGTTGTCCCGTACGTCTCTCTTGGGACATTATAAACGTCTACAGCGTTATATATCCTAACCTAAGGCAGGCTAACATCTCGGATGCAGTATTTTACAACATTTCTGTCGTATCGGCCCATTCTGCTCGGTGGGAACATTATATACGTTTCTAACGTAACATAACCTAACCTATCCCATCTAGCCCCTCGTTGGCAATGTTACAGAATCCCGTTCGTGACGTCCCGTACATCTCGTTTGGAATATTATATACGTCTATAGCGTTATATATCCTAACCTAAGGCAAGCTATCATCTCGGATGCAGTATTTTACAACATTCCTGGCATATCGGCCCCTACTTCTCGGTGGGAACATTATATACGTTTATAACGTATCACAACCTAACCTAACCCATCTAGCCCCTCGCTGGTAATGTTTTACAGAATCCAGTTCGTGTCGTCCCGTACGTCTCGGATGGGACATTATATACGTCTACAGCGTTATATATCCTAACCTAAGCCAGGCTATAATCTCGGATGCAGTATTTTACAACATTCCTGGCATATCGGCCCCTACTTCTCAGTGGGAACATTATATACGCCTATAACGTATCACAACCTAACCTAACCCATCTAGCCCCTCGCTGGTAATGTTTTACAGTATCCCGTTCCTGCCGTCCCGTACGTCCCGGTTGGGACATTATAAACGTCTACAGCAATATATATCCTAACCTAAGGCAGGCAAACATCTCGGATGAAGCATTTCACGTCATTTCTGGCGTATCGGCCCCTACTTCACGGTGGGAACATTATGCACGTCTATAACGTAACTATAACCTAACCTAACACATCTAGCACCTCGCTGGTAATGTTTTACAGAATACCGTTCGTGACGTCCCGTACATCTCGGTTGGGATGTTATATACGTCTGCAGCGATATATATCCTAACGTAAGGCAGAATATCATCTCGGATGCAGTATTTTGCAACATTCCTGGCATATCGGCCCCTACTTCTCGGTGGGAACATTATATACGTCTATAACGTAACATAACCTAACCTAACACATCTAGCCACTCGCTGGTAATGTTTTACAGAATCCCGTTCCTGTCGTCCCGTACATCTCGGTTGGGATGTTATATACGTCTACAGCGATATATATCCTAACGTAAGGCAGGCTAACATCTCGGATGCAGTATTTTACAACATTCCTGGCGTATCGGCCCATACTTCTCGGTGGGAACATTATATACGTTTGTAACGTAACATAACCTAACCTATCCCATCTAGCCCCTCGTTGGCAATGTTTTACAGAATCCCGTTCGTGACGTCCCGTACATCTCGGTTGGAATATTATATACGTCTATAGCGTTATATATCCTAACCTAAGGCAAGCTATCATCTCGGATGCAGTATTTTACAACATTCCTGGCATATCGGCCCCTACTTCTCGGTGGGAACATTATATACGTTTATAACGTATCACAACCTAACCTAACCCATCTAGCCCCTCGCTGGTAATGTTTTAAAGAATCCAGTACGTGTCGTCCCGTACGTCTCGGATGGGAAACTATATACGTCTACAGCGTTATATATCCTAACCTAAGCCAGGCTATAATCTCGGATGCAGTATTTTACAACATTCCTGGCATATCGGCCCCTACTTCTCAGTGGGGACATTATATACGCCTATAACGTATCACAACCTAACCTAACCCATCTAGCCCCTCGCTGGTAATGTTTTACAGTATCCCGTTCCTGCCGTCCCGTACGTCTCGGTTGGGACATTATAAACGTCTACAGCAATATATATCCTAACCTAAGGCAGGCTAACATCTCGGATGAAGCATTTCACGTCATTCCTGGCGTATCGGCCCCTACTTCACGGTGGGAACATTATGCACGTCTATAACGTAACTATAACCTAACCTATCCCATCTAGCCCCTCGTTGGCAATGTTACAGAATACCGTTCGTGACGTCCCGTACATCTCGGTTGGAATATTATATACGTCTATAGCGTTATATATCCTAATCTAAGGCAGGCTATCATCTCGGACGTAGTATTTTACAACATTCCTGGCATATCGGCCCCTACTTCTCAGTGGGAACATTATATACCCCTATAACGTATCACGACCTAACCTAACCCATCTAGCCCCTCGCTGGTAATGTTTTACAGAATCCCGTCCCTGTCGTCCCGTACGTCTCGCATGAGACATTATAAACGTCTACAGCGATATATATCCTAACCTAAGGCAGGCTATCTTCGCGGATATAGTATTTTACAACATTTCTGTAGGATCGGCCTCTACTTCTCGGTGGGAACATTATATACGTCTATAACGTAATATAATCTAACCTAACCCATCTAGCCCCTCGCTGGTAATGTTTTACAGAATCCCGTTCGTGTCGTCCCGTACGTTTCGGTTGGGACATTATATACGTCTACAGCGTTATATATCCTAACCTAAGGCAGGCTAACATCTCGGATGCAGTATTTTACGCCATTCCTGGCGCATCCGCCCCTACTTCACGGTGGGAACATTATACACGTCTATAACGTAACAAAACCTAATCTAACCCATCTAGCCCCTCGCTGGTAATATTTCACAGAATCCCGTTCGTGTCCACCCGTACGTCTCGGTTGGGATATTATATACGTCTATAGCGTTATATATCCTAACCTAAGGTAGGCTATCATCTCGGATGCAGTATTTTACAAAATTCCTGGCATATCGGCCCCTACTTCTCGGTGGGAACATTATATACGTCTATAACGTATCACAACCTAACCTAACCCATCTAGCCCCTCGCTGGTAATGTTTTACAGAATCCCGTTCCTGTCGTCCCGTACATCTCGGTTGGGATGTTATATACGTCTACAGCGAAATGTATCCTATCGTAAGGCAGGCTAATATCTCGGATGCAGTATTTTACAACATTCCTGGTGTATCGGCCCATACTTCTCGGTGGGAACATTATATACGTTTGTAACGTAACATAACCTAACCTATCCCATCTAGCCCCTCGTTGGCAATGTTTTACAGAATCCCGTTCGTGACGTCCCGTACATCTCGGTTGGAATATTATATACGTCTATAGCGTTACATATCCTAACCTATGGCAAGCTATCATCTCGGATGCAGTATTTTACAACATTCCTGGCGTATGGGCCCCTACTTCAACGTGGGAACATTATATAGGTCTATAACGTAATATAACCTAACCTAACACATCTAGCTCCTCGCTGGTAATGTTTTACAGAATCCCGTCCCTGTCGTCCCGTACGTCTCGGATGAGACATTATAAACGTCTACAGCGATATATATCCTAACCTAAGGCAGGCTAACTTCTCGGATATAGTATTTTACAACATTTCTGTAGGATCGGCCTCTACTTCTCGGTGGGAACATTATATACATCTATAACGTAATATAATCTAGCCTAACCCATCTAGCCCCTCGCTGGTAATGTTTTACAGAATCCCGTTCGTGTCGTCCCGTACGTCTCGGTTGGGATATTGTATACGTCTACAGCGTTATGTATCCTAACCTAAGGCAGGATAACATCTCGGTTGCAATATTTTACAACATCCCTGGCATATCGGCCCCTACTTCTCGGTGGGTACATTATATACGTCTATAACGTATCACAACCTAACCTAACCCATCTAGCCCCTCGCTGGTAATGTTTTACACAATCCCGTTCCTGTCGTCCCGTACGTCTCGGATGGGACATTATAAACGTATACAGCGATATATATCCTAACCTAAGGCAGGCATATTCTCGGATATAGTATTTTACAACATTTCTGTAGGATCGGCCTCTACTTCTCGGTGGGAACATTATATACGTCTATAACGTAACATAACCTAACCTACCCCATCTAGCCCCTCGCTGGCAATGTTTTACAGAATCCCGTTCGTGTCGTCCCGTACATCTCGGTCGGGATATTATATACGTCTATAGCGTTATATATCCTAACCTAAGGCAGGCTATCATCTCGTATGTAGTATTTTACAACATTCCTGGCGTATCGTCTCCTACTTCTCGGTGGGAACATTATATAGGTCTATAACGTAATATAACCTTACCTAACACATCTAGCCCCTCGCTGGTAATGTTTTACAGTATCCCGTTCCTGTCGTCCCGTACGTCTCCGTTGGGACATTATAAACGTCTACAGCAATATATATCATAACCTAAAGCAGGCTAACATCTCGGATGCAGTATTTTACATCATGCCTGGCGTATCGGCCCCTACTTCTCGGTGGGAACATTATACACGTCTAAAACGTAACATAACCTAACCTATCGCATCTAGCCCCTCGCTGGTAATGTTTTACAGAATCCCGTTCGTGTCGTCCCGTACATCTCGGTTGGGACATTATATACGTCTACAGCGTTATATATCCTAACCTAAGCCAGGCTATAATCTCGGATGCAGTATTTTACAAAATTCCTGGCATATCGGCCCCTACTTCTCAGTGGGAACATTAAATACGCCTATAACGTATCACCACCTAACCTAACCCATCTAGCCCCTCGCTGGTAATATTTCACAGAATCCCGTTCGTGTCGACCCGTACGTCTCGGTTGGGATATTATATACGTGTAGGATATTTATTATTTTAAAATTAGATACAAGGAGATTAAGAACGTCTTTATAACTATATGTTTCCTCAATAACGCACGATGAACAACTGACTCGATTTGTTTGAAAACATTCACTTGAAAGACTCATTCACATGCACATTCGCTCTCGCTCACATTCTAGAATATTCCATAACATAAAAATTGAAACTCTTAAATTATTGATTAATATAAATTATTGATTAACAAACAAGGATATCTAAGATTATTATCCTTCATTCGGCCGTCCTGCATGGACATTCGTCTCGAATGTCGTCATTAACGTCATCTTCAGATAAATCATCATCGGCTTCGTCAATCCATAGTTTCATAAATTCGGCTGATGTAGATGTTTGTTGAGGTCCTTCTCCTTCGCCCACCTTCTGAACTAAATATCGTTGGTTACGAAGAACTCGAATTATTTCATATGGTCCAAGATATTTGTGAGCTACTTTTAAACCAGGACCCTGTTGCATACGTTTAATAGCTACTAGGTCTCCTTCTCGATAAATTTTAGCTTTCCGTCTACTTTTGTCAAAAGTTCGTCTATTTTCTTGTTGTATCTTGAATATATTTTTGTTTGCTTGAAATCGTAATTCGTCTCGTTCATCTTGAAAAGATGCGACTCTTTCTTTTTCAAGTAAATCTCGAATGTCTGGATAATCTTTACGTACAATAGCTTCAGTCTTGACCACAGAAAAATGTCCTCGTTCATGAGCTCGCTTTATTATTTGCATTTGCATTTGACGCGGCACCACAAGTCGAATGTCTCCTTCAGGCTCTTTGTACAAAAGATTTCCTCGAATGATATAATCTTTCGTCTTGTTTTGAAGTACTAAATCTTGAAGTTTCTTTATACTTTCATCTTCTTCCTGTGCCTTCCGCAAACGCGCTGTAAGACTTATAACAGATTCGTCGATTAAGAAATTCATAGGTAGGGGATTTCGACTTAACGCGTCAACATGTAACATATTCTTTCCTGGTCGATGCTCTATCCGATAGTCGAATTCTTCTAACAATAATGCCCATCGCGCAACTCGCACACAAAGATCTTTCTTATTCATTGTAAGAGTGAAAGCGCGACAATCAGTGACAATAACAAACGAAATTCCTAACAAATAAACACGAAATTTCTTTAACGCTTTAACTACTGCTAAAACTTCTAACTCGTAACTACTATATTTTGCTTCAGCAGGAGTTGTCTTACCGCTAGAATAATATATGGGATGAAAATATCGATCTTCGTTATTTCTTTGAAATAAAATTGCTCCATAACCTAAAGCAGAAGCATCTGTATGCAACTCTGTTTCCGCTCCGACTCGATACAGGTTTAATATTGGTTTTTCACTTAGTATAACTTTTAATTGCATAAACGCTTCTTTTTCAATCGGTCCAAAACAGAATTTAACATTCGCTCGCAAAAGATTTGACAACGGTCGCGCAATTACAGAGTATCTATGAATAAATTTACGAAAGTACCCAGTCAATCCAAGAAAACTTTGTACTTGTTTAACATTTGTCGGTTCTGGAAATCGTCGGACTGCATCAGTTTTACGATCCGAGGGACGAACACGACCATTATTGATTACATGCCCGAGAAATTCAACTGTAGTTTGCAGAAAACAACATTTTTTCTATTAATTATTAAATTTGCTTCGCTTGCTGTTATTAAAACCTTTTCAAGATTTTTGATTCCACTCTCAATATCATCCGATGGAATAATTAAATCATCCATATAAGTTAAAACTATTCTCTTTCGAATAAGCTCTCTAAATACAGTATTTATAAATCTTTGAAAGACTGCCGGTGAGTTACAAAGACCAAAAGGAACTCGTAAGAATTCGTAATGACCATCTGGTACAATAAATGCTGTATACTTTCGACTTGATTCATCCATTCGTACATGAAAGAAACCATTTTTCAAATCGAGAGTACTAAAAATACGCGCGCCTTGTAACGAATCTAATTGATCTTCGATTAATGGTAACGGATACCTATCTTTGATAATTTTCTTATTTATTTGACGATAATCTACACATAATCTAAATGAATCATCTTTCTTTCGGACAAGAACAACTGGACTCGCATAATCAGAAGTTGATACTTGAGCGACTCCATCCGCAATCCATTGTTCGATTTGTGCATTAACAATTTCTTTATGTGACGGTGATAAACGTCTCGCAGATTGATAAACTGGCGCTTCGTCTTTTAATACTAATTTCATTGTAATTTCAGATTCATAGGTTTTGTTCGGCTTATAATTACTAACAAGGTTTTTAATCGTCTCCCGCTGATTAGGATCTAATACATGAGACAGGTCAATATGATTTGCGTCTAACACTTTATCATCTATTATATCTATTTTAAATATTTCCGGTACAATATTTTCGTCTTCCGCAGTTTTGCTCATTTTTTCTGATAATGGACGAATGCTCACTTTGCTACCTTTAAGACTAACATCTGTTACACTCAAGAAATTTGTTCCTATTAAGAATTTATATTGAAGCATAGTATCAGAGACTACCTGTACGCAAATCGGATATGAGTATCCATCTACAGTAATTTCTGCTTGAAATTCTCCTAATGTCGCGTTATTCTTTGAACCTATACTATGAAAATGTAATTCACTGCGTCGTAATTGCGGAGAACCAAGTTTAATATATTCATCTGCGCGAATCAAACTAATATCGCTTCCTGAATCTATCAATGCTTCGATCTCATGTCCATTAAGCAAAACATTTTTAAGATATTTTCGACTTGATGATACTTTAAATGTTGCGCAACTTTCTTTACTCGCTTCATACTTCCTAGAACATTTCGACGCAATATGACCACGTTCCTGACAAATAAAGCATTTCACACCACGATCTTTCGTTGGACAATTTATGCTAATATGATCGCGCCCACCACAATTATAACATCGAATAACATTAGTTGTAGATTCTTTTTTCTTACCAACACTGGCCATCTCTTTTCGTTCACTCTTAACGAAACTATTTCCACGCTTCTCAAATTTCATTAAACTCTGTACACCTCGATCTCGAAAGGTTACCTTCTCGAACGCCTCCGAAAGTTGATCAATTGTTGTAAACCGTTGAATACGCGCCTGGTTTTGAAGTATTTCATCAGGGATGCCGTCAATTACATATTCAAGCATTTCGTCATCGTTGATCGGTACTCGATTTCCTAAAATGATCTTCTCGTGCAAATATTCGTGGAATGTTTCATTCTTCTTCCATAGTCGTTCTTCAAACTTCTTTCTCATCTCAATCTTGCTTTGGCGATGATAAAACATGGTTCTTAATTCATTCAATAATTGATTAAATGGCATGGTAATATAGTTTGGTTTAGAATGAAACCATTGAAGTGCCTTTCCTTTAAGTCGCATACCGATAAGTATTCGTGCAACATCATCTTCCAATTTATACGTTGTCTTCAGTAACTTAATTTGCTTCTCCCAAATTTCGTAGTCATCAGATTTACCGTCAAAATTACTAAGTAAATCTGCAACTGCTGAAATATTTGTTCGTGTTTGTTTCAATTGAGATGAAAGGTTGCACCCGACTCCATTGTTTGATGTCAAGAAATTGTCACCGTCACTGCCAACATCCAATTGCTCGCCTTCAAGATTACGCGTCGATTTTCGCTGCATTTCACGCATTATCTCTACTTCTCGTCTTAAAAGTTGAATTTCGCGCTCTGCAAGTTCCCGTTCCTTACGTAATATATCTATGCTTCTGGTATCAAGCCCCTCAATTGGTGGAGTTGGTGGTCTTAGCGAATTGATGCTAGGTACTACATTTACGCCTGAATCTTCGCTTGCAACCACTCCTGCACTATTGCTCGCTAGTTCATCCATCCAGGTTCCAGTTGGGTCAGTCATCATAAGTCTATTAATCAAATCGTGTTTTACTCCAACTGCACTTAAACCTTTAGCTTTTAAAATGTCTTTTAACTGCGCTACTGTGAATTCACACGGATTCCTATTTGTATTCATTACACGTCTTCTACACGATACACACGATATTACGATTTAATCGTCTTCACAATTTAAACAGTCTACACAATTCACTTTTATTATCACACAACTTGTTCTCCTTGTTCGCTCTATCCCGGCTGAGCCCCCAAAATTGTAGGATATTTATTATTTTAAAATTAGATACAAGGAGATTAAGAACGTCTTTATAACTATATGTTTCCTCAATAACGCACGATGAACAACTGACTCGATTTGTTTGAAAACATTCACTTGAAAGACTCATTCACATGCACATTCGCTCTCGCTCACATTCTAGAATATTCCATAACATAAAAATTGAAACTCTTAAATTATTGATTAATATAAATTATTGATTAACAAACAAGGATATCTAAGATTATTATCCTTCATACGTCTATAGCGTTATATATCCTAACCTAAGGCAGGCTATCATCTCGGATGCAGTATTTTACAAAATTCCTGGCATATCGGCCCCTACTTCTCGGTGGGAACATTATATAGGTCTATAACGTAATATAACCTTACCTAACACATCTAGCCCCTCGCTGGTAATGTTTTACAGTATCCCGTTCCTGTCGTCCCGTACGTCTCGGTTGGGACATTATATACGTCTACAGCGTTATATATCCTAACCTAAGCCAGGCTATCATCTCGGATGCAGTATTTTGCAACATTCCTGGCATATCGGCCCCTACTTCTCGGTGGGAACATTATATATGTCTATAACGTAATATAACCTAACCTAACACATTTAGCCCCTCGCTGGTAATGTTTTACAGAATCCCGTTCCTGTTGTCCCGTACGTCTCGGATGGGACATTACATACGTCTACAGCGATATATATCCTAACGTAAGGCAGGCTAACATCTCGGATGTAGTATTATACAACATTCCTGGCGTATCGGCCCCTACTTCTCGGTGGGAACACTATATACGTCTATAACGTAATATAACCTAACCTAACACATCTAGCTCATCCCTGGTAATGTTTTACAAAATCCCGTTCGTGTCGTTCGGTACGTCTCGGTTGGGACATTATACACGTCTACAGCGTTGTATATCCTAACCTAAGGCAGGCTAACATCTCGGATGTAGTATTTTGCAACATTCCTGGCGTATCGGCCCCTACTTCTCGGTGGGAACATTATACACGTCTATAACGTAACATAACCTAACCTAACCCATCTAGCCCCTCGCTGGTAATATTTTACAGAATCCCGTTTGTGTCGTCCCGTACGTCTCAGTTGGGAAATTATATACGTCTATAGCGTTATATATCCTAACCTAAGGCAGGCTATCATCTCGGATGCAGTATTTTACAACATTTTTGGCATATCGGCCTCTACTTCTCGGTGGGAACATTATTTACGTCTATAACGTATCACAACCTAAACTAACACATCTAGCCCCTCGCTGGTAATGTTTTACAGAATCACGTTCGTGTCGTCCCGTACGTCTCGGTTGGGACATTATATACGACTATAGCGTTATATATCCTAACCTAAGGCAGGCTAACATCTCGGATGTAGTATATTACAACATGCCTGGCGTATCGGCCTCTACTTCTCGGTGGGAACATTATATTCGCCTATAACGTAATATAACCTAACGTTACACATCTAGAACCTCGCTGGTAATGTTTTACAGAATACCGTTCGTGACGTCCCGCACATCTCGGTTGGGATATTATTACGTCTATAGCGTTATATATCCCAACCTAAGGCAGGCTATCATCTCGGTTGCAGTATTTTACAACATTCCTGGCGTATCGGCCCCTACTTCTCGGTGGGAACATTATATAGGTCTATAACTTAATACAACCTAACCTAACACATCTAGCCCCTCGCTGGTAATGTTTTACAGAATCCCGTTCCTGTGGTCCCGTACGTCTCGGATGGGACACTATAATCGTCTACAGCGATATATATCCTAACGTAAGGCAGGCTAACATCTCGGATGAAGCATTTTACGCCATTCCTGGCGTATCGGCCCCTACTTCACGGTGGGAACATTATACACGTCTATAACGTATCACAACCTAACCTAACCCATCTAGCCCCTCGCTGGTAATATTTCACAGAATCCCGTTCGTGTCGACCCGTACGTCTCGGTTGGGATATTATATACGTCTATAGCGTTATATATCCTAACCTAAGGCAGGCTATCATCTCGGATGCAGTATTTTACAAAATTTCTGGCATATCGGCCCCTACTTCTCGGTGGGAACATTATATACGTCTATAACGTATCACAACCTAACCTAACCCATCTAGCCCCTCGCTGGTAATGTTTTACAGAATCCCGTTCCTGTCGTCCCGTACATCTCGGTTGGGATGTTATATACGTCTACAGCGAAATGTATCCTAACGTAAGGCAGGCTAATATCTCGCATGCAGTATTTTACAACATTCCTGGTGTATCGGCCCATACTTCTCGGTGGGAACATTATATACGTTTGTAACGTAACATAACCTAACCTATCCCATCTAGCCCCTCGTTGGCAATGTTTTACAGAATCCCGTTCGTGACGTCCCGTACATCTCGGTTGGAATATTATATACGTCTATAGCGTTACATATCCTAACCTATGGCAAGCTATCATCTCGGATGCAGTATTTTACAACATTCCTGGCATATCGGCCCCTACTTCTCGGTGGGAACATTATATACGTTTATAACGTATCACAACCTAACCTAACCCATCTAGCCCGTCGCTGGTAATGTTTTACAGAATACCGTTCGTGACGTCCCGTACGTCTCGGTTGGGATATTATATACGTCTATAGCGTTATATATCCTAACCTAAGGCAGGCTATCATCTCGGATGCAGTATTTTACAAAATTCCTGGCATATCGGCCCCTACTTCTCGGTGGGAACATTATATACGTCTGTAACGTATCACAACCTAACCTAACCCATCTAGCCCCTCGCTGGTAATGTTTTACAGAATCCCGTTCCTGTCGTCCCGTACATCTCGGTTGGGATGTTATATACGTCTACAGCGAAATGTATCCTAACGTAAGGCAGGCTAATATCTCGGATGCAGTATTTTACAACATTCCTGGTGTATCGGCCCATACTTCTCGGTGGGAACATTATATACGTTTGTAACGTAACATAACCTAACCTATCCCATCTAGCCCCTCGTTGGCAATGTTTTACAGAATCCCGTTCGTGACGTCCCGTACATTTCGGTTGGAATATTATATACGTCTATAGCGTTACATATCCTAACCTATGGCAAGCTATCATCTCGAATGCAGTATTTTACAACATTCCTGGCATATCGGCCCCTACTTCTCGGTGGGAACATTATATACGTTTATAACGTATCACAACCTAACCCAACCCATCTAGCCCCTCGCTGGTAATGTTTCACAGAATCCCGTTCCAGTCGCCCCGTACGTCTCGGTTGGGACATTATAAACTTCTAAAGCGTTATATATCCTAACCTAAGGCAGGCTATCATCTCGTATGTAGTATTTTACAACATTCCTGGCGTATCGTCTCCTACTTCTCGATGGGAACATTATACACGTCTATAACGTAACATAACCTAACCTAGCCCCTCTAGACCCTCGCTGGTAATATTTTACAGAATCCCGCTCGTGTCGTCCCGTACGTCTCGGTTGGGACATTATATACGTCTACAGCGTTATATATCCTAATCTAAGGCAGGCTAACATCTCGGATGTAGTATTTTACAACAGTCTTGGAGTATCGTCCCCTACTTCTCGGTGGGAACATTATATATGTCTATAACGTAATATAACCTAACCTAACACATTTAGCCCCTCGCTGGTAATGTTTTACAGAATCCCGTTCCTGTCGTCCCGTACGTCTCGGATGGGACATTACATACGTCTACAGCGATATATATCCTAACGTAAGGCAGGCTAACATCTCGGATGTAGTATTATACAACATTCCTGGCGTATCGGCCCCTACTTCTCGGTGGGAACACTATATACGTCTATAACGTAATATAACCTAACCTAACACATCTGGCTCATCCCTGGTAATGTTTTACAAAATCCCGTTCGTGTCGTTCGGTACGTCTCGGTTGGGACATTATATACGTCTACAGCGTTGTATATCCTAACCTAAGGCAGGCTAACATCTCGGATGTAGTATTTTGCAACATTCCTGGCGTATCGGCCCCTACTTCTCGGTGGGAACATTATACACGTCTATAACGTAACATAACCTAACCTAACCCATCTAGCCCCTCGCTGGTAATATTTTACAGAATCCCGTTTGTGTCGTCCCGTACGTCTCAGTTGGGAAATTATATACGTCTATAGCGTTATATATCCTAACCTAAGGCAGGCTATAATCTCGGATGCAGTATTTTACAACATTTTTGGCATATCGGCCTCTACTTCTCGGTGGGAACATTATTTACGTCTATAACGTATCACAACCTAAACTAACACATCTAGCCCCTCGCTGGTAATGTTTTACAGAATCACGTTCGTGTCGTCCCGTACGTCTCGGTTGGGACATTATATACGACTATAGCGTTATATATCCTAACCTAAGGCAGGCTAACATCTCGGATGTAGTATATTACAACATGCCTGGCGTATCGGCCTCTACTTCTCGGTGGGAACATTATATTCGCCTATAACGTAATATAACCTAACGTTACACATCTAGAACCTCGCTGGTAATGTTTCACAGAATACCGTTCGTGACGTCCCGCACATCTCGGTTGGGATATTATTACGTCTATAGCGTTATATATCCCAACCTAAGGCAGGCTATCATCTCGGTTGCAGTATTTTACAACATTCCTGGCGTATCGGCCCCTACTTCTCGGTGGGAACATTATATAGGTCTATAACTTAATACAACCTAACCTAACACATCTAGCCCCTCGCTGGTAATGTTTTACAGAATCCCGTTCCTGTGGTCCCGTACGTCTCGGATGGGACACTATAATCGTCTACAGCGATATATATTCTAACGAAAGGCAGGCTAACATCTCGGATGAAGCATTTTACGCCATTCCTGGCGTATCGGCCCCTACTTCACGGTGGGAACATTATACACGTCTATAACGTATCACAACCTAACCTAACCCATCTAGCCCCTCGCTGGTAATGTTTTACAGAATACCGTTCGTGACGTCCCGTACATCTCGGCTGGGATATTATATACGTCTATAGCGTTATATGTCCTAACCTAAGGCAGCCTATCATCTCGGCTGTAGTATTTTACAACATTCCTGCCGTATCGGGCCATACTTCTCGGTGGGAACATTACATAGGTCTATAACGTAATATAACCTAACCGAATACATCTAGCCCCTCGCTGGTAATGTCTTACAGAATCCCGTCCCTGTCGTCCCGTACGTCTCGCATGAGACATTATAAACGTCTATAGCGATATATATCCTAACCTAAGGCAGGCTATCTTCGCGGATATAGTATTTTACAACATTTCTGTAGGATCGGCCTCTACTTCTCGGTGGGAACATTATATACGTCTATAACGTAATATAATCTAACCTAACCCATCTAGCCCCTAGCTGGTAATGTTTTACAGAATCCCGTTCGTGTCGTCCCGTACGTCTCGGTTGGGACATTATATACGTCTACAGCGTTATATATCCTAACCTAAGGCAGGCTAACATCTCGGATGCAGTATTTTACGCCATTCCTGGCGTATCCGCCCCTACTTCACGGTGGGAACATTATACACGTCTATAACGTAACAAAACCTAATCTAACCCATCTAGCCCCTCGCTGGTAATATTTCACAGAATCCCGTTCGTGTCGACCCGTACGTCTCGGTTGGGATATTATATACGTCTATAGCGTTATATATCCTAACCTAAGGCAGGCTATCATCTCGGATGCAGTATTTTACAACATTTTTGGCATATCGGCCTCTACTTCTCGGTGGGAACATTATTTACGTCTATAACGTATCACAACCTAAACTAACACATCTAGCCCCTCGCTGGTAATGTTTTACAGAATCACGTTCGTGTCGTCCCGTACGTCTCGGTTGGGACATTATATACGACTATAGCGTTATATATCCTAACCTAAGGCAGGCTAACATCTCGGATGTAGTATATTACAACATGCCTGGCGTATCGGCCTCTACTTCTCGGTGGGAACATTATATTCGCCTATAACGTAATATAACCTAACGTTACACATCTAGAACCTCGCTGGTAATGTTTTACAGAATACCGTTCGTGACGTCCCGCACATCTCGGTTGGGATATTATTACGTCTATAGCGTTATATATCCCAACCTAAGGCAGGCTATCATCTCGGTTGCAGTATTTTACAACATTCCTGGCGTATCGGCCCCTACTTCTCGGTGGGAACATTATATAGGTCTATAACTTAATACAACCTAACCTAACACATCTAGCCCCTCGCTGGTAATGTTTTACAGAATCCCGTTCCTGTGGTCCCGTACGTCTCGGATGGGACACTATAATCGTCTACAGCGATATATATTCTAACGTAAGGCAGGCTAACATCTCGGATGAAGCATTTTACGCCATTCCTGGCGTATCGGCCCCTACTTCACGGTGGGAACATTATACACGTCTATAACGTATCACAACCTAACCTAACCCATCTAGCCCCTCGCTGGTAATATTTCACAGAATCCCGTTCGTGTCGACCCGTACGTCTCGGTTGGGATATTATATACGTCTATAGCGTTATATATCCTAACCTAAGGCAGGCTATCATCTCGGATGCAGTATTTTACAAAATTTCTGGCATATCGGCCCCTACTTCTCGGTGGGAACATTATATACGTCTATAACGTATCACAACCTAACCTAACCCATCTAGCCCCTCGCTGGTAATGTTTTACAGAATCCCGTTCCTGTCGTCCCGTACATCTCGGTTGGGATGTTATATACGTCTACAGCGAAATGTATCCTAACGTAAGGCAGGCTAATATCTCGCATGCAGTATTTTACAACATTCCTGGTGTATCGGCCCATACTTCTCGGTGGGAACATTATATACGTTTGTAACGTAACATAACCTAACCTATCCCATCTAGCCCCTCGTTGGCAATGTTTTACAGAATCCCGTTCGTGACGTCCCGTACATCTCGGTTGGAATATTATATACGTCTATAGCGTTACATATCCTAACCTATGGCAAGCTATCATCTCGGATGCAGTATTTTACAACATTCCTGGCATATCGGCCCCTACTTCTCGGTGGGAACATTATATACGTTTATAACGTATCACAACCTAACCTAACCCATCTAGCCCGTCGCTGGTAATGTTTTACAGAATACCGTTCGTGACGTCCCGTACGTCTCGGTTGGGATATTATATACGTCTATAGCGTTATATATCCTAACCTAAGGCAGGCTATCATCTCGGATGCAGTATTTTACAAAATTCCTGGCATATCGGCCCCTACTTCTCGGTGGGAACATTATATACGTCTGTAACGTATCACAACCTAACCTAACCCATCTAGCCCCTCGCTGGTAATGTTTTACAGAATCCCGTTCCTGTCGTCCCGTACATCTCGGTTGGGATGTTATATACGTCTACAGCGAAATGTATCCTAACGTAAGGCAGGCTAATATCTCGGATGCAGTATTTTACAACATTCCTGGTGTATCGGCCCATACTTCTCGGTGGGAACATTATATACGTTTGTAACGTAACATAACCTAACCTATCCCATCTAGCCCCTCGTTGGCAATGTTTTACAGAATCCCGTTCGTGACGTCCCGTACATTTCGGTTGGAATATTATATACGTCTATAGCGTTACATATCCTAACCTATGGCAAGCTATCATCTCGAATGCAGTATTTTACAACATTCCTGGCATATCGGCCCCTACTTCTCGGTGGGAACATTATATACGTTTATAACGTATCACAACCTAACCCAACCCATCTAGCCCCTCGCTGGTAATGTTTCACAGAATCCCGTTCCAGTCGCCCCGTACGTCTCGGTTGGGACATTATAAACTTCTAAAGCGTTATATATCCTAACCTAAGGCAGGCTATCATCTCGTATGTAGTATTTTACAACATTCCTGGCGTATCGTCTCCTACTTCTCGATGGGAACATTATACACGTCTATAACGTAACATAACCTAACCTAGCCCCTCTAGACCCTCGCTGGTAATATTTTACAGAATCCCGCTCGTGTCGTCCCGTACGTCTCGGTTGGGACATTATATACGTCTACAGCGTTATATATCCTAATCTAAGGCAGGCTAACATCTCGGATGTAGTATTTTACAACAGTCTTGGAGTATCGTCCCCTACTTCTCGGTGGGAACATTATATATGTCTATAACGTAATATAACCTAACCTAACACATTTAGCCCCTCGCTGGTAATGTTTTACAGAATCCCGTTCCTGTCGTCCCGTACGTCTCGGATGGGACATTACATACGTCTACAGCGATATATATCCTAACGTAAGGCAGGCTAACATCTCGGATGTAGTATTATACAACATTCCTGGCGTATCGGCCCCTACTTCTCGGTGGGAACACTATATACGTCTATAACGTAATATAACCTAACCTAACACATCTGGCTCATCCCTGGTAATGTTTTACAAAATCCCGTTCGTGTCGTTCGGTACGTCTCGGTTGGGACATTATATACGTCTACAGCGTTGTATATCCTAACCTAAGGCAGGCTAACATCTCGGATGTAGTATTTTGCAACATTCCTGGCGTATCGGCCCCTACTTCTCGGTGGGAACATTATACACGTCTATAACGTAACATAACCTAACCTAACCCATCTAGCCCCTCGCTGGTAATATTTTACAGAATCCCGTTTGTGTCGTCCCGTACGTCTCAGTTGGGAAATTATATACGTCTATAGCGTTATATATCCTAACCTAAGGCAGGCTATAATCTCGGATGCAGTATTTTACAACATTTTTGGCATATCGGCCTCTACTTCTCGGTGGGAACATTATTTACGTCTATAACGTATCACAACCTAAACTAACACATCTAGCCCCTCGCTGGTAATGTTTTACAGAATCACGTTCGTGTCGTCCCGTACGTCTCGGTTGGGACATTATATACGACTATAGCGTTATATATCCTAACCTAAGGCAGGCTAACATCTCGGATGTAGTATATTACAACATGCCTGGCGTATCGGCCTCTACTTCTCGGTGGGAACATTATATTCGCCTATAACGTAATATAACCTAACGTTACACATCTAGAACCTCGCTGGTAATGTTTCACAGAATACCGTTCGTGACGTCCCGCACATCTCGGTTGGGATATTATTACGTCTATAGCGTTATATATCCCAACCTAAGGCAGGCTATCATCTCGGTTGCAGTATTTTACAACATTCCTGGCGTATCGGCCCCTACTTCTCGGTGGGAACATTATATAGGTCTATAACTTAATACAACCTAACCTAACACATCTAGCCCCTCGCTGGTAATGTTTTACAGAATCCCGTTCCTGTGGTCCCGTACGTCTCGGATGGGACACTATAATCGTCTACAGCGATATATATTCTAACGTAAGGCAGGCTAACATCTCGGATGAAGCATTTTACGCCATTCCTGGCGTATCGGCCCCTACTTCACGGTGGGAACATTATACACGTCTATAACGTATCACAACCTAACCTAACCCATCTAGCCCCTCGCTGGTAATGTTTTACAGAATACCGTTCGTGACGTCCCGTACATCTCGGCTGGGATATTATATACGTCTATAGCGTTATATGTCCTAACCTAAGGCAGCCTATCATCTCGGCTGTAGTATTTTACAACATTCCTGCCGTATCGGGCCATACTTCTCGGTGGGAACATTACATAGGTCTATAACGTAATATAACCTAACCGAATACATCTAGCCCCTCGCTGGTAATGTCTTACAGAATCCCGTCCCTGTCGTCCCGTACGTCTCGCATGAGACATTATAAACGTCTATAGCGATATATATCCTAACCTAAGGCAGGCTATCTTCGCGGATATAGTATTTTACAACATTTCTGTAGGATCGGCCTCTACTTCTCGGTGGGAACATTATATACGTCTATAACGTAATATAATCTAACCTAACCCATCTAGCCCCTAGCTGGTAATGTTTTACAGAATCCCGTTCGTGTCGTCCCGTACGTCTCGTTTGGGACATTATATACGTCTACAGCGTTATATATCCTAACCTAAGGCAGGCTAACATCTCGGATGCAGTATTTTACGCCATTCCTGGCGTATCCGCCCCTACTTCACGGTGGGAACATTATACACGTCTATAACGTAACAAAACCTAATCTAACCCATCTAGCCCCTCGCTGGTAATATTTCACAGAATCCCGTTCGTGTCGACCCGTACGTCTCGGTTGGGATATTATATACGTCTATAGCGTTATATATCCTAACCTAAGGCAGGCTATCATCTCGGATGCAGTATTTTACAAAATTCCTGGCATATCGGCCCCTACTTCTCGGTGGGAACATTATATACGTCTATAACGTATCACAACCTAACCTAACCCATCTAGCCCCTCGCTGGTATTGTTTTACAGAATCCCGTTCCTGTCGTCCCGTACATCTCGGTTGGGATGTTATATACGTCTACAGCGAAATGTATCCTAACGTAAGGCAGGCTAATATCTCGGATGCAGTATTTTACAACATTCCTGGTGTATCGGCCCATACTTCTCGGTGGGAACATTATATACGTTTGTAACGTAACATAACCTAACCTATCCCATCTAGCCCCTCGTTGGCAATGTTTTACAGAATCCCGTTCGTGACGTCCCGTACATCTCGGTTGGAATATTATATACGTCTATAGCGTTACATATCCTAACCTATGGCAAGCTATCATCTCGGATGCAGTATTTTACAACATTCCTGGCATATCGGCCCCTACATCTCGGTGGGAACATTATATACGTTTATAACGTATCACAACCTAACCCAACCCATCTAGCCCCTCGCTGGTAATGTTTTACAGAATCCCGTTCCTGTCGCCCCGTACGTCTCGGTTGGGACATTATAAACTTCTAAAGCGTTATATATCCTAACCTAAGGCAGGCTATCATCTCGTATGTTGTATTTTACAACATTCCTGGCGTATCGTCTCCTACTTCTCGGTGGGAACATTATATAGGTCTATAACGTAATATAACCTTACCTAACACATCTAGCCCCTCGCTGGTAATGTTTTACAGTATCCCGTTCCTGTCGTCCCGTACGTCTCCGTTGGGACATTATAAACGTCTACAGCAATATATATCCTAACCTAAAGCAGGCTAACATCCCGGATGCAGTATTTTACATCATGCCTGGCGTATCGGCCCCTACTTCTCGGTGGGAACATTATATACGTCTAAAACGTAACATAACCTAACCTATCGCATCTAGCCCCTCGCTGGTAATGTTTTACAGAATCCCGTTCGTGTCGTCCCGTACATCTCGGTTGGGACATTATATACGTCTACAGCGTTATATATCCTAACCTAAGCCAGGCTACAATCTCGGATGCAGTATTTTACAACATTCCTGGCATATCGGCCCCTACTTCTCAGTGGGAACATTATATACGCCTATAACGTATCACCACCTAACCTAACCCATCTAGCCCCTCGCTGGTAATGTTTTACAGAATCCCGTTCCTGTCGACCCGTACGTCTCGGATGAGACATTATAAACGTCCACAGCGATATATATCCTAACCTAAGGCAGGCTAACTTCTCGGATATAGTATTTTACAACATTTCTGTAGGATCGGCCTCTACTTCTCGGTGGGAACATTATATGCGTCTATAACGTAATATAACCTAACCTAACACATCTAGCCCTTCGCTGGTAATGTTTTACAGAATCCAGTTCGTGTCGTCCCGTACGTCTCGGTTGGGACATTATATACGTCTGCAGCGCTATATATCCTAACCTAAGGCAGGCTAACATCTCGGATGAAGTATTTTACGCCATTCCTGGCGTATGGGCCCCTACTTCAACGTGGGAACATTTTATAGGTCTATAACGTAATATAACCTAACATAACACATCTAGCTCCTCGCTGGTAATGTTTTACAGAATCCCGTCCCTGTCGTCCCGTACGTCTCGCATGAGACATTATAAACGTCTACAGCGATATATATCCTAACCTAAGGCAGGCTAACTTCTCGGATATAGTATTTTACAACATTTCTGTAGGATCGGCCTCTACTACTCGGTGGGAACATTATATACGTCTATAACGTAATATAATCTAACCTAACCCATCTAGCCCCTCGCTGGTAATGTTTTACAGAATCCCGTTCGTGTCGTCCCGTACGTCTCGGTTGGGACATTATATACGTCTACAGCGTTATATATCCTAACCTAAGGCAGGCTAACATCTCGGATGCAGTATTTTACGCCATTCCTGGCGTATCCGCCCCTACTTCACGGTGGGAACATTATACACGTCTATAACGTAACAAAACCTAATCTAACCCATCTAGCCCCTCGCTGGTAATATTTCACAGAATCCCGTTCGTGTCGACCCGTACGTCTCGGTTGGGATATTATATACGTCTATAGCGTTATATATCCTAACCTAAGGCAGGCTATCATCTCGGATGCAGTATTTTACAAAATTCCTGGCATATCGGCCCCTACTTCTCGGTGGGAACATTATATACGTCTATAACGTATCACAACCTAACCTAACCCATCTAGCCCCTCGCTGGTAATGTTTTACAGAATCCCGTTCCTGTCGTCCCGTACATCTCGGTTGGGATGTTATATACGTCTACAGCGAAATGTATCCTAACGTAAGGCAGGCTAATATCTCGGATGCAGTATTTTACAACATTCCTGGTGTATCGGCCCATACTTCTCGGTGGGAACATTATATACGTTTGTAACGTAACATAACCTAACCTATCCCATCTAGCCCCTCGTTGGCAATGTTTTACAGAATCCCGTTCGTGACGTCCCGTACATCTCGGTTGGAATATTATATACGTCTATAGCGTTACATATCCTAACCTATGGCAAGCTATCATCTCGGATGCAGTATTTTACAACATTCCTGGCATATTGGCCCCTACTTCTCGGTGGGAACATTATATACGTTTATAACGTATCACAACCTAACCTAACCCATCTAGCCCCTCGCTGGTAATGTTTTACAGAATACCGTTCGTGACGTCCCGTACGTCTCGAGTGGGACATTATATACGTCTACAGCGTTATATATCCTAACCTAAGGAAGGCTAACATCTCGGACGAAGTATTTTACGCCATTCCTGGCGTATGGGCCCCTACTTCAACGTGGGAACATTATATAGGTCTATAACGTAATATAACCTAACCTAACACATCTAGCTCCTCGCTGGTAATGTTTTACAGAATCCCGTCCCTGTCGTCCCGTACGTCTCGCATGAGACATTATAAACGTCTACAGCGATATATATCCTAACCTAAGGCAGGCTAACTTCTCGGATATAGTATTTTACAACATTTCTGTAGGATCGGCCTCTACTTCTCGGTGGGAACATTATATACGTCTATAACGTAATATAATCTAACCTAACCCATCTAGCCCCTCGCTGGTAATGATTTACAGAATCCCGTTCGTGTCGTCCCGTACGTCTCGGTTGGGACATTATATACGTCTACAGCGTTATATATCCTAACCTAAGGCAGGCTAACATCTCGGATGCAGTATTTTACGCCATTCCTGGCGTATCCGCCCCTACTTCACGGTGGGAACATTATACACGTCTATAACGTAACAAAACCTAATCTAACCCATCTAGCCCCTCGCTGGTAATATTTCACAGAATCCCGTTCGTGTCGACCCGTACGTCTCGGTTGGGATATTATATACGTCTATAGCGTTATATATCCTAACCTAAGGCAGGCTATCATCTCGGATGCAGTATTTTACAAAATTCCTGGCATATCGGCCCCTACTTCTCGGTGGGAACATTATATACGTCTGTAACGTATCACAACCTAACCTAACCCATCTAGCCCCTCGCTGGTAATGTTTTACAGAATCCCGTTCCTGTCGTCCCGTACATCTCGGTTGGGATGTTATATACGTCTATAGCGTTACATATCCTAACCTATGGCAAGCTATCATCTCGGATGCAGTATTTTACAACATTCCTGGCATATCGGCCCCTACTTCTCGGTGGGAACATTATATACGTTTATAACGTATCACAACCTAACCCAACACATCTAGCACCTCGCTGGTAATGTTTCACAGAATCCCGTTCGTGTCGTCCCGTACGTCTCGGTTGGGATATTATATACGTCTATAGCGTTATATATCCTACCCTAAGGCAGACTATCATCTCGGATGCAGTATTTTGCAACATTCCTGGCATATCGGCCCCTACTTCTCGGTGGGAACATTATATACGTCTATAACGTATCACAACCTAACCTAACCCATCTAGCCCCTCGCTGGTAATGTTTTACAGAATCCCGTTCCTGTGGTCCCGTACGTCTCGGATGGGACACTATAATCGTCTACAAGGATATATATCCTAACGTAAGGCAGGCTAACATCTCGGATGAAGCATTTTACGCCATTCCTGGCGTATCGGCCCCTACTTCACGGTGGGAACATTATATACGTCTGTAACGTATCACAACCTAACCTAACCCATCTAGCCCCTCGCTGGTAATGTTTTACAGAATCCCGTTCCTGTCGTCCCGTACATCTCGGTTGGGATGTTATATACGTCTATAGCGTTACATATCCTAACCTATGGCAAGCTATCATCTCGGATGCAGTATTTTACAACATTCCTGGCATATCGGCCCCTACTTCTCGGTGGGAACATTATATACGTTTATAACGTATCACAACCTAACCCAACCCATCTAGCACCTCGCTGGTAATGTTTCACAGAATCCCGTTCGTGTCGTCCCGTACGTCTCGGTTGGGATATTATATACGTCTATAGCGTTATATATCCTACCCTAAGGCAGACTATCATCTCGGATGCAGTATTTTGCAACATTCCTGGCATATCGGCCCCTACTTCTCGGTGGGAACATTATATACGTCTATAACGTATCACAACCTAACCTAACCCATCTAGCCCCTCGCTGGTAATGTTTTACAGAATCCCGTTCCTGTGGTCCCGTACGTCTCGGATGGGACACTATAATCGTCTACAAGGATATATATCCTAACGTAAGGCAGGCTAACATCTCGGATGAAGCATTTTACGCCATTCCTGGCGTATCGGCCCCTACTTCACGGTGGGAACATTATATACGTCTATAACGTAACATAACCTAACCTACCCCATCTAGCCCCTCGCTGGCAATGTTTTACAGAATCCCGTTCGTGTCGTCCCGTACGTCTCGGGTGGGACATTATATACGTCTACAGCGTTATATATCCTAACCTAAGGCAGGCTAACATCTCGGATGAAGTATTTTACGCCATTCCTGGCGTATGGGCCCCTACTTCAACGTGGGAACATTATATAGGTCTATAACGTAATATAACCTAACCTAACACATCTAGCTCCTCGCTGGTAATGTTTTACAGAATCCCGTCCCTGTCGTCCCGTACGTCTCGGATGAGACATTATAAACGTCTACAGCGATATATATCCTAACCTAAGGCAGGCTAACTTCTCGGATATAGTATTTTACAACATTTCTGTAGAATCGGCCTCTACTTCTCGGTGGGAACATTATATACATCTATAACGTAATATAATCTAGCCTAACCCATCTAGCCCCTCGCTGGCAATGTTTTACAGAATCCAGTTCGTGTCGTCCCGTACGTCTCGGTTGGGACATTATATACGTTTACAGCGCTATATATCCTAACGTAAGGCAGGTTAACATCTCGGATGTAGTATTTAAAGCATTCCTGGCGTATCGGCCCCTACTTCACGGTGGGAACATTATACACGTCTATAACGTATCACAACCTAACCTAACCCATCTAGCCCCTCGCTGGTAATGTTTTACAGAATACCGTTCGTGACGTCCCGTACATCTCGGCTGGGATATTATATACGTCTATAGCGTTATATATCCTAACCTAAGGAAGGCTATCATCTCGTATGTAGTATTTTACAACATTCCTGGCGTATCGTCTCCTACTTCTCGATGGGAACATTATACACGTCTATAACGTAACATCACCTAACCTAGCCCCTCTAGACCCTCGCTGGTAATATTTTACAGAATCCCGCTCGTGTCGTCCCGTACGTCTCGGTTGGGACATTATATACGTCTACAGCGTTATATATCCTAACCTAAGGCAGGCTAACATCTCGGATGTAGTATTTTGCAACATTCCTGGCGTATCGGCCCCTACTTCTCGGTGGGAACATTATACACGTCTATAACGTAACATAACGTAACCTAACCCATCTAGCCCCTCACTGGTAATGTTTTACAGAATCCCGTTCCTGTCGTCCCGTACGTCTCGGATGGGACATTATAATCGCCTACTGCGATATATATCCTAACGTAAGGCAGGCTAATATCTCGGATGAAGTATTATACGCCATTCCTGGCGTATCGGCCCCTACTTCTCGGTGGGAACATTATATAGGTCTATAACTTAATATAACCTAACCTAACACATCTAGCCCCTCGCTGGTAATGTTTTACAGAATCCCGTTCGTGACGTCCCGTACATCGCGGTTGGAATATTATATACGTCTATAGCGTTATATATCCTAACCTAAGGCAGGCTATCATCTCGGATGTAGTATTTTACCACATTCCTGCCGTATCGGCCCCTACTTCTCGGTGGGAACATTATATACGTCTATAACGTATCACAACCTAACCTAACCCATCTAGCCCCTCGCTGGTAATATTTTACAGAATCCCGTTTGTGTCGTCCCGTACGTCTCAGTTGGGAAATTATATACGTCTATAGCGTTATATATCCTAACCTAAGGCAGGCTATCATCTCGGATGCAGTATTTTACAACATTTTTGGCATATCGGCCTCTACTTCTCGGTGGGAACATTATTTACGTCTATAACGTATCACAACCTAAACTAACACATCTAGCCCCTCGCTGGTAATGTTTTACAGAATCACGTTCGTGTCGTCCCGTACGTCTCGGTTGGGACATTATATACGACTATAGCGTTATATATCCTAACCTAAGGCAGGCTAACATCTCGGATGTAGTATATTACAACATGCCTGGCGTATCGGCCTCTACTTCTCGGTGGGAACATTATATTCGCCTATAACGTAATATAACCTAACGTTACACATCTAGAACCTCGCTGGTAATGTTTTACAGAATACCGTTCGTGACGTCCCGCACATCTCGGTTGGGATATTATTACGTCTATAGCGTTATATATCCCAACCTAAGGCTGGCTATCATCTCGGTTGCAGTATTTTACAACATTCCTGGCGTATCGGCCCCTACTTCTCGGTGGGAACATTATATAGGTCTATAACTTAATACAACCTAACCTAACACATCTAGCCCCTCGCTGGTAATGTTTTACAGAATCCCGTTCCTGTGGTCCCGTACGTCTCGGATGGGACACTATAATCGTCTACAGCGATATATATCCTAACGTAAGGCAGGCTAACATCTCGGATGAAGCATTTTACGCCATTCCTGGCGTATCGGCCCCTACTTCACGGTGGGAACATTATACACGTCTATAACGTATCACAACCTAACCTAACCCATCTAGCCCCTCGCTGGTAATGTTTTACAGAATACCGTTCGTGACGTCCCGTACATCTCGGCTGGGATATTATATACGTCTATAGCGTTATATATCCTAACCTAAGGCAGCCTATCATCTCGGCTGTAGTATTTTACAACATTCCTGCCGTATCGGGCCATACTTCTCGGTGGGAACATTACATAGGTCTATAACGTAATATAACCTAACCGAATACATCTAGCCCCTCGCTGGTAATGTTTTACAGAATCCCGTTCGTGTCGTCCCGTACGTCTCGGGTGGGACATTATATACGTCTACAGCGTTATATATCCTAACCTAAGGCAGGCTAACATCTCGGATGAAGTATTTTACGCCATTCCTGGCGTATGGGCCCCTACTTCAACGTGGGAACATTATATAGGTCTATAACGTAATATAACCTAACCTAACACATCTAGCTCCTCGCTGGTAATGTTTTACAGAATCCCGTCCCTGTCGTCCCGTACGTCTCGCTTGAGACATTATAAACGTCTATAGCGATATATATCCTAACCTAAGGCAGGCTATCTTCGCGGATATAGTATTTTACAACATTTCTGTAGGATCGGCCACTACTTCTCGGTGGGAACATTATATACGTCTATAACGTAATATAATCTAACCTAACCCATCTAGCCCCTAGCTGGTAATGTTTTACAGAATCCCGTTCGTGTCGTCCCGTACGTCTCGGTTGGGATATTATATACGTCTATAGCGTTATATATCCTAACCTAAGGCAGGCTATCATCTCGGATGCAGTATTTTACAAAATTCCTGGCATATCGGCCCCTACTTCTCGGTGGGAACATTATATACGTCTATAACGTATCACAACCTAACCTAACCCATCTAGCCCCTCGCTGGTATTGTTTTACAGAATCCCGTTCCTGTCGTCCCGTACATCTCGGTTGGGATGTTATATACGTCTACAGCGAAATGTATCCTAACGTAAGGCAGGCTAATATCTCGGATGCAGTATTTTACAACATTCCTGGTGTATCGGCCCATACTTCTCGGTGGGAACATTATATACGTTTGTAACGTAACATAACCTAACCTATCCCATCTAGCCCCTCGTTGGCAATGTTTTACAGAATCCCGTTCGTGACGTCCCGTATATCTCGGTTGGAATATTATATACGTCTATAGCGTTACATATCCTAACCTATGGCAAGCTATCATCTCCGATGCAGTATTTTACAACATTCCTGGCATATCGGCCCCTACATCTCGGTGGGAACATTATATACGTTTATAACGTATCACAACCTAACCCAACCCATCTAGCCCCTCGCTGGTAATGTTTTACAGAATCCCGTTCCTGTCGCCCCGTACGTCTCGGTTGGGACATTATAAACTTCTAAAGCGTTATATATCCTAACCTAAGGCAGGCTATCATCTCGTATGTTGTATTTTACAACATTCCTGGCGTATCGTCTCCTACTTCTCGGTGGGAACATTATATAGGTCTATAACGTAATATAACCTTACCTAACACATCTAGCCCCTCGCTGGTAATGTTTTACAGTATCCCGTTCCTGTCGTCCCGTACGTCTCGGTTGGGACATTATATACGTCTGCAGCGTTATATATCCTAACCTAAGCCAGGCTATCATCTCGGATGCAGTATTTTGCAACATTCCTGGCATATCAGCCCCTACTTCTCGGTGGGAACATTATACACGTCTATAACGTAACATAACCTAACTTAACCCATCTAGCCCCTCGCTGGTAATATTTTACAGAATCCCGTTCGTGTCGTCCCGTACGTCTCGGTTGGGATATTATATACGTCTATAGCGTTATATATCCTACCCTAAGGCAGACTATCATCTCGGATGCAGTATTTTGCAACATTCCTGGCATATCGGCCCCTACTTCTCGGTGGGAACATTATATACGTCTATAACGTATCACAACCTAACCTAACCCATCTAGCCCCTCGCTGGTAATGTTTTACAGAATCCCGTTCCTGTGGTCCCGTACGTCTCGGATGGGACACTATAATCGTCTACAGCGATATATATCCTAACGTAAGGCAGGCTAACATCTCGGATGAAGCATTTTACGCCATTCCTGGCGTATCGGCCCCTACTTCACGATGGGAACATTATACACGTCTATAACGTATCACAACCTAACCTATCCCATCTAGCCCCTCGCTGGCAATGTTTTACAGAATCCCGTTCGTGTCGTCCCGTACATCTCGGTTGGGACATTATATACGTCTACAGCGTTATATATCCTAACCTAAGCCAGGCTAGAATCTCGGATGCAGTATTTTACAACATTCCTGGCATATCGGCCCCTACTTCTCAGTGGGAACATTATATACGCCTATAACGTATCACCACCTAACCTAACTCATCTAGCCCCTCGCTGGTAATATTTTACAGAATCCCGTTTGTGTCGTCCCGTACGTCTCAGTTGGGATATTATATACGTCTATAGCGTTATATATCATAACCTAAGGCAGGCTATCATCTCGGATGCAGTATTTTACAACATTCTTGGCATATCGGCCCCTACTTCTCGGTGGGAACATTATATACGTCTATAACGTATCACAACCTAAACTAACACATCTAGCCCCTCGCTGGTAATGTTTTACAGAATCACGTTCGTGTCGTCCCGTACGTCTCGGTTGGGACATTATATACGACTATAGCGTTATATATCCTAACCTAAGGCAGGCTAACATCTCGGATGCAGTATTTTACGCCATTCCTGGCGTATCGGCCCCTACTTCTCTGTGGGTACATTATACGCGTCTATAACGTAATATAACCTAACCTAACACATCTAGCCCCTCGCTGGTAATGTTTTACAGAATCCCGTTCGTGACGTCCCATACATCGCGGTTGGAATATTATATACGTCTATTGCGTTATATATGCTAACCTAAGGCAGGCTATCATCTCGGATGTAGTATTTTACAACATTCCTGCCGTATCGGCCCCTACTTCTCGGTGGGAACATTATATACGTCTATAACGTATTACAACCTAACCTAACCTATCTAGCCCCTCGCTGGTAATATTTTACAGAATCCCGTTTGTGTCGTCCCGTACGTCTCAGTTGGGAAATTATATACTTCTATAGAGTTATATATCCTAACCTAAGGCAGGCTATCATCTCGGAATGCAGTGTTTTACAACATTCCTGGCATATCGACCCCTACTTCTCATTGGGAACATTATATACGTCTATAACGTATCACAACCTAACCTAACCCATCTAGCCCCTCGCTGGTAATATTTTACAGAATCCCGTTTGTGTCGTCCCGTACGTCTCAGTTGGGAAATTATATACGTCTATAGCGTTATATATCCTAACCTAAGGCAGGCTATCATCTCGGATGCAGTATTTTACAACATTCTTGGCATATCGGCCTCTACTTATCGGTGGGAACATTATATACGTCTATAACGTATCACAACCTAAACTGACACATCTAGCCCCTCGCTGGTAATGTTTTACAGAATCCCGTTCCTGTCGCCCCGTACGTCTCGGTTGGGACATTATAAACTTCTAAAGCGTTATATATCCTAACCTAAGGCAGGCTATCATCTCGTATGTTGTATTTTACAACATTCCTGGCGTATCGTCTCCTACTTCTCGGTGGGAACATCATATAGGTCTATAACGTAATATAACCTTACCTAACACATCTAGCCCCTCGCTGGTAATGTTTTACAGTATCCCGTTCCTGTCGTCCCGTACGCCTCGGTTGGGACATTATATACGTCTACAGCGTTATATATCCTAACCTAAGCCAGGCTATCATCTCGGATGCAGTATTTTGCAACATTCCTGGCATATCGGCCCCTACTTCTCGGTGGGAACATTATACACGTCTATAACGTAACATAACCTAACTTAACCCATCTAGCCCCTCGCTGGTAATATTTTACAGAATCCCGTTCGTGTCGTCCCGTACGTCTCGGTTGGGATATTATATACGTCTATAGCGTTATATATCCTACCCTAAGGCAGACTATCATCTCGGATGCAGTATTTTGCAACATTCCTGGCATATCGGCCCCTACTTCTCGGTGGGAACACTATATACGTCTATAACGTATCACAACCTAACCTAACCCATCTAGCCCCTCGCTGGTAATGTTTTACAGAATCCCGTTCCTGTGGTCCCGTACGTCTCGGATGGGACACTATAATCGTCTACAGCGATATATATCCTAACGTAAGGCAGGCTAACATCTCGGATGAAGCATTTTACGCCATTCCTGGCGTATCGGCCCCTACTTCACGGTGGGAACATTATTCACGTCTATAACGTATCACAACCTAACCTATCCCATCTAGCCCCTCGCTGGCAATGTTTTACAGAATCCCGTTCGTGTCGTCCCGTACGTCTCGGGTGGGACATTATATACGTCTACAGCGTTATATATCCTAACCTAAGGCAGGCTAACATCTCGGATGAAGTATTTTACGCCATTCCTGGCGTATGGGCCCCTACTTCAACGTGGGAACATTATATAGGTCTATAACGTAACATAACCTAACCTAATCCATCTAGACCCTCGCTGGTAATATTTTACAGAATCCCGTTCGTGTCGTCCCGTATGTCTCGGTTGGGATATTATATACGTCTATAGCGTTATTTATCCTAACCTAAGGCAGGCTATCATCTCGGATGTAGTATTTTACAACATTCCTGACGTATCGGCCCCTACTTCTCGGTGGGAACATTATATACGTCTATAACGTATCACAACCTAACCTAACCCATCTAGCCCCACGCTGGTAATATTTTACAGAATCCCGTTTGTGTCGTCTCGTACGTCTCAGTTGGGAAATTATATACGTCTATAGCGTTATATATCCTAACCTAAGGCAGGCTATCATCTCGGATGCAGTATTTTACAACATTCTTGGCATATCGGCCTCTACTTCTCGGTGGGAACATTATATACGTCTATAACGTATCACAACCTAAACTAACACATCTAGCCCCTCGCTGGTAATGTTTTACAGAATCACGTTCGTGTCGTCCCGTACGTCTCGGTTGGGACATTATATACGACTATAGCGTTATATATCCTAACCTAAGGCAGGCTAACATCTCGGATGTAGTATATTACAACATGCCTGGCGTATCGGCCTCTACTTCTCGGTGGGAACATTATATTCGTCTATAACGTAATATAACCTAACGTTACACATCTAGAACATCGCTGGTAATGTTTTACAGAATACCGTTCGTGACGTCCCGTACCTCTCGGTTGGAATATTATATACGTCTATAGCGTTATATATCCTAACCTAAGGCAGGCTATCATCTCGGATGTAGTATTTTACAGCATTCCTGTCGTATCGGCCCCTACTTCTCGGTGGGAACATTATATACGTCTATAACGTACCACAACCTAACCTAACCCATCTAGCCCCTCGCTGGTAATATTTTACAGAATCCCGTTTGTGTCGTCTCGTACGTCTCAGTTGGGAAATTATATACGTCTATAGCGTTATATATCCTAACCTAAGGCAGGCTATCATCTCGGATGCAGTATTTTACAACATTCTTGGCATATCGGCCTCTACTTCTCGGTGGGAACATTATATACGTCTATAACGTAATATAACCTAACCTAACACATCTCGCCCCTCGCTGGTAATGTTTTACAGAATCCCGTTCGTGTCGTCCCGTACGTCTCGGTTGGGACATTATATACGTCTACAGCGTTATATATCCTAACCTAAGGCAGGCTAACATCTCGGATGCAGTATTTTACGCCATTCCTGGCGTATAGGCCCCTACTTCTCTGTGGGTACATTATACACGTCTATAACGTAATATAACCTAACGTTACACATCTAGAACCTCGCTGGTAATGTTTTACAGAATACCGTTCGTGACATCCCGTACATCTCGGTTGGGATATTATTACGTCTACAGCGTTATATATCCTAACCTTAGGCAGGCTAACATCTCGGATGCAGTATTTTACGCCATTCCTGGCATATCGGCCCCTACTTCTCGGTGGGAACACTATATACGTCTATAACGTATCACAACCTAACCTAACCCATCTAGCCCCTCGCTGGTAATGTTTTACAGAATCCCGTTCCTGTGGTCCCGTACGTCTCGGATGGGACACTATAATCGTCTACAGCGATATATATCCTAACGTAAGGCAGGCTAACATCTCGGATGAAGCATTTTACGCCATTCCTGGCGTATCGGCCCCTACTTCACGGTGGGAACATTATACACGTCTATAACGTATCACAACCTAACCTATCCCATCTAGCCCCTCGCTGGCAATGTTTTACAGAATCCCGTTCGTGTCGTCCCGTACGTCTCGGGTGGGACATTATATACGTCTACAGCGTTATATATCCTAACCTAAGGCAGGCTAACATCTCGGATGAAGTATTTTACGCCATTCCTGGCGTATGGGCCCCTACTTCAACGTGGGAACATTATATAGGTCTATAACGTAACATAACCTAACCTAATCCATCTAGACCCTCGCTGGTAATATTTTACAGAATCCCGTTCGTGTCGTCCCGTATGTCTCGGTTGGGATATTATATACGTCTATAGCGTTATTTATCCTAACCTAAGGCAGGCTATCATCTCGGATGTAGTATTTTACAACATTCCTGACGTATCGGCCCCTACTTCTCGGTGGGAACATTATATACGTCTATAACGTATCACAACCTAACCTAACCCATCTAGCCCCACGCTGGTAATATTTTACAGAATCCCGTTTGTGTCGTCTCGTACGTCTCAGTTGGGAAATTATATACGTCTATAGCGTTATATATCCTAACCTAAGGCAGGCTATCATCTCGGATGCAGTATTTTACAACATTCTTGGCATATCGGCCTCTACTTCTCGGTGGGAACATTATATACGTCTATAACGTATCACAACCTAAACTAACACATCTAGCCCCTCGCTGGTAATGTTTTACAGAATCACGTTCGTGTCGTCCCGTACGTCTCGGTTGGGACATTATATACGACTATAGCGTTATATATCCTAACCTAAGGCAGGCTAACATCTCGGATGTAGTATATTACAACATGCCTGGCGTATCGGCCTCTACTTCTCGGTGGGAACATTATATTCGTCTATAACGTAATATAACCTAACGTTACACATCTAGAACATCGCTGGTAATGTTTTACAGAATACCGTTCGTGACGTCCCGTACATCTCGGTTGGGATATTATTACGTCTACAGCGTTATATATCCTAACCTTAGGCAGGCTAACATCTCGGATGCAGTATTTTACGCCATTCCTGGCGTATCGGCCCCTACTTCTCTGTGGGTACATTATACACGTCTATAACGTAATATATCCTAACCTAACACATCTAGCCCCTCGCTGGTAATGTTTTACAGAATCCCGTTCGTGTCGTCACGTACGTCTCGGTTGCAATATTATATACGTCTATAGCGTTATTTATCCTACCCTAAGGCAGGCCATCATCTCGTATGTAGCATTTTACAACATTCCTGACGTATCGGCCCCTGCTTCTCGGTGGGAACATTATATACGTCTATAACGTACCACAACCTAACCTAACCCATCTAGCCCCTCGCTGGTAATGTTTTACAGAATCCCGTTCCTGTCGTCCCGTACGTTTCGGATGGGACATTATAATCGTCTACAGCGATATATGTCCTAACGTAACGCAGGCTAATATCTCGGATGAAGTATTTTACGCCATTCCTGGCGTATCGGCCCCTATTTCACGGTGGGAACATTATATACGTCTGTAACGTATCACAACCAAACCTAACCCATCTAGCCCCTCGATGGTAATGTTTTACAGAATCACGTTCCTGTCGTCCCGTACGTCTCGGTTGGGACATTATATACGACTATAGCGTTATATATCCTAACCTAAGGCAGGCTAACATCTCGGATGTAGTATTTTACATCATGCCTGGCGTATCGGCCCCTACTTCACATTGGGAACATTACATACGTCTATAACGTAATATAACCTAACCTAACACATCTAGAACCTCGCTGGTAATGTTTTACAGAATCCCGTTCCTGTCGTCCCGTACCTCTCGGTTGGAATATTATATACGTCTATAGCGTTATATATCCTAACCTAAGGCAGGCTATCATCTCGGATGTAGTATTTTACAGCATTCCTGTCGTATCGGCCCCTACTTCTCGGTGGGAACATTATATACGTCTATAACGTACCACAACCTAACCTAACCCATCTAGCCCCTCGCTGGTAATATTTTACAGAATCCCGTTTGTGTCGTCTCGTACGTCTCAGTTGGGAAATTATATACGTCTATAGCGTTATATATCCTAACCTAAGGCAGGCTATCATCTCGGATGCAGTATTTTACAACATTCTTGGCATATCGGCCTCTACTTCTCGGTGGGAACATTATATACGTCTATAACGTAATATAACCTAACCTAACACATCTCGCCCCTCGCTGGTAATGTTTTACAGAATCCCGTTCGTGTCGTCCCGTACGTCTCGGTTGGGACATTATATACGTCTACAGCGTTATATATCCTAACCTAAGGCAGGCTAACATCTCGGATGCAGTATTTTACGCCATTCCTGGCGTATAGGCCCCTACTTCTCTGTGGGTACATTATACACGTCTATAACGTAATATAACCTAACGTTACACATCTAGAACCTCGCTGGTAATGTTTTACAGAATACCGTTCGTGACATCCCGTACATCTCGGTTGGGATATTATTACGTCTACAGCGTTATATATCCTAACCTTAGGCAGGCTAACATCTCGGATGCAGTATTTTACGCCATTCCTGACGTATCGGCCCCTGCTTCTCGGTGGGAACATTATATACGTCTATAACGTACCACAACCTAACCTAACCCATCTAGCCCCTCGCTGGTAATGTTTTACAGAATCCCGTTCCTGTCGTCCCGTACGTCTCGGATGGGACATTATAATCGTCTACAGCGATATATATCCTAACGTAAGGCAGGCTAATATCTCGGATGAAGTATTTTACGCCATTCCTGGCGTATCGGCCCCTACTTCACGGTGGGAACATTATACACGTCTATAACGTAACATAACCTAACCTAATCCATCTAGACCCTCGCTGGTAATATTTTACAGAATCCCGTTCGTGTCGTCCCGTATGTCTCGGTTGGGATATTATATACGTCTATAGCGTTATTTATCCTAACCTAAGGCAGGCTATCATCTCGGATGTAGTATTTTACAACATTCCTGCCGTATCGGCGCCTACTTCTCGGTGGGAACATTATATACGTCTATAACGTATTACAACCTAACCTAACCTATCTAGCCCCTCGCTGGTAATATTGTACAGAATCCCGTTTGTGTCGTCCCGTACGTCTCCGTTGGGAAATTATATACTTCTATAGAGTAATATATCCTAACCTAAGGCAGGCTATCATCTCGGAATGCAGTGTTTTACAACATTCCTGGCATATCGACCCCTACTTCTCATTGGGAACATTATATACGTCTATAACGTATCACAACCTAACCTAACCCATCTAGCCCCTCGCTGGTAATATTTTACAGAATCCCGTTTGTGTCGTCTCGTACGTCTCAGTTGGGAAATTATATACGTCTATAGCGTTATATATCCTAACCTAAGGCAGGCTATCATCTCGGATGCAGTATTTTACAACATTCTTGGCATATCGGCCTCTACTTTTCGGTGGGAACATTATATACGTCTATAACGTATCACAACCTAAACTAACACATCTAGCCCCTCGCTGGTAATGTTTTACAGAATCCCGTTCCTGTCGCCCCGTACGTGTCGGTTGGGACATTATAAACTTTCTAAAGCGTTATATATCCTAACCTAAGGCAGGCTATCATCTCGTATGTTGTATTTTACAACATTCCTGGCGTATCGTCTCCTACTTCTCGGTGGGAACATTATATAGGTCTATAACGTAATATAACCTTACCTAACACATCTAGCCCCTCGCTGGTAATGTTTTACAGAATCAAGTTCGTGTCGTTCCGTACGTCTCGGATGGGACATTATATACGTCTACAGCGATATATATATCCTAACGTAAGGCAGGCTAACATCTCGGATGTAGTATTTAAAACATTCCTGGCGTATCGGCCCCTACATCACGGTGGGAACATTATACACGTCTATAACGTATCACAACCTAACCTAACCCATCTAGCCCCTCGCTGGTAATGTTTTACAGAATACCGTTCGTGACGTCCCGTACATCTCGGCTGGGATATTATACCCGTCTATAGCGTTATATATCCTAACCTAAGGCAGGCTATCATCTCGTATGTAGTATTTTACAACATTCCTGGCGTATCGTCTCCTACTTCTCGGTGGGAACATTATACACGTCTATAACGTAACATAACCTAACCTAGCCCCTCTAGACCCTCGCTGGTAATATTTTACAGAATCCCGCTCGTGTCGTCCCGTACGTCTCGGTTGGGACATTATATACGTCTACAGCGTTATATATCCTAATCTAAGGCAGGCTAACATCTCGGATGTAGTATTTTACAACAGTCTTGGAGTATCGTCCCCTACTTCTCGGTGGGAACATTATACACGTCTATAACGTAACATAACCTAACCTAACCCATCTAGCCCCTCGCTGGTAATGTTTTACAGAATCCCGTTCCTGTCGTCCCGTACGTCTCGGATGGGACATTATAATCGTCTACTGCGATATATATCCTAACGTAAGGCAGGCTAATATCTCGGATGAAGTATTATACGCCATTCCTGGCGTATCGGCCCCTACTTCACGGTGGGAGCATTATACACGTCTATAATGTAACATAACCTAACCTAACCCATCTAGCACCTCGCTGGTAGTGTTCTACAGAATACCGTTCGTGACGTACCGTACATCTCGGTTGGGACATTATATGCGTCTACAGCGTTATATATCCTAACCTAATGCAGGCTAGCATCTCGGATGCAGTATTTTACGCCATTCCTGGCGTAACGGCCGCTACTTCACGTTGGGAACATTATACACGTCTATAACGTAACATAACCTAACCTAGCCCCTCTAGACCCTCGCTGGTAATATTTTACAGAATCCCGCTCGTGCCGTCCCGTACGTCTCGGTTGGGACATTATATACGACTATAGCGTTATATATCCTAACCTAAGGCAGGCTAACATCTCGGATGTAGTATTTTACATCATGCCTGGCGTATCGGCCCCTACTTCACATTGGGAACATTACATACGTCTATAACGTAATATAACCTAACCTAACACATCTAGAACCTCGCTGGTAATGTTTTACAGAATCCCGTTCCTGTCGTCCCGTACCTCTCGGTTGGAATATTATATACGTCTATAGCGTTATATATCCTAACCTAAGGCAGGCTATCATCTCGGATGTAGTATTTTACAGCATTCCTGTCGTATCGGCCCCTACTTCTCGGTGGGAACATTATATACGTCTATAACGTACCACAACCTAACCTAACCCATCTAGCTCCTCGCTGGTAATATTTTACAGAATCCCGTTTGTGTCGTCTCGTACGTCTCAGTTGGGAAATTATATACGTCTATAGCGTTATATATCCTAACCTAAGGCAGGCTATCATCTCGGATGCAGTATTTTACAACATTCTTGGCATATCGGCCTCTACTTCTCGGTGGGAACATTATATACGTCTATAACGTATCACAACCTAAACTAACACATCTAGCCCCTCGCTGGTAATGTTTTACAGAATCCCGTTCCTGTCGCCCCGTACGTCTCGGTTGGGACATTATAAACTTCTAAAGCGTTATATATCCTAACCTAAGGCAGGCTATCATCTCGTATGTTGTATTTTACAACATTCCTGGCGTATCGTCTCCTACTTCTCGGTGGGAACATTATATAGGTCTATAACGTAATATAACCTTACCTAACACATCTAGCCCCTCGCTGGTAATGTTTTACAGTATCCCGTTCCTGTCGTCCCGTACGTCTCGGTTGGGACATTATATACGTCTACAGCGTTATATATCCTAACCTAAGCCAGGCTATCATCTCGGATGCAGTATTTTGCAACATTCCTGGCATATCGGCCCCTACTTCTCGGTGGGAACATTATACACGTCTATAACGTAACATAACCTAACTTAACCCATCTAGCCCCTCGCTGGTAATATTTTACAGAATCCCGTTCGTGTCGTCCCGTAGGTCTCGGTTGGGATATTATATACGTCTATAGCGTTATATATCCTACCCTAAGGCAGACTATCATCTCGGATGCAGTATTTTGCAACATTCCTGGCATATCGGCCCCTACTTCTCGGTGGGAACGTTATATACGTCTATAACGTATCACAACCTAACCTAACCCATCTAGCCCCTCGCTGGTAATGTTTTACAGAATCCCGTTCCTGTGGTCCCGTACGTCTCGGATGGGACACTATAATCGTCTACAGCGATATATATCCTAACGTAAGGCAGGCTAACATCTCGGATGAAGCATTTTACGCCATTCCTTTCGTATCGGCCCCTACTTCACGATGGGAACAATATACACGTCTATAACGTATCACAACCTAACCTATCCCATCTAGCCCCTCGCTGGCAATGTTTTACAGAATCCCGTTCGTGTCGTCCCGTACGTCTCGGGTGGGAGATTATATACGTCTACAGCGTTATATATCCTAACCTAAGGCAGGCTAACATCTCGGATGAAGTATTTTACGCCATTCCTGGCGTATGGGCCCCTACTTCAACGTGGGAACATTATATAGGTCTATAACGTAATATAACCTAACCTAACACATCTAGCTCCTCGCTGGTAATGTTTTACAGAATCCCGTCCCTGTCGTCCCGTACGTCTCGGATGAGACATTATAAACGTCTACAGCGATATATATCCTAACCTAAGGCAGGCTAACTTCTCGGATATAGTATTTTACAACATTTCTGTAGGATCGGCCTCTACTTCTCGGTGGGAACATTATATACATCTATAACGTAATATAATCTAGCCTAACCCATCTAGCCCCTCGCTGGTACTGTTTTACAGAATCCCGTTCGTGTCGTCCCGTACGTCTCGGTTGGGATACTGTATACGTCTATAGCGTTATGTATCCTAACCTAAGGCAGGATAACATCTCGGTTGCAGTATTTTACAACATCCCTGGCATATCGGCCCCTACTTCTCGGTGGGAACATTATATACGTCTATAACGTATCACAACCTAACCTAACCCATCTAGCCCCTCGCTGGTAATGTTTTACACAATCCCGTTCCTGTCGTCCCGTACGCATCGGATGGGACATTATAAGCGTATACAGCGATATATATCCTAACCTAAGGCAGGCATATTCTCGGATATAGTATTTTACAACATTTCTGTAGCATCGGCCTCTACTTCTCGGTGGGAACATTATATACGTCTATAACGTAACATAACCTAACCTACCCCATCTAGCCCCTCGCTGGCAATGTTTTACAGAATCCCGTTCGTGTCGTCCCGTACATCTCTGTTGGGATATTATATACGTCTATAGCGTTATATATCCTAACCTAAGGCAGGCTATCATCTCGTATGTAGTATTTTACAACATTCCTGGCGTATCGTCTCCTACTTCTCGGTGGGAACATTATATAGGTCTATAACGTAATATAACCTTACCTAACACATCTAGCCCCTCGCTGGTAATGTTTTACAGTATCCCGTTCCTGTCGTCCCGTACGTCTCCGTTGGGACATTATAAACGTCTACAGCAATATATATCCTAACCTAAAGCAGGCTAACATCCCGGATGCAGTATTTTACATCATGCCTGGCGTATCGGCCCCTACTTCTCGGTGGGAACATTATATACGTCTAAAACGTAACATAACCTAACCTATCGCATCTAGCCCCTCGCTGGTAATGTTTTACAGAATCCCGTTCGTGTCGTCCCGTACATCTCGGTTGGGACATTATATACGTCTACAGCGTTATATATCCTAACCTAAGCCAGGCTACAATCTCGGATGCAGTATTTTACAACATTCCTGGCATATCGGCCCCTACTTCTCAGTGGGAACATTATATACGCCTATAACGTATCACCACCTAACCTAACCCATCTAGCCCCTCGCTGGTAATGTTTTACAGAATCCCGTTCCTGTCGACCCGTACGTCTCGGATGAGACATTATAAACGTCCACAGCGATATATATCCTAACCTAAGGCAGGCTAACTTCTCGGATATAGTATTTTACAACATTTCTGTAGGATCGGCCTCTACTTCTCGGTGGGAACATTATATGCGTCTATAACGTATTATAATCTAACCTAACACATCTAGCCCTTCGCTGGTAATGTTTTACAGAATCGCGTTCGTGTCGTATCGTACGTCTCGGTAGGGACATTATATACGTCTACAGCGTTATATATCCTAATCTAAGGCAGGCTAACATCTCGGATGTAGTATTTTACAACAGTCTTGGAGTATCGTCCCCTACTTCTCGGTGGGAGCATTATATAGGTCTATAACGTAATATAACCTAACCTAACACATTTAGCCCCTCGCTGGTAATGTTTTACAGAATCAAGTTCGTGTCGTTCCGTACGTCTCGGATGGGACATTATATACGTCTACAGCGATATATATCCTAACGTAAGGCAGGCTAAGATCTCGGATGTAGTATTTAAAACATTCCTGGCGTATCGGCCCCTACTTCACGGTGGGAACATTATACACGTCTATAAAGTATCACAACCTAACCTAACCCATCTAGCCCCTCGCTGGTAATGTTTTACAGAATACCGTTCGTGACGTCCCGTACATCTCGGCTGGGATATTATACACGTCTATAGCGTTATATATCCTAACCTAAGGCAGGCTATCATCTCGTATGTAGTATTTTACAACATTCCTGGCGTATCGTCTCCTACTTCTCGGTGGGAACATTATACACGTCTATAACGTAACATAACCTAACCTAACCCATCTAGCCCCTCGCTGGTAATGTTTTACAGAATCCCGTTCCTGTCGTCCCGTACGTCTCGGATGGGACATTATAATCGTCTACTGCGATATATATCCTAACGTAAGGCAGGCTAATATCTCGGATGAAGTATTATACGCCATTCCTGGCGTATCGGCCCCTACTTCACGGTGGGAGCATTATACACGTCTATAATGTAACATAACCTAACCTAACCCATCTAGCACCTCGCTGGTAGTGTTCTACAGAATACCGTTCGTGACGTACCGTACATCTCGGTTGGGACATTATATGCGTCTACAGCGTTATATATCCTAACCTAATGCAGGCTAGCATCTCGGATGCAGTATTTTACGCCATTCCTGGCGTAACGGCCGCTACTTCTCGGTGGGAACATTATATAGGTCTATAACGTAATATAACCTAACCTAACACATTTAGCCCCTCGCTGGTAATGTTTTACAGAATCCCGTTCGTGTCGTTCCGTACGTCTCGGATGGGACATTATATACGTCTACAGCGATATATATCCTAACGTAAGGCAGGCTAACATCTCGGATGTAGTATTTAAAACATTCCTGGCGTATCGGCCCCTACTTCACGGTGGGAACATCATACACGTCTATAACGTATCACAACCTAACCTAACCCATCTAGCCCCTCGCTGGTAATATTTTACAGAATCCCGTTCGTGTCGTCCCGTACGTCTCGGTTGGGATATTATATACGTCTATAGCGTTATATATCCTACCCTAAGGCAGACTATCATCTCGGATGCAGTATTTTGCAACATTCCTGGCATATCGGCCCCTACTTCAACGTGGGAACATTATATAGGTCTATAACGTAATATAACCTAACCTAACACATCTAGCTCCTCGCTGGTAATGTTTTACAGAATCCCGTCCCTGTCGTCCCGTACGTCTCGGATGAGACATTATAAACGTCTACAGCGATATATATCCTAACCTAAGGCAGGCTAACTTCTCGGATACAGTATTTTACAACATTTCTGTAGGATCGGCCTCTACTTCTCGGTGGGAACATTATATACATCTATAACGTAATATAATCTAGCCTAACCCATCTAGCCCCTCGCTGGCAATGTTTTACAGAATCCCGTTCGTGTCGTCTCGTACGTCTCAGTTGGGAAATTATATACGTCTATAGCGTTATATATCCTAACCTAAGGCAGGCTATCATCTCGGATGCAGTATTTTACAACATTCTTGGCATATCGGCCTCTACTTCTCGGTGGGAACATTATATGCGTCTATAACGTAATATAATCTAACCTAACACATCTAGCCCTTCGCTGGTAATGTTTTACAGAATCCAGTTCGTGTCGTCCCGTACGTCTCGGTTGGGACATTATATACGTTTACAGCGCTATATATCCTAACGTAAGGCAGGCTAACATCTCGGATGTAGTATATTACAACATGCCTGGCGTATCGGCCTCTACTTCTCGGTGGGAACATTATATTCGTCTATAACGTAATATAACCTAACCTAACACATCTAGAACCTCGCTGGTAATGTTTTACAGAATACCGTTCGTGACGTCCCGTACATCTCGGTTGGGATATTATATACGTCTATAGCGTTATATATCCTAACCTAAGGCAGGCTATCATCTCGGATGTAGTATTTTACAACATTCCTGGCGTATCGGCCCCTACTTCTCGGTGGGAACATTATATAGGTCTATAACTTAATATAACCTAACCTAACACATCTAGCCCCTCGCTGGTAATGTTTTACAGAATCCCGTTCGTGACGTCCCGTACATCGCGGTTGGAATATTATATACGTCTATAGCGTTATATATCCTAACCTAAGGCAGGCTATCATCTCGGATGTAGTATTTTACAACATTCCTGCCGTATCGGCCCCTACTTCTCTGTGGGTACATTATACACGTCTATAACGTAATATAACCTAACCTAACACATCTAGCCCCTCGCTGGTAATGTTTTACAGAATCCCGTTCGTGACGTCCCGTACATCGCGGTTGGAATATTATATACGTCTATTGCGTTATATAACCTAACCTAAGGCAGGCTATCATCTCGGATGTAGTATTTTACAACATTCCTGCCGTATCGGCCCCTACTTCTCGGTGGGAACATTATACACGTCTATAACGTATTACAACCTAACCTAACCTATCTAGCCCCTCGCTGGTAATATTTTACAGAATCCCGTTTGTGTCGTCCCGTACGTCTCAGTTGGGAAATTATATACTTCTATAGAGTTATATATCCTAACCTAAGGCAGGCTATCATCTCGGATGCAGTATTTTACAACATTCTTGGCATATCGGCCTCTACTTCTCGGTGGGAACATTATATACGTCTATAACGTATCACAACCTAAACTAACACATCTAGCCCCTCGCTGGTAATGTTTGACAGAATCACGTTCGTGTCGTCCCGTACGTCTCGGTTGGGACATTATATACGACTATAGCGTTATATATCCTAATCTAAGGCAGGCTAACATCTCGGATGTAGTATATTACAACATGCCTGGCGTATCGGCCTCTACTTCTCGGTGGGAACATTATATTCGTCTATAACGTAATATAACCTAACGTTACACATCTAGCACCTCGCTGGTAATGTTTTACAGAATACCGTTCGTGACGTCCCGTACATCTCGGTTGGGATATTATTACGTCTACAGCGTTATATATCCTAACCTAAGGCAGGCTAACATCTCGGATGTAGTATATTACAACATGCCTGGCGTATCGGCCTCTACTTCTCGGTGGGAACATTATATTCGTCTATAACGTAATATAACCTAACGTTACACATCTAGAACCTCGCTGGTAATGTTTTACAGAATACCGTTCGTTACGTCCCGTACATCTCGGTTGGGATATTATTACGTCTACAGCGTTATATATCCTAACCTAAGGCAGGCTAACATCTCGGATGCAGTACTTTACGCCATTCCTGGCGTATCGGCCCCTACTTCTCTGTGGGTACATTATACACGTCTATAACGTAATATAACCTAACCTAACACATCTAGCCCCTCGCTGGTAATGTTTTACAGAATCCCGTTCGTGACGTCCTGTACATCGCGGTTGGAATATTATATACGTCTATTGCGTTATTTATCCTACCCTAAGGCAGGCCATCATCTCGTATGTAGCATTTTACAACATTCCTGACGTATCGGCCCCTGCTTCTCGGTGGGAACATTATATACGTCTATAACGTACCACAACCTAACCTAACCCATCTAGCCCCTCGCTGGTAATGTTTTACAGAATCCCGTTCCTGTCGTCCCGTACGTTTCGGATGGGACATTATAATCGTCTACAGCGATATATGTCCTAACGTAAGGCAGGCTAATATCTCGGATGAAGTATTTTACGCCATTCCTGGCGTATCGGCCCCTACTTCACGGTGGGAACATTATACACGTCTATAACGTAACATAACCTAACTTAACCCATCTAGCCCCTCGCTGGTAATATTTTACAGAATCCCGTTCGTGTCGTCCCGTACGTCTCGGTTGGGATATTATATACGTCTATAGCGTTATATATCCTACCCTAAGGCAGACTATCATCTCGGATGCAGTATTTTGCAACATTCCTGGCATATCGGCCCCTACTTCTCGGTGGGAACATTATATACGTCTATAACGTATCACAACCTAACCTATCCCATCTAGCCCCTCGCTGGCAATGTTTTACAGAATCCCGTTCGTGTCGTCCCGTACGTCTCGGGTGGGAGATTATATACGTCTACAGCGTTATATATCCTAACCTAAGGCAGGCTAACATCTCGGATGAAGTATTTTACGCCATTCCTGGCGTATGGGCCCCTACTTCAACGTGGGAACATTATATAGGTCTATAACGTAATATAACCTAACCTAACACATCTAGCTCCTCGCTGGTAATGTTTTACAGAATCCCGTCCCTGTCGTCCCGTACGTCTCGGATGAGACATTATAAACGTCTACAGCGATATATATCCTAACCTAAGGCAGGCTAACTTCTCGGATATAGTATTTTACAACATTTCTGTAGGATCGGCCTCTACTTCTCGGTGGGAACATTATATACATCTATAACGTAATATAATCTAGCCTAACCCATCTAGCCCCTCGCTGGCAATGTTTTACAGAATCCCGTTCGTGTCGTCTCGTACGTCTCAGTTGGGAAATTATATACGTCTATAGCGTTATATATCCTAACCTAAGGCAGGCTATCATCTCGGATGCAGTATTTTACAACATTCTTGGCATATCGGCCTCTACTTCTCGGTGGGAACATTATATGCGTCTATAACGTAATATAATCTAACCTAACACATCTAGCCCTTCGCTGGTAATGTTTTACAGAATCCAGTTCGTGTCGTCCCGTACGTCTCGGTTGGGACATTATATACGTTTACAGCGCTATATATCCTAACGTAAGGCAGGCTAACATCTCGGATGTAGTATATTACAACATGCCTGGCGTATCGGCCTCTACTTCTCGGTGGGAACATTATATTCGTCTATAACGTAATATAACCTAACCTAACACATCTAGAACCTCGCTGGTAATGTTTTACAGAATACCGTTCGTGACGTCCCGTACATCTCGGTTGGGATATTATATACGTCTATAGCGTTATATATCCTAACCTAAGGCAGGCTATCATCTCGGATGTAGTATTTTACAACATTCCTGGCGTATCGGCCCCTACTTCTCGGTGGGAACATTATATAGGTCTATAACTTAATATAACCTAACCTAACCTATCTAGCCCCTCGCTGGTAATATTTTACAGAATCCCGTTTGTGTCGTCCCGTACGTCTCAGTTGGGAAATTATATACTTCTATAGAGTTATATATCCTAACCTAAGGCAGGCTATCATCTCGGATGCAGTATTTTACAACATTCTTGGCATATCGGCCTCTACTTCTCGGTGGGAACATTATATACGTCTATAACGTATCACAACCAAACCTAACCCATCTAGCCCCTCGCTGGTAATGTTTTACAGAATCACGTTCGTGTCGTCCCGTACGTCTCGGTTGGGACATTATATACGTCTACAGCGTTATATATCCTAACCTAAGGCAGGCTAACATCTCGGATGCAGTATTTTACGCCATTCCTGGCGTATCGGCCCCTACTTCTCTGTGGGTACATTATACACGTCTATAACGTAATATATCCTAACCTAACACATCTAGCCCCTCGCTAGTAATGTTTTACAGAATCCCGTTCGTGTCATCACGTACGTCTTGGTTGGAATATTATATACAGTCTACAGCGTTATATATCCTAACCTAAGCCAGGCTACAATCTCGGATGCAGTATTTTACAACATTCCTGGCATATCGGCCCCTACTTCTCAGTGGGAACATTATATACGCCTATAACGTATCACCACCTAACCTAACCCATCTAGCCCCTCGCTGGTAATGTTTTACAGAATCCCGTTCCTGTCGACCCGTACGTCTCGGATGAGACATTATAAACGTCCACAGCGATATATATCCTAACCTAAGGCAGGCTAACTTCTCGGATATAGTATTTTACAACATTTCTGTAGGATCGGCCTCTACTTCTCGGTGGGAACATTATATGCGTCTATAACGTATTATAACCTAACCTAACCCATCTAGCCCCTCGCTGGTAATGTTTTACAGAATCCCGTTCCTGTCGTCCCGTACGTCTCGGATGGGACATTATAATCGTCTACTGCGATATATATCCTAACGTAAGGCAGGCTAATATCTCGGATGAAGTATTATACGCCATTCCTGGCGTATCGGCCCCTACTTCACGGTGGGAGCATTATACACGTCTATAATGTAACATAACCTAACCTAACCCATCTAGCACCTCGCTGGTAGTGTTCTACAGAATACCGTTCGTGACGTACCGTACATCTCGGTTGGGACATTATATGCGTCTACAGCGTTATATATCCTAACCTAATGCAGGCTAGCATCTCGGATGCAGTATTTTACGCCATTCCTGGCGTAACGGCCGCTACTTCTCGGTGGGAACATTATATAGGTCTATAACGTAATATAACCTAACCTAACACATTTAGCCCCTCGCTGGTAATGTTTTACAGAATCCCGTTCGTGTCGTTCCGTACGTCTCGGATGGGACATTATATACGTCTACAGCGATATATATCCTAACGTAAGGCAGGCTAACATCTCGGATGTAGTATTTAAAACATTCCTGGCGTATCGGCCCCTACTTCACGGTGGGAACATCATACACGTCTATAACGTATCACAACCTAACCTAACCCATCTAGCCCCTCGCTGGTAATATTTTACAGAATCCCGTTCGTGTCGTCCCGTACGTCTCGGTTGGGATATTATATACGTCTATAGCGTTATATATCCTACCCTAAGGCAGACTATCATCTCGGATGCAGTATTTTGCAACATTCCTGGCATATCGGCCCCTACTTCAACGTGGGAACATTATATAGGTCTATAACGTAATATAACCTAACCTAACACATCTAGCTCCTCGCTGGTAATGTTTTACAGAATCCCGTCCCTGTCGTCCCGTACGTCTCGGATGAGACATTATAAACGTCTACAGCGATATATATCCTAACCTAAGGCAGGCTAACTTCTCGGATACAGTATTTTACAACATTTCTGTAGGATCGGCCTCTACTTCTCGGTGGGAACATTATATACATCTATAACGTAATATAATCTAGCCTAACCCATCTAGCCCCTCGCTGGCAATGTTTTACAGAATCCCGTTCGTGTCGTCTCGTACGTCTCAGTTGGGAAATTATATACGTCTATAGCGTTATATATCCTAACCTAAGGCAGGCTATCATCTCGGATGCAGTATTTTACAACATTCTTGGCATATCGGCCTCTACTTCTCGGTGGGAACATTATATGCGTCTATAACGTAATATAATCTAACCTAACACATCTAGCCCTTCGCTGGTAATGTTTTACAGAATCCAGTTCGTGTCGTCCCGTACGTCTCGGTTGGGACATTATATACGTTTACAGCGCTATATATCCTAACGTAAGGCAGGCTAACATCTCGGATGTAGTATATTACAACATGCCTGGCGTATCGGCCTCTACTTCTCGGTGGGAACATTATATTCGTCTATAACGTAATATAACCTAACCTAACACATCTAGAACCTCGCTGGTAATGTTTTACAGAATACCGTTCGTGACGTCCCGTACATCTCGGTTGGGATATTATATACGTCTATAGCGTTATATATCCTAACCTAAGGCAGGCTATCATCTCGGATGTAGTATTTTACAACATTCCTGGCGTATCGGCCCCTACTTCTCGGTGGGAACATTATATAGGTCTATAACTTAATATAACCTAACCTAACACATCTAGCCCCTCGCTGGTAATGTTTTACAGAATCCCGTTCGTGACGTCCCGTACATCGCGGTTGGAATATTATATACGTCTATAGCGTTATATATCCTAACCTAAGGCAGGCTATCATCTCGGATGTAGTATTTTACAACATTCCTGCCGTATCGGCCCCTACTTCTCTGTGGGTACATTATACACGTCTATAACGTAATATAACCTAACCTAACACATCTAGCCCCTCGCTGGTAATATTTTACAGAATCCCGTTTGTGTCGTCCCGTACGTCTCAGTTGGGAAATTATATACTTCTATAGAGTTATATATCCTAACCTAAGGCAGGCTATCATCTCGGATGCAGTATTTTACAACATTCTTGGCATATCGGCCTCTACTTCTCGGTGGGAACATTATATACGTCTATAACGTATCACAACCTAAACTAACACATCTAGCCCCTCGCTGGTAATGTTTGACAGAATCACGTTCGTGTCGTCCCGTACGTCTCGGTTGGGACATTATATACGACTATAGCGTTATATATCCTAATCTAAGGCAGGCTAACATCTCGGATGTAGTATATTACAACATGCCTGGCGTATCGGCCTCTACTTCTCGGTGGGAACATTATATTCGTCTATAACGTAATATAACCTAACGTTACACATCTAGCACCTCGCTGGTAATGTTTTACAGAATACCGTTCGTGACGTCCCGTACATCTCGGTTGGGATATTATTACGTCTACAGCGTTATATATCCTAACCTAAGGCAGGCTAACATCTCGGATGTAGTATATTACAACATGCCTGGCGTATCGGCCTCTACTTCTCGGTGGGAACATTATATTCGTCTATAACGTAATATAACCTAACGTTACACATCTAGAACCTCGCTGGTAATGTTTTACAGAATACCGTTCGTGACGTCCCGTACATCTCGGTTGGGATATTATTACGTCTACAGCGTTATATATCCTAACCTAAGGCAGGCTAACATCTCGGATGCAGTATTTTACGCCATTCCTGGCGTATCGGCCCCTACTTCTCTGTGGGTACATTATACACGTCTATAACGTAATATAACCTAACCTAACACATCTAGCCCCTCGCTGGTAATGTTTTACAGAATCCCGTTCGTGACGTCCTGTACATCGCGGTTGGAATATTATATACGTCTATTGCGTTATTTATCCTACCCTAAGGCAGGCCATCATCTCGTATGTAGCATTTTACAACATTCCTGACGTATCGGCCCCTGCTTCTCGGTGGGAACATTATATACGTCTATAACGTACCACAACCTAACCTAACCCATCTAGCCCCTCGCTGGTAATGTTTTACAGAATCCCGTTCCTGTCGTCCCGTACGTTTCGGATGGGACATTATAATCGTCTACAGCGATATATGTCCTAACGTAAGGCAGGCTAATATCTCGGATGAAGTATTTTACGCCATTCCTGGCGTATCGGCCCCTACTTCACGGTGGGAACATTATACACGTCTATAACGTAACATAACCTAGCTTAACCCATCTAGCCCCTCGCTGGTAATATTTTACAGAATCCCGTTCGTGTCGTCCCGTACGTCTCGGTTGGGATATTATATACGTCTATAGCGTTATATATCCTACCCTAAGGCAGACTATCATCTCGGATGCAGTATTATGCAACATTCCTGGCATATCGGCCCCTACTTCTCGGTGGGAACATTATATACGTCTATAACGTATCACAACCTAACCTAACCCATCTAGCCCCTCGCTGGTAATGTTTTACAGAATCCCGTTCCTGTGGTCCCGTACGTCTCGGATGGGACACTATAATCGTCTACAGCGATATATATCCTAACGTAAGGCAGGCTAACATCTCGGATGAAGCATTTTACGCCATTCCTGGCGTATCGGCCCCTACTTGACGGTGGGAACATTATACACGTCTATAACGTATCACAACCTAACCTATCCCATCTAGCCCCTCGCTGGCAATGTTTTACAGAATCCCGTTCGTGTCGTCCCGTACGTCTCGGGTGGGACATTATATACGTCTACAGCGTTATATATCCTAACCTAAGGCAGGCTAACATCTCGGATGAAGTATTTTACGCCATTCCTGGCGTATGGGCCCCTACTTCAACGTGGGAACATTATATAGGTCTATAACGTAATATAACCTAACCTAACACATCTAGCTCCTCGCTGGTAATGTTTTACAGAATCCCGTCCCTGTCGTCCCGTACGTCTCGGATGAGACATTATAAACGTCTACAGCGATATATATCCTAACCTAAGGCAGGCTAACTTCTCGGATATAGTATTTTACAACATTTCTGTAGGATCGGCCTCTACTTCTCGGTGAGAACATTATATACATCTATAACGTAATATAATCTAGCCTAACCCATCTAGCCCCTCGCTGGCAATGTTTTACAGAATCCCGTTCGTGTCGTCTCGTACGTCTCAGTTGGGAAATTATATACGTCTATAGCGTTATATATCCTAACCTAAGGCAGGCTATCATCTCGGATGCAGTATTTTACAACATTCTTGGCATATCGGCCTCTACTTCTCGGTGGGAACATTATATGCGTCTATAACGTAATATAATCTAACCTAACACATCTAGCCCTTCGCTGGTAATGTTTTACAGAATCCAGTTCGTGTCGTCCCGTACGTCTCGGTTGGGACATTATATACGTTTACAGCGCTA
>CAXAJV010000166.1:0-253000 GCA_963969225.1 Xylocopa violacea | reverse complement strand
TATATAATATTCCCACCGAGAAGTATGGGCCGATACGCCAGGAATGTTGTAAAATACTGCATCCGAGATGTTAGACTGCCTTAGGGTAGGATATATATCGCTGTAGACGTATATAATATCCCAACCGAGATGTACGGGACGACACGAACGGGATTCTGTAAAACATTGCCAACGAGGGGCTAGATGGGTTAGGTTAGGTTATGTTAAGTTATACACGTGTATAATGTTCCCTCGGTGAAGTAGGGGCCGATACGCCAGGAATGGCATAAAATACTTCATCCGAGATGTTATCCTGCCTTACGTTAGGATATATATCGCTGTAGACGTATATAACATCCCAACCGAGATGTACGGGACGACAGGAACGGGATACTGTAAAACATTACCAGCGAGGGGCTAGATGGGATAGGTTAGGTTATGTTACGTTATAGACGTATATAATGTTCCCACCGAGAAGTAGAGTCCGATCCTACAGAAATGTTGTAAAATACTATATCCGAGATATTAGCCTGCGTTAGGTTAGGATATATATCGCTGTAGACGTATATAATATTCCAACCGAGATGTACGGGGCGTCACGAACGGGATTCTGTAAAACGTTGCCAACGAGGGGCTAGATGTGATAGGTTAGGTTATGTTACGTTACAGACGTATATAATGTTCCCACCGAGAAATATGGGCCGATACGCCAGGAATGTTGTAAAATACTGCATCCGAGATGTTAGCCTGCCTTAGGTTAGGATATATATTGCTGTAGACGTTTATAATGTCCCAACCGAGACGTACGGGACGGCAGGAACGGGATACTGTAAAACATTACCAGCGAGGGGCTAGATGGGTTAGGATAGTTTGTGATACGTTATAAACGTATATAATGTTCCCACCGAGAAGTAAGAGCCGATATGCCAGGGATGTTGTAAAATACTGCATCCGAGATGATAGCTTGCCTTAGGTTAGGATATATATCGCTGTAGACGTATATAATATTCCAACCGAGATGTACGGGACGACACGAACGGGATTCTGTGAAATATTACCTGCGAGGGGCTAGATGGGATAGGTTAGGTTATGTTACGTTATAGACGTATATAATGTTCCCACCGAGAAGTATGGGCCGATACGCCAGGAATGTTGTAAAATACTATATCCGAGAAGTTAGCCTGCCTTAGGTTAGGATATATATCGCTGTAGACCTTTATAATGTCTCATCCGAGACGTACGGGACGACAGGGACGGGATTCTGTAAAACATTACCAGCGAGGGGCTAGATGGGTTAGGATAGGTTGTGATACGTTATAAACGTATATAATGTTCCCACCGAGAAGTAGGGGCCGATATGCCAGGAATGTTGTAAAATACTGCATCCGAGACGATAGCTTGCCTTAGGTTAGGATATATAACGCTATAGACGTATATAATATTCCAACCGAGATGTACGGGACGTCACGAACGGGATTCTGTAAAACATTTCCAACGAGGGGATAGATGGGATAGGTTAGGTTATGTTACGTTACACACGTATATAATGTTCCCACCGAGAAGTATGGGCCGATACGCCAGGAATGTTGTAAAATACTATATCCGAGAAGTTAGCCTGCCTTAGGTTAGGATATATATCGCTGTAGACGTTTATAATATCCCAGCCGAGACGTACGGGACGTCACGAACGGTATTCTGTAAAACATTACCAGCGACGGGCCAGATGGGTTAGGTTAGGTTGAGATACGTTATAAACGTATATAATGTTCCCACCGAGATGTAGGGGCCGATATGCCAGGAATGCTGTAAAATACTGCATCCGAGATGATAGCTTGCCTTAGGTTAGGATATATAACGCTATAGACGTATATAATATTCCAACCGAGATGTACGGGGCGTCACGAACGGGATTCTGTAAAACGTTGCCAACGAGGGGCTAGGTGGGATAGGTTAGGTTATGTTACGTTACAGACGTATATAATGTTCCCACCGAGAAGTATTGGCCGATACGCCAGGAATGTTGTAAAATACTATATCCGAGAAGTTAGCCTGCCATAGGTTAGGATATATATCGCTGTAGACATTTATAATGTCTCATCCGAGACGTACGGGACGACAGGGACGGGATTCTGTAAAACATTACCAGCGAGGGGCTAGATGGGTTAGGATAGGTTGTGATACGTTATAAACGTATATAATGTTCCCACCGAGAAGTAGGGGCCGATATGCCAGGAATGTTGTAAAATACTGCATCCGAGATGATAGCTTGCTTTAGGTTAGGATATATAACGCTATAGACGTATATAATATTCCAACCGAGATGTACGGGACGTCACGAACGGGATTCTGTAAAACATTGCCAACGAGGGGCTAGATGGGATAGGTTAGGTTATGTTACGTTACACACGTATATAATGTTCCCACCGAGAAGTATGGGCCGATACGCCAGGAATGTTGTAAAATACTGTATCCGAGAAGTTAGCCTGCCTTAGGTTAGTATATATATCGCTGTAGACGTTTATAATGTCTCATCCGAGACGTACGGGACGACAGGGACGGGATTCTGTAAAACATTACCAGCGAGGGGCTAGATGGGTTAGGTTAGGTTGAGATACGTTATAAACGTATATAATGTTCCCACCGAGAAGTAGGGGCCGATATGCCAGGAATGTTGTAAAATACTGCATCCGAGATGATAGCTTGCCTTAGGTTAGGATATATATCGCTGTAGACGTATCTAATATCCCAACCGAGATGTACGGGACGACACGAACAGGATTCTGTAAAACATTGCCAGCGGGGGGCTAGATGGGATAGGTTAGGTTATGTTACGTTATAGACGTATATAATGTTCCCACCGAGAAGTATGGGCCGCTACGCCAGGAATGTTGTAAAATACTATATCCGAGAAGATAGCCTGCCATAGGTTAGGATATATATCGCTGTAGACGTTTATGATGTCTCATCCGAGACGTACGGGACGACAGAGACGGGATTCTGTAAAACATTACCAGCGAGGGGCTAGATGGGTTAGGTTAGGTTGAGACACGTTATAAACGTATATAATGTTCCCACCGAGAAGTAGGGGCCGATATGCCAGGAATGTTGTAAAATACTGCATCCGAGATGATAGCTTGCCTTAGGTTAGGATATATAACGCTATAGACGTATATAATATTCCAACCGAGATGTACGGGACATCACGAACGGGTTTCTGTAAAACATTGCCAACGAGGGGCTAGATGGGATAGGTTAGGTTATGTTACGTTACAGACGTATATAATGTTCCCACCGAGAAGTATGGGCCGCTACGCCAGGAATGTTGTAAAATACTGCATCCGAGATGTTAGCCTGCCTTAGGTGTGGATATATATTGCTGTAGACGTTTATAATATCCAAACCGAGACGTACGGGACGGCAGGATCGAGATACTGTAAAATATTACCAGCGACGGGCTAGATGGGATAGGTTACGTTATGTTACGTTATAGACGTATATAATGTTCCCACCGAGAAGTATGGACCGATACGCCAGGAATGTTGTGAAATACTGCATCCGAGATGTTAGCCTGCCTTAGGTTAGGATATATATCGCTGTAGACGTATATAATATCCCAACCGAGATGTACGGGACGACACGAACGGGATTCTGTAAAACATTGCCAGCGAGGGGCTAGATGGGATAGGTTAGGTTATTTTACGTTATAGACATATATAATGTTCCCACCGAGAAGTATGCTCCGATATGCTAGGAATGTTTTAAAATACTGCAACCGAGATGTTAGCCTGCCTTAGGTTAGGATACATAACGCTATAGACGTATATAATATCCCAACAGAGACGTACGGGACGACACGAACGGGATTCTGTAAAACATTACCAGCGAGGGGCTAGACGGGTTAGGTTAGATTATATTACGTTATAGACGTATATAATGTTCCCACCGAGAAGTATGGGCCGATACGCCAGGAATGTTGTAAAATACTATATCCGAGAAGTTAGCCTGCCTTAGGTTAGGATATATATCGCTGTAGACGTTTATAATATCCCAACCGAGACGTACGGGACGTCACGAACGGTATTCTGTAAAACATTACCAGCGAGGGACTAGATGTCTCAGGTTAGGTTATGTTACGTTATAGACCTATATAATGTTCCCACCGAGAAGTATGCTCCGATATGCCAGGAATGTTTTAAAATACTGCATCCGAGATGTTAGCCTGCCTTAGGTTAGGTATATAACGCTAGAGACGTATATAATATCCCAACCGAGATGTACCGGACGACACGAACGGGATTCTGTGAAATATTACCAGCGAGGGGCTAGATGGGTTGGGTTAGGTTATGTTACGTTATAGACATATATAATGTTCCATCCGAGAAGTAGAGGCCGATCCTACAGAAATGTTGAAAAATACTATATCCGAGAAATTAGCCTGCCTTAGGTTAGGATATATATCGCTGTAGACGTTTATAATATCCCAACCGAGACGTACGGTACGTCACGAACGGTATTCTGTAAAACATTACCAGCGAGGGACTAGATGTGTCACGTTAGGTTATGTTACGTTATAGACCTATATAATGTTCCCACCGAGAAGTATGGGCCGATATGCCAGGAATGTTGTAAAATACTGCAACCGAGATGTTAGCCTGCCTTAGGTTAGGATATATATCGCTGTAGACGTTTATAATGTCTCATCCGAGACGTACGGGACGACAGGGACGGGATTCTGTAAAACATTGCCAACGAGGGGCTAGATGGGATAGGTTAGGTTATGCTACGTTACACACGTATATAATGTTCCCACCGAGAAGTATGGGCCGATACGCCAGGAATGTTGTAAAATACTGTATCCGAGAAGTTAGCCTGCCTTAGGTTAGGATATATATTGCTGTAGACGTTTATAATGTCCAAACCGAGACGTACGGGACGGCAGGAACGAGATACTGTAAAACATTACCGGCGAGGGTCTAGATGGGATAGGTTACGTTATGTTACGTTACAGACGTATATAATGTTCCCACCGAGAAGTATGGACCGATACGCCAGGAATGTTGTGAAATACTGCATCCGAGATGTTAGCCTGCCTTAGGTTAGGATATATATCGCTGTAGACGTTTATAATATCTTAACCGAGACGTACGGGACGTCACGAACGGTATTCTGTAAAACAGTACCAGCGAGGGACTAGATGTGTCAGGTTAGGTTATGTTACGTTATAGACCTATATAATGTTCCCACCGAGAAGTATGGGCCGATATGCCAGGAATGTTGTAAAGTACTGCAACCGAGATGTTAGCCTGCCTTAGGTTAGGATATATATTGCTTTAGACGTTTATAATGTCCCAACCGAGACGTACGGGACGGCAGGAACGGGATACTGTAAAACATTACCAGCGAGGGGCTAGATTGGATAGGTTACGTTATAGACGTATATAATATTCCCACCGAGAAGTATGGGCCGATACGCCAGGAATGTTGTAAAATACTGCATCCGAGATGTTAGACTGCCTTAGGGTAGGATATATATCGCTGTAGACGTATATAATATCCCAACCGAGATGTACGGGACGACACGAACGGGATTCTGTAAAACATTGCCAACGAGGGGCTGGATGGGATAGGTTAGGTTATGTTACGTTATAGACGTATATAATGTTCCCACCGAGAAGTATGGGCCGATACGCCAGGAATGTTGTGAAATACTATATCCGAGAAGTTAGCCTGCCTTAGTTTAGGATATATATCGCTGTAGACGTTTATAATGTCTCATCCGAAACGTACGTGACGACAGGGGCGAGATTCTGTAAAACATTACCAGCGAGGGGCTAGATGGGTTAGGTTAGGTTGTGATACGTTATAGACGTTTATAAGGTTCCCCCCGGGAAGTATGGGCCGATACGCCAGGAATGTTGTAAAATACTGCATCCGAGATGTTAGCCTGCCTTAGGTTAGGTATATAACGCTAGAGACGTATATAATATCCCAACGGAGATGTACGGGACGACACGAACGGGATTCTGTAAAACATTGCCAACGAGGGGCTAGATGGGATAGGTTAGGTTATGTTACGTTATAGACGTTTATAATGTTCCCACCGAGAAGTATGGGCCGATAAGCCAGGAATGGAGTAAAATACTTCATCCGAGATGTTAGCCTGCCTTAGGTTAGGATATATATTGCTGTAGACGTTTATAATGTCCCAACCGAGACGTACGGGTCGGCAGGAACGGGATACTGTGAAACATTACCAGCGAGGGGCTAGATGGGTTAGGTTAGGTTGTGATACGTTATAGACGTATATAATGTTCCCACCGAGAAGTAGGGGGCGATATGCCAGGAATGTTGTAAAATACTGCATTCGAGAAGTTAGCCTGCCTTAGGTTAGGATATATAACGCTGTAGACGTATATAATGTCCCAACCGAGACGTACGGGACGTCACGAACGGGATTCTGTAAAACATTGCCAACGAGGGGCTAGATGGGATAGGTTAGGTTATGTTACGTTACACACGTACATAATGTTCCCACTGAGAAGTATGGCCCGATACGCCAGGAATGTTGTAATATACTGCATCCGAGATGTTAGCCTGCCTTAGGTTAGGTATATAACGCTAGAGACATATATAATATCCCAACCGAGACGTACGGGACGACACGAACGGTATTCTGTGAAATATTACCAGCGAGGGGCTAGATGGGATAGGTTAGGTTATGTTACGTTATAGACGTATATAATGTTCCCACCGAGAAGTATGGGCCGATACGCCAGGAATGTTGTAAAATACTATATCCGAGAAGTTAGCCTGCCTTAGGTTAGGATATATATCGCTGTAGACGTTTACAATGTCTCATCCGAGACGTACGGGCCGACAGGGACGGGATTCTGTAAAACATTACCAGCGAGGGGGTTGATGGGTTAGGTTAGGTTGTGATACGTTATAGACGTTTATAATGTTCCCACCGAGAAGTATGGGCCGATACGCCAGGAATGTTGTAAAATACTGCATCCGAGATGTTAGCCTGCCTTAGGTTAGGTATATAACGCTAGAGACGTATATAATATCCCAACCGAAATGTACGGGACGACACGAACGGGATTCTGTAAAACATTGCCAACGAGGGGCTAGATGGGATAGGTTAGGTTATGTTACGTTATAGACGTGTATAATATTCCCGCCGTGAAGTAGGGGCCGATACGCCAGGAATGTTGTAAAATACTACATCCGAGATGTTGGCCTGCCTTAGGTTAGGATATATAACGCTATAGACGTATATAATATTCCAACCGAGATGTACGGGACGTCACGAACGGGATTCTGTAAAACATTGCCAACGAGGGGCTAGATGGGATAGATTAGGTTATGCTACGTTACAGACGTATATAATGTTCCCACCGAGAAGTATGGACCGATACGCCAGGAATGTTGTAAAATACTATATCCGAGAAGTTAGCCTGCCTTAGGTTAGGTATATAACGCTAGAGTCGTATATAATATCCCAACCGAGATGTACCGGACAACACGAACGGGATTCTGTACAATATTACCAGCGAGGGGCTAGATGGGTTAGGTTAGGTTATGTTAAGTTATAGACGTGTATAATGTTCCCACGGTGAAGTAGGGGCCGATACGCCAGGAACGGCGTAAAATAATTCATCCGAGCTGTTAGCCTGCCTTAGGTTAGGATATATATTGCTGTAGACGTTTATAATGTCCGAAACGAGACGTACGGGACGGCAGGAATGGGATAGTGTAAAACATTGCCAGCGAGGCGCTAGATGGGATAGGTTAGGTTATGTTACGTTATAGACGTATATAATGTTCCCACCGAGGAGTAGAGGCCGATCCTACAGAAATGTTGTAAAATACTATATCCGAGAAATTAGCCTGCCTTAGGTTAGGATATATATCGCTGTAGACGTATATAATGTCCCAACCGAGACGTACGGAACGTCACGAACGGGATTCTGTAAAACATTGCCAACGAGGGGCTAGATGGGATAGGTTAGGTTATGTTACGTTACACACGTACATAATGTTCCCACCGAGAAGTATGGCCCGATACGCCAGGAATGTTGTAATATACTGCATCCGAGATGTTAGCCTGCCTTAGGTTAGGTATATAACGCTAGAGACGTATATAATATCCCAACCGAGACGTACGGGACGACACGAACGGGATTCTGTGAAATATTACCAGCGAGGGGCTAGATGGGATAGGTTAGGTTATGTTACGTTATAGACGTTTATAATGTTCCCACCGAGAAGTATGGGCCGATAAGCCAGGAATGGAGTAAAATACTTCATCCGAGATGTTAGCCTGCCTTAGGTTAGGATATATAACGCTAGAGTCGTATATAATATCCCAACCGAGATGTAGCGGACGACACGAACGGGATTCTGTACAATATTGCCAGCGAGGGGCTAGATGGGTTAGGTTAGGTTATGTTAAGTTATAGACGTGTATAATGTTCCCACCGAGGAGTAGAGGCCGATCCTACAGAAATGTTGTAAAATACTATATCCGAGAAATTAGCCTGCCTTAGGTTAGGATATATATCGCTGTAGACGTATATAATATCCCAACCGACATGTACGGGACGTCACGAACGGGATTCTGTAAAACATTGCCAACGAGGGGCTAGATGGGATAGGTTAGGTTATGTTACGTTACAGACGTATATAATGTTCCCACCGAGAAGTACGGGCCGATACGCCAGGAATGTTGTAAAATACTGCATCAGAGATGTTAGCCTGCCGTACGTTAGGATATATAACGCTGTAGACGTATATAATGTCCCATCCGAGACGTACGGGACGACACGAACGGGATTCTGTAAAACATTACCAGCGAGGGGCTAGATGGGTTAGGTTAGGTTATGTTACGTTACAGACGTATATAATGTTCCCACCGAGAAGTAGGGGCCGATACTCCAAGAATGTTGTAAAATACTACATCCGAGATGATAGCCTGCCTTACGTTAGGATATATATCGCTGTAGACGTATATAACATCCCAACCGAGATGTACGGGACGTCAGGAACGGGATTCTGCAAAACATTACCAGCGAGGGGCTAGACGGGTTAGGTTAGGTTATGTTACGTTATAGACGTGTATAATGTTCCCACCGAGAAGTAGAGCCGATACGCTAGGAATGTTGTAAAATGCTGCATCCGAGATGTTAGCCTGCCTTAGGTTAGGATATATAACGCTATAGACGTATATAATATCCCAACCGAGATGTACGGGACGACAGGAACGGGATTCTGCAAAACATTACCAGCGAGGGGCTAGATAGGTTAGGTTAGGTTATGTTACGTTATAGACGTGTATAATGTTCCCGCCGAGAAGTAGAGCCGATACGCCAGGAATGTTGTAAAATACTGCATCCGAGATGTTAGCCTGCCTTAGGTTAGGATATATAACGCTATAGACGTATATAATATCCCAACCGAGATGTACGGGACGACACGAACGGGATTCTGTAAAACATTACCAGCGAGGGGCTGGATGGGTTAGGTTAGGTTATGTTACGTTATAGACGTATATAATGTTCCCACCCGGAAGTAGGGGCCGATACTCCAAGAATGTTGTAAAATACTACATCCGAGATGTTAGCCTGCCTTACGTTAGGATACATAACGCTATAGACGTATATAATGTCCAAACCGAGACGTACGGGACGGCAGGAACGAAATACTGTAAAACATTACCAGCGAGGGGCTAGATGGGATAGGTTACGTTATGTTACGTTATAGACGTATATAATGTTCCCACCGAGAAGTAGAGGCCGATCCTACAGAAATGTTGTAAAATACTATATCCGAGAAATTAGCCTGCCTTAGGTTAGGATATATATCGCTGTAGACGTTTATAATATCCCAACCGAGACGCACGGGACGTCACGAACGGTATTCTGTAAAACATTACCAGCGAGGTACTAGATGTGTCAGGTTAGGTTATGTTACGTTATAGACCTATATAATGTTCCCACCGAGAAGTATGCGCCGATATGCCAGGAATGTTTTAAAATACTGCAACCGAGATGTTAGCCTGCCTTAGGTTAGGATACATAACGCTATAGACGTATATAATGTCCAAACCGGGACGTACGGGACGGCAGGAACGAGATACTGTAAAACATTACCAGCGAGGGGCTAGATGGGATAGGTTACGTTATGTTACGTTATAGACGTATATAATGTTCCCACCAAGAAGTATGGACCGAGACGCCAGGAATGTTGTGAAATACTGCATCCGAGATGTTAGCCTGCCTTAGGTTAGGATATATATCGCTGTAGACGTTTATAATATCCCAACCGAGACGTACGGGACGTCACGAACGGTATTCTGCAAAACATTACCAGCGAGGGACTAGATGTGTCAGGTTAGGTTATCTTACGTTATAGACCTATATAATGTTCCCACCGAGAAGTATGCTCCGATATGCCAGGAATGTTTTAAAATACTGCAACCGAGATGTTAGCCTGCCTTAGGTTAGGATACATAACGCTATAGACGTATATAATATCCCAACCGAGACGTACGGGACGACACGAAAGGGAATCTGTAAAACATTACCAGCGAGGGGCTAGACGGGTTAGGTTAGATTATATTACGTTATAGACGTATATAATGTTCCCACCGAGAAGTATTGGCCGATACGCCAGGAATGTTGTAAAATACTATATCCGAGAAGTTAGCCTGCCATAGGTTAGGATATATATCGCTGTAGACGTTTATAATGTCTCATCCGAGACGTACGGGACGACAGGGACGGGATTCTGTAAAACATTACCAGCGAGGTGCTAGATGGGTTAGGATAGGTTGTGATACGTTATAAACGTATATAATGTTCCCACCGAGAAGTAGGAGCCGATACGCCAGGAATGTTGTAAAATACTGCATCCGAGATGTTAGCCTGCCTTAGGTTAGGTATATAACGCTAGAGACGTATATAATATCCCAACCGAAATGTACGGGACGACACGAACGGGATTCTGTAAAACATTGCCAACGAGGGGCTAGATGGGATAGGTTAGGTTATGTTACGTTATAGACGTGTATAATATTCCCGCCGTGAAGTAGGGGCCGATACGCCAGGAATGTTGTAAAATACTACATCCGAGATGTTGGCCTGCCTTAGGTTAGGATATATAACGCTATAGACGTATATAATATTCCAACCGAGATGTACGGGACGTCACGAACGGGATTCTGTAAAACATTGCCAACGAGGGGCTAGATGGGATAGATTAGGTTATGCTACGTTACAGACGTATATAATGTTCCCACCGAGAAGTATGGACCGATACGCCAGGAATGTTGTAAAATACTATATCCGAGAAGTTAGCCTGCCTTAGGTTAGGTATATAACGCTAGAGTCGTATATAATATCCCAACCGAGATGTACCGGACGACAGGTACGGGATTCTGTAAAACATTACCAGCGAGGGGCTAGATGGGTTAGGTTAGGTTATGTTACGTTATAGACGTGTATAATGTTCCCACGGTGAAGTAGGGGCCGATACGCCAGGAACGGCGTAAAATAATTCATCCGAGCTGTTAGCCTGCCTTAGGTTAGGATATATATTGCTGTAGACGTTTATAATGTCCGAACCGAGACGTACGGGACGGCAGGAATGGGATAGTGTAAAACATTGCCAGCGAGGGGCTAGATGGGATAGGTTAGGTTATGTTACGTTATAGACGTATATAATGTTCCCACCGAGGAGTAGAGGCCGATCCTACAGAAATGTTGTAAAATACTATATCCGAGAAATTAGCCTGCCTTAGGTTAGGATATATATCGCTGTAGACGTATATAATGTCCCAACCGAGACGTACGGGACGTCACGAACGGGATTCTGTAAAACATTGCCAACGAGGGGCTAGATGGGATAGGTTAGGTTATGTTACGTTACACACGTACATAATGTTCCCACCGAGAAGTATGGCCCGATACGCCAGGAATGTTGTAATATACTGCATCCGAGATGTTAGCCTGCCTTAGGTTAGGTATATAACGCTAGAGACGTATATAATATCCCAACCGAGACGTACGGCACGACACGAACGGGATTCTGTGAAATATTACCAGCGAGGGGCTAGATGGGATAGGTTAGGTTATGTTACGTTATAGACGTATATAATGTTCCCACCGAGAAGTATGTGCCGATACGCGAGGAATGGTGTAAAATACTATATCCGAGAAGTTAGCCTGCCTTAGGTTAGGATATATATCGCTGTAGACGTTTATAATATCCCAACCGAAATGTACGGGACGACACGAACGGGATTCTGTAAAACACTGCCAACGAGGGGCTAGATGGGATAGGTTAGGTTATGTTAAGTTATAGACGTGTATAATGTTCCCACGGTGAAGTAGGGGCCGATACGCCAGGAATGGAGTAAAATACTTCATCCGAGATGTTAGCTTGCCTTAGGTTAGGATATATATTGCTGTAGACGTTTATAATGTCCCAACCGAAACGTACGGGAAGACAGGAACGGGATTCTGCAAAACATTACCAGCGAGGGGCTAGATGGGGTAGGTTACGTTATAGACGTATATAATGTTCCCACCGAGAAGTATGGGCCGATACGCCAGGAATGTTGTGAAATACTGCATCCGAGATGTTAGCTTGCCATAGGTTAGGATATATATCGCTGCAGACGTATATAATAAGCCAACCGAGATGTACGGGACGACACGAACGGGATTCTGTAAAACATTGCCAGCGAAGGGCTAGATGGGATAGGTTAGGTTATGTTACGTTATAGACGTATATAATGTTCCCACCGAGAAGTAGAGGCCGATCCTACAGAAATGTTGTAAAATACTATATCCGAGAAGTTAGCCTGCCTTAGGTAAGGATATATATCGCTGTAGACGTTTATAATGTCTCATCCGAGACGTACGGGATGCCAGGGACGGGATTCTGCAAAACATTACCAGCGAGGGGCTAGATGGGTTAGGTTAGGTTATGTTACGTTATATACGTGTATAATGTTCCCACCGAGAAGTAGAGCCGATATGCCAGGAATGTTGTAAAATACTGCATCCGAGATGTTAGACTGCCTTAGGGTAGGATATATATCGCTGTAGACGTATATAATATCCCAACCGAGATGTACGGGACGACACGAACGGGATTCTGTAAAACATTGCCAACGAGGGGCTGGATGGGATAGGTTAGGTTATGTTACGTTATAGACGTATATAATGTTCCCACCGAGAAGTATGGGCCGATACGCCAGGAATGTTGTGAAATACTATATCCGAGAAGTTAGCCAGCCTTAGTTTAGGATATATATCGCTGTAGACGTTTATAATGTCTCATCCGAAACGTACGTGACGACAGGGGCGGGATTCTGTAAAACATTACCAGCGAGGGGCTAGATGGGTTAGGTTAGGTTGTGATACGTTATAGACGTTTATAATGTTCCCACCGAGAAGTATGGGCCGATACGCCAGGAATGTTGTAAAATACTGCATCCGAGATGTTAGCCTGCCTTAGGTTAGGTATATAACGCTAGAGACGTATATAATATCCCAACCGAGATGTACGGGACGACACGAACTGGATTCTGTAAAACATTGCCAACGAGGGGCTAGATGGGATAGGTTAGGTTATGTTACGTTATAGACGTTTATAATGTTCCCACCGAGAAGTATGGGCCGATAAGCCAGGAATGGAGTAAAATACTTCATCCGAGATGTTAGCCTGCCTTAGGTTAGGATATATAACGCTAGAGTCGTATATAATATCCCAACCGAGATGTAGCGGACGACACGAACGGGATTCTGTACAATATTACCAGCGAGGGGCTAGATGGGTTAGGTTAGGTTATGTTAAGTTATAGACGTGTATAATGTACCCACCGAGGAGTAGAGGCCGATCCTACAGAAATGTTGTAAAATACTATATCCGAGAAATTAGCCTGCCTTAGGTTAGGATATATATCGCTGTAGACGTATATAATATCCCAACCGACATGTACGGGACGTCACGAACGGGATTCTGTAAAACATTGCCAACGAGGGGCTAGATGGGATAGGTTAGGTTATGTTACGTTACAGACGTATATAATGTTCCCACCGAGAAGTACGGGCCGATACGCCAGGAATGTTGTAAAATACTGCATCAGAGATGTTAGCCTGCCGTACGTTAGGATATATAACGCTGTAGACGTATATAATGTCCCATCCGAGACGTACGGGACGACACGAACGGGATTCTGTAAAACATTACCAGCGAGGGGCTAGATGGGTTAGGTTAGGTTATGTTACGTTACAGACGTATATAATGTTCCCACCGAGAAGTAGGGGCCGATACTCCAAGAATGTTGTAAAATACTACATCCGAGATGATAGCCTGCCTTACGTTAGGATATATATCGCTGTAGACGTATATAACATCCCAACCGAAATGTACGGGACGTCAGGAACGGGATTCTGCAAAACATTACCAGCGAGGGGCTAGATGGGTTAGGTTAGGTTATGTTACGTTATAGACGTGTATAATGTTCCCACCGAGAAGTAGAGCCGATACGCTAGGAATGTTGTAAAAAGCTGCATCCGAGATGATAGCCTGCCTTAGGTTAGGATATATAACGCTACAGACGTATATAATATCCCATCCGAGATGTACTGGACGACACGAACGGGATTCTGTAAAATATTACCAGCGAGGGGCTAGATGGGTTAGGTTAGGTTATGTTAAGTTATAGACGTGTATAATATTCCCACGGTGAAGTAGGGGCCGATACGCCAGGAATGGCGTAAAATACTTCATCCGAGATGTTAGCCTGCCTTAGGTTAGGATATATATTGCTGTAGACGTTTATAACGTCCCAACCGAGACGTACGGGACGGCAGGAACGGGATACTGTAAAACATTACCAGCGAGGGGCTAGATGGGGTAGGTTACGTTATAGACGTATATAATGTTCCCACCGAGAAGTATGGGCCGATACGCCAGGAATGTTGTGAAATACTGCATCCGAGATGTTAGCTTGCCATAGGTTAGGATATATATCGCTGTAGACGTTTATAATGTCTCATCCGAAACGTACGTGACGACAGGGGCGGGATTCTGTAAAACATTACCAGCGAGGGGCTAGATGGGTTAGGTTAGGTTGTGATACGTTATAGACGTTTATAATGTTCCCACCGAGAAGTATGGGCCGATACGCCAGGAATGTTGTAAAATACTGCATCCGAGATGTTAGCCTGCCTTAGGTTAGGTATATAACGCTAGAGACGTATATAATATCCCAACCGAGATGTACGGGACGACACGAACTGGATTCTGTAAAACATTGCCAACGAGGGGCTAGATGGGATAGGTTAGGTTATGTTACGTTATAGACGTTTATAATGTTCCCACCGAGAAGTATGGGCCGATAAGCCAGGAATGGAGTAAAATACTTCATCCGAGATGTTAGCCTGCCTTATGTTAGGATATATAACGCTAGAGTCGTATATAATATCCCAACCGAGATGTAGCGGACGACACGAACGGGATTCTGTACAATATTACCAGCGAGGGGCTAGATGGGTTAGGTTAGGTTATGTTAAGTTATAGACGTGTATAATGTTCCCACCGAGGAGTAGAGGCCGATCCTACAGAAATGTTGTAAAATACTATATCCGAGAAATTAGCCTGCCTTAGGTTAGGATATATATCGCTGTAGACGTATATAATATCCCAACCGACATGTACGGGACGTCACGAACGGGATTCTGTAAAACATTGCCAACGAGGGGCTAGATGGGATAGGTTAGGTTATGTTACGTTACAGACGTATATAATGTTCCCACCGAGAAGTACGGGCCGATACGCCAGGAATGTTGTAAAATACTGCATCAGAGATGTTAGCCTGCCGTACGTTAGGATATATAACGCTGTAGACGTATATAATGTCCCATCCGAGACGTACGGGACGACACGAACGGGATTCTGTAAAACATTACCAGCGAGGATCTAGATGGGTTAGGTTAGGTTATGTTACGTTACAGACGTATATAATGTTCCCACCGAGAAGTAGGGGCCGATACTCCAAGAATGTTGTAAAATACTACATCCGAGATGATAGCCTGCCTTACGTTAGGATATATATCGCTGTAGACGTATATAACATCCCAACCGAGATGTACGGGACGTCAGGAACGGGATTCTGCAAAACATTACCAGCGAGGGGCTAGATGGGTTAGGTTAGGTTATGTTACGTTATAGACGTGTATAATGTTCCCACCGAGAAGTAGAGCCGATACGCTAGGAATGTTGTAAAATGCTGCATCCGAGATGTTAGCCTGCCTTAGGTTAGGATATATAACGCTATAGACGTATATAATATCCCAACCGAGATGTACGGGACGACACGAACGGGATTCTGTAAAACATTACCAGCGAGGGGCTAGATGGGTTAGGTTAGGTTTTGTTACGTTATAGACGTATATAATGTTCCCACCGAGAAGTAGAGGCCGATCCTACAGAAATGTTGTAAAATAATATATCCGAGAAATTAGCCTGCCTTAGGTTAGGATATATAACGCGGTAGACGTTTATAATGTCTCATCCGAGACGTACGGGACGACAGGGACGGGATTCTGTAAAATATTACCAGCGAGGGGCTAGATGGGTTAGGATAGGTTGTGATACGTTATAAACGTATATAATGGTCCCACCGAGAAGTAGGGGCCGATATGCCAGGAATGTTGTAAAATACTGCAACCGATATGTTATCCTGCCTTAGGTTAGGATACATAAAGCTATAGACGTATATAATATCCCAACCGAGACGTACGGGACGACACTAACGGGATTCTGTAAAACATTACCAGCGAGGGGCTAGATGGGTTAGGTTAGGTTGTGATACGTTATAAACGTATATAATGGTCCCACCGAGAAGTAGGGGCCGATACCCCAAGAATGTTGTAAAATACTACATCCGAGATGTTAGCCTGCCTTAGGTTAGGATATGTATCGCTGTAGACGTATATAACATCCCAACCGAGATGTACGGGACGACAGGAACGGGATTCTGCAAAACATTACCAGCGAGGGGCTAGATAGGTTAGGTTAGGTTATGTTACGTTATAGACGTGTATAATGTTCCCGCCGAGAAGTAGAGCCGATACGCCAGGAATGTTGTAAAATACTGCATCCGAGATGTTAGCCTGCCTTAGGTTAGGATATATAACGCTATAGACGTATATAATATCCCAACCGAGATGTACGGGACGACACGAACGGGATTCTGTAAAACATTACCAGCGAGGGGCTGGATGGGTTAGGTTAGGTTATGTTACGTTATAGACGTATATAATGTTCCCACCCGGAAGTAGGGGCCGATACTCCAAGAATGTTGTAAAATACTACATCCGAGATGTTAGCCTGCCTTACGTTAGGATACATAACGCTATAGACGTATATAATGTCCAAACCGAGACGTACGGGACGGCAGGAACGAAATACTGTAAAACATTACCAGCGAGGGGCTAGATGGGATAGGTTACGTTATGTTACGTTATAGACGTATATAATGTTCCCACCGAGAAGTAGAGGCCGATCCTACAGAAATGTTGTAAAATACTATATCCGAGAAATTAGCCTGCCTTAGGTTAGGATATATATCGCTGTAGACGTTTATAATATCCCAACCGAGACGCACGGGACGTCACGAACGGTATTCTGTAAAACATTACCAGCGAGGTACTAGATGTGTCAGGTTAGGTTATGTTACGTTATAGACCTATATAATGTTCCCACCGAGAAGTATGCGCCGATATGCCAGGAATGTTTTAAAATACTGCAACCGAGATGTTAGCCTGCCTTAGGTTAGGATACATAACGCTATAGACGTATATAATATCCCAACCGAGACGTACGGGACGACACGAACGGGATTCTGTAAAACATTACCAGCGAGGGGCTAGACGGGTTATGTTAGATTATATTACGTTATAGACGTATATAATGTTCCCACCGAGAAGTAGAGGCCGATCCTACAGAAATGTTGTAAAATACTATATCCGAGAAATTAGCCTGCCTTAGGTTAGGATACATGTCGCTGTAGACGTTTATAATATCCCAACCGAGACGTACGGGACGTCACGAACGGTATTCTGTAAAACATTACCAGCGAGGGACTAGATGTGTCAGGTTAGGTTATGTTACGTTATAGACCTATATAATGTTCCCACCGAGAAGTATGGGCCGATATGCCAGGAATGTTGTAAAATACTGCAACCGAGATGTTAGCCTGCCTTAGGTTAGGATACATAACGCTATAGACGTATATAATGTCCAAACCGAGACGTACGGGACGGCAGGAACGAGATACTGTAAAACATTACCAGCGAGGGGCTAGATGGGATAGGTTACGTTATGTTACGTTATAGACGTATATAATGTTCCCACCGAGAAGTATGGACCGATACGCCAGGAATGTTGTGAAATACTGCATCCGAGATGTTAGCCTGCCTTAGGTTAGGATATATATCGCTGTAGACGTTTATAATATCCCAACCGAGACGTACGGGACGTCACGAACGGTATTCTGTAAAACATTACCAGCGAGGGAATAGATGTGTCAGGTTAGGTTATCTTACGTTATAGACCTATATAATGTTCCCACCGAGAAGTATGCTCGGATATGCCAGGAATGTTTTAAAATACTGCAACCGAGATGTTAGCCTGCCTTAGGTTAGGATACATAACGCTATAGACGTATATAATATCCCAACCGAGACGTACGGGACGACACGAAAGGGATTCTGTAAAACATTACCAGCGAGGGGCTAGACGGGTTAGGTTAGATTATATTACGTTATAGACGTATATAATGTTCCCACCGAGAAGTATGGACCGATACGCCAGGAATGTTGTGAAATACTACATCCGAGATGTTGGCCTGCCTTAGGTTAGGATATATATCGCTGTAGCCGTTTATAACGTCTCATCCGAGACGTACGGGACGACAGGGACGGGATTCTGTAAAACATTACCAGCGAGGGGCTAGATGGGTTAGGATAGGTTGTGATACGTTATAGACGTATATAATGTTCCCACCGAGAAGTAGGGGACGATATGCCAGGAATGTTGTAAAATATTGCATCCGAGATGATAGCCTGCCTTAGGTTAGGATATATAACGCTATAGACGTATATAATATTCCAACCGAGACGTACGGGACGACACGAACGGGATTCAGTAAAACATTACCAGCGAGGGGCTAGATGGGTTAGGATAGGTTGTGATACGTTATAAACGTATATAATGTTCCCACCGAGAAGTAGGGTCCGGTATGCCAGGGATGTTGTAAAATACTACATCCGAGATGATAGCTTGCCTTAGGTTAGGATATATAACGCTATAGACGTATATAATATCCCAACCGAGGCGTACGGGACGACACGAACGGGATTCTGTGAAATATTACCAGCGAGGGGCTAGATGGGATAGGTTAGGTTATGTTACGTTATAGACGTATATAATTTTCCCACCGAGAAGTATGGGCCGATACGCGAGGAATGTTGTAAAATACTATATCCGAGAAGTTAGCCTGCCTTAGGTTAGGATATATATCGCTGTAGCCGTTTATAACGTCTCATCCGAGACGTACGGGACGACAGGGACGGAATTCTGTAAAACATTACCAGCGAGGGGCTAGATGGGTTAGGTTAGGTTGTGATACGTTATAGACGTATATAATGTTCCCACCGAGAAGTAGGGGACGATATGCCAGGAATGTTGTAAAATACTGCATCCGAGATGATAGCCTGCCTTAGGTTAGGATATATAACGCTATAGACGTATATAATATCCCAACCGAGACGTACGGGACGACACGAACGGGATTCTGTGAAATATTACCAGCGAGGTGCTAGATGGGTTAGGTTAGATTATATTACGTTATAGACGTATATAATGTTCCCACCGAGAAGTATTGGCCGATACGCCAGGAATGTTGTAAAATACTATATCCGAGAAGTTAGCCTGCCATAGGTTAGGATATATATCGCTGTAGACGTTTATAATGTCTCATCCGAGACGTACGGGACGACAGGGACGGGATTCTGTAAAACATTACCAGCGAGGGGCTAGATGGGTTAGGATAGGTTGTGATACGTTATAAACGTATATAATGTTCCCACCGAGAAGTAGGGGCCGATACGCCAGGAATGTTGTAAAATACTGCATCCGAGATGTTAGCCTGCCTTAGGTTAGGTATATAACGCTAGAGACGTATATAATATCCCAACCGAAATGTACGGGACGACACGAACGGGATTCTGTAAAACATTGCCAACGAGGGGCTAGATGGGATAGGTTAGTTTATGTTACGTTATAGACGTGTATAATATTCCCGCCGTGAAGTAGGGGCCGATACGCCAGGAATGTTGTAAAATACTACATCCGAGATGTTGGCCTGCCTTAGGTTAGGATATATAACGCTATAGACGTATATAATATTCCAACCGAGATGTACGGGACGTCACGAACGGGATTCTGTAAAACATTGCCAACGAGGGGCTAGATGGGATAGATTAGGTTATGCTACGTTACAGACGTATATAATGTTCCCACCGAGAAGTATGGACCGATACGCCAGGAATGTTGTAAAATACTATATCCGAGAAGTTAGCCTGCCTTAGGTTAGGTATATAACGCTAGAGTCGTATATAATATCCCAACCGAGATGTACCGGACGACACGAACGGGATTCTGTACAATATTACCAGCGAGGGGCTAGATGGGTTAGGTTAGGTTATGTTAAGTTATAGACGTGTATAATGTTCCCACGGTGAAGTAGGGGCCGATACGCCAGGAACGGCGTAAAATAATTCATCCGAGCTGTTAGCCTGCCTTAGGTTAGGATATATATTGCTGTAGACGTTTATAATGTCCGAACCGAGACGTACGGGACGGCAGGAATGGGATAGTGTAAAACATTGCCAGCGAGGGGCTAGATGGGATAGGTTAGGTTATGTTACGTTATAGACGTATATAATGTTCCCACCGAGGAGTAGAGGCCGATCCTACAGAAATGTTGTAAAATACTATATCCGAGAAATTAGCCTGCCTTAGGTTAGGATATATATCGCTGTAGACGTATATAATGTCCCAACCGAGACGTACGGGACGTCACGAACGGGATTCTGTAAAACATTGCCAACGAGGGGCTAGATGGGATAGGTTAGGTTATGTTACGTTACACACGTACATAATGTTCCCACCGAGAAGTATGGCCCGATACGCCAGGAATGTTGTAATATACTGCATCCGAGATGTTAGCCTGCCTTAGGTTAGGTATATAACGCTAGAGACGTATATAATATCCCAACCGAGACGTACGGCACGACACGAACGGGATTCTGTGAAATATTACCAGCGAGGGGCTAGATGGGATAGGTTAGGTTATGTTACGTTATAGACGTATATAATGTTCCCACCGAGAAGTATGTGCCGATACGCGAGGAATGGTGTAAAATACTATATCCGAGAAGTTAGCCTGCCTTAGGTTAGGATATATATCGCTGTAGACGTTTATAATATCCCAACCGAAATGTACGGGACGACACGAACGGGATTCTGTAAAACACTGCCAACGAGGGGCTAGATGGGATAGGTTAGGTTATGTTAAGTTATAGACGTGTATAATGTTCCCACGGTGAAGTAGGGGCCGATACGCCAGGAATGGAGTAAAATACTTCATCCGAGATGTTAGCTTGCCTTAGGTTAGGATATATATTGCTGTAGACGTTTATAATGTCCCAACCGAAACGTACGGGACGACAGGAACGGGATACTGTAAAACATTACCAGCTTGGGGCTAGATGGGTTAGGTTAGGTTGTGATACGTTATAGACGTATATAATGTTACCACCGAGAAGTAGGGGACGATATGCCAGGAATGTTGTAAAATACTGCATCCGAGATGATAGCCTGCCTTAGGTTAGGATATATAACGCTACAGACGTATATAATATCCCATCCGAGATGTACTGGACGACACGAACGGGATTCTGTAAAATATTACCAGCGAGGGGCTAGATGGGTTAGGTTAGGTTATGTTAAGTTATAGACGTGTATAATGTTCCCACGGTGAAGTAGGGGCCGATACGCCAGGAATGGCGTAAAATACTTCATCCGAGATGTTAGCCTGCCTTAGGTTAGGATATATATTGCTGTAGACGTTTATAATGTCCCAACCGAGACGTACGGGACGGCAGGAACGGGATACTGTAAAACATTACCAGCGAGGGGCTAGATGGGGTAGGTTACGTTATAGACGTATATAATGTTCCCACCGAGAAGTATGGGCCGATACGCCAGGAATGTTGTGAAATACTGCATCCGAGATGTTAGCTTGCCATAGGTTAGGATATATATCGCTGCAGACGTATATAATAAGCCAACCGAGATGTACGGGACGACACGAACGGGATTCTGTAAAACATTGCCAGCGAAGGGCTAGATGGGATAGGTTAGGTTATGTTACGTTATAGACGTATATAATGTTCCCACCGAGAAGTAGAGGCCGATCCTACAGAAATGTTGTAAAATACTATATCCGAGAAGTTAGCCTGCCTTCGGTAAGGATATATATCGCTGTAGACGTTTATAATGTCTCATCCGAGACGTACGGGATGCCAGGGACGGGATTCTGCAAAACATTACCAGCGAGGGGCTAGACGGGTTATGTTAGATTATATTACGTTATAGACGTATATAATGTTCCCACCGAGAAGTAGAGGCCGATCCGACAGAAATGTTGTAAAATACTATATCCGAGAAATTAGCCTGCCTTAGGTTAGGATACATATCGCTGTAGACGTTTATAATATCCCAACCGAGACGTACGGGACGTCACGAACGGTATTCTGTAAAACATTACCAGCGAGGGACTAGATGTGTCAGGTTAGGTTATGTTACGTTATAGACCTATATAATGTTCCCACCGAGAAGTATGGGCCGATATGCCAGGAATGTTGTAAAATACTGCAACCGAGATGTTAGCCTGCCTTAGGTTAGGATACATAACGCTATAGACGTATATAATGTCCAAACCGAGACGTACGGGACGGCAGGAACGAGATACTGTAAAACATTACCAGCGAGGGGCTAGATGGGATAGGTTACGTTATGTTACGTTATAGACGTATATAATGTTCCCACCGAGAAGTATGGACCGATACGCCAGGAATGTTGTGAAATACTGCATCCGAGATGTTAGCCTGCCTTAGGTTAGGATATATATCGCTGTAGACGTTTATAATATCCCAACCGAGACGTACGGGACGTCACGAACGGTATTCTGTAAAACATTACCAGCGAGGGACTAGATGTGTCAGGTTAGGTTATCTTACGTTATAGACCTATATAATGTTCCCACCGAGAAGTATGCTCCGATATGCCAGGAATGTTTTAAAATACTGCAACCGAGATGTTAGCCTGCCTTAGGTTAGGATACATAACGCTATAGACGTATATAATATCCCAACCGAGACGTACGGGACGACACGAAAGGGATTCTGTAAAACATTACCAGCGACGGGCTAGACGGGTTAGGTTAGATTATATTACGTTATAGACGTATATAATGTTCCCACCGAGAAGTATGGACCGATACGCCAGGAATGTTGTGAAATACTACATCCGAGATGTTGGCCTGCCTTAGGTTAGGATATATATCGCTGTAGCCGTTTATAACGTCTCATCCGAGACGTACGGGACGACAGGGACGGGATTCTGTAAAACATTACCAGCGAGGGGCTAGATGGGTTAGGATAGGTTGTGATACGTTATAGACGTATATAATGTTCCCACGGAGAAGTAGGGGACGATATGCCAGGAATGTTGTAAAATATTGCATCCGAGATGATAGCCTGCCTTAGGTTAGGATATATAACGCTATAGACGTATATAATATCCCAACCGAGACGTACGGGACGACACGAACGGGATTCAGTAAAACATTACCAGCGAGGGGCTAGATGGGTTAGGAGAGGTTGTGATACGTTATAAACGTATATAATGTTCCCACCGAGAAGTAGGGTCCGGTATGCCAGGGATGTTGTAAAATACTGCATCCGAGATGATAGCTTGCCTTAGGTTAGGATATATAACGCTATAGACGTATATAATATCCCAACCGAGGCGTACGGGACGACACGAACGGGATTCTGTGAAATATTACCAGCGAGGGGCTAGATGGGATAGGTTAGGTTATGTTACGTTATAGACGTATATAATTTTCCCACCGAGAAGTATGGGCCGATACGCGAGGAATGTTGTAAAATACTATATCCGAGAAGTTAGCCTGCCTTAGGTTAGGATATATATCGCTGTAGCCGTTTATAACGTCTCATCCGAGACGTACGGGACGACAGGGACGGAATTCTGTAAAACATTACAAGCGAGGGGCTAGATGGGTTAGGTTAGGTTGTGATACGTTATAGACGTATATAATGTTCCCACCGAGAAATAGAGGCCGATCCTACAGAAATGTTGTAAAATACTATATCCGAGAAATTAGCCTGCCTTAGGTTAGGATATATATCGCTGTAGACGTATATAATGTCCAAACCGATACGTACGGGACGGCAGGAACGAGATACTGTAAAACATTACCAGCGAGGGGCTAGATGGGATAGGTTACGTTATGTTACGTTATGGACGTATATAATGTTCCCACCGAGAAGTATGGGCCGATACGCCAGGAATGTTGTGAAATACTGCATCCGAGATGCTAGCCTGCCTTAGGTTAGGATATATATCGCTGTAGACGTTTATAATGTCTCATCCGAGACGTACGGGACGACAGGGACGGGATTCTGTAAAACATTACCAGCGAGGGGCTAGATGGGTTAGGATAGGTTGTGATACGTTATAAACGTATATAATGTTCCCACCGAAAAGTAGGGTCCGGTATGCCAGGGATGTTGTAAAATACTGCATCCGAGATGATAGCTTGCCTTAGGTTAGGATATATAACGCTATAGACGTATATAATATCCCAACCGAGACGTACGGGACGATACGAACGGGATTCTGTGAAATATTACCAGCGAGGGGCTAGATGGGATAGGTTAGGTTATGTTACGTTATAGACGTATATAATTTTCCCACCGAGAAGTATGGGCCGATACGCGAGGAATGTTGTAAAATACTATATCCGAGAAATTAGCCTGCCTTAGGTTAGGATATATATCGCTGTAGACGTATATAATGTCCAAACCGATACGTACGGGACGGCAGGAACGAGATACTGTAAAACATTACCAGCGAGGGGCTAGATGGGATAGGTTACGTTATGTTACGTTATGGACGTATATAATGTTCCCACCGAGAAGTATGGGCCGATACGCCAGGAATGTTGTGAAATACTGCATCCGAGATGCTAGCCTGCCTTAGGTTAGGATATATATCGCTGTAGACGTTTATAATGTCTCATCCGAGACGTACGGTACGACAGGGACGGGATTCTGTAAAACATTACCAGCGAGGGGCTAGATGGGTTAGGATAGGTTGTGATACGTTATAAACGTATATAATGTTCCCACCGAAAAGTAGGGTCCGGTATGCCAGGGATGTTGTAAAATACTGCATCCGAGATGATAGCTTGCCTTAGGTTAGGATATATAACGCTATAGACGTATATAATATCCCAACCGAGACGTACGGGACGATACGAACGGGATTCTGTGAAATATTACCAGCGAGGGGCTAGATGGGATAGGTTAGGTTATGTTACGTTATAGACGTATATAATTTTCCCACCGAGAAGTATGGGCCGATACGCGAGGAATGTTGTAAAATACTATATCCGAGAAATTAGCCTGCCTTAGGTTAGGATATATATCGCTGTAGACGTATATAATGTCCAAACCGATACGTACGGGACGGCAGGAACGAGATACTGTAAAACATTACCAGCGAGGGGCTAGATGGGATAGGTTACGTTATGTTACGTTATGGACGTATATAATGTTCCCACCGAGAAGTATGGGCCGATACGCCAGGAATGTTGTGAAATACTGCATCCGAGATGCTAGCCTGCCTTAGGTTAGGATATATATCGCTGTAGACGTTTATAATGTCTCATCCGAGACGTACGGGACGACAGGGACGGGATTCTGTAAAACATTACCAGCGAGGGGCTAGATGGGTTAGGATAGGTTGTGATACGTTATAAACGTATATAATGTTCCCACCGAGAAGTAGGGTCCGGTATGCCAGGGATGTTGTAAAATACTGCATCCGAGATGATAGCTTGCCTTAGGTTAGGATATATAACGCTATAGACGTATATAATATCCCAACCGAGACGTACGGGACGATACGAACGGGATTCTGTGAAATATTACCAGCGAGGGGCTAGATGGGATAGGTTAGGTTATGTTACGTTATAGACGTATATAATTTTCCCACCGAGAAGTATGGGCCGATACGCGAGGAATGTTGTAAAATACTATATCCGAGAAGTTAGCCTGCCTTAGGTTAGGATATATATCGCTGTAGCCGTTTATAACGTCTCATCCGAGACGTACGGGACGACAGGGACGGGATTCTGTAAAACATTACCAGCGAGGGGCTAGATGGGTTAGGTTAGGTTGTGATACGTTATAGACGTATATAATGTTCCCACCGAGAAGTAGGGGACGATATGCCAAGAATGTTGTAAAATACTGCATCCGAGATGATAGCCTGCCTTAGGTTAGGATATATAACGCTATAGACGTATATAATATCCCAACCGAGACGTACGGGACGACACGAACGGGATTCAGTAAAACATTACCAGCGAGGGGCTAGATGGGTTAGGATAGGTTGTGATACGTTATAAACGTATATCATGTTCCCACCGAGAAGTAGGGTCCCGTATGCCAGGGATGTTGTAAAATACTGCATCCGAGATGATAGCTTGCCTTTGGTTAGGATATATAACGCTATAGACGTATATAATATCCCAACCGAGGCGTACGGGACGACACGAACGGGATTCTGTGAAATATTACCAGCGAGGGGCTAGATGGGATAGGTTAGGTTATGTTACGTTATAGACGTATATAATTTTCCCACCGAGAAGTATGGGCCGATACGCGAGGAATGTTGTAAAATACTATATCCGAGAAGTTAGCCTGCCTTAGGTTAGGATATATATCGCTGTAGCCGTTTATAACGTCTCATCCGAGACGTACGGGACGACAGGGACGGGGTTCTGTAAAACATTACCAGCGAGGGGCTAGATGGGTTAGGTTAGGTTGTGATACGTTATAAACGTATATAATGTTCCCACCGAGAAGTATGGACCGATACGCCAGGAATGTTGTAAAATACTGCATCCGAGATGATAGCTTGCCTTAGGTTAGGATATATAACGCTATAGACGTATATAATATTCCAACCGAGGTGTACGGGACGTCACGAACGGGATTCTGTAAAACATTGCCAACGAGGGGCTAGATGGGATAGCTTAGGTTATGTTACGTTACACACGTATATAATGTTCCCACCGAGAAGTATGGGCCGATACGCCAGGAATGTTGTAAAATACTGCATCCGAGATGTTAGCCTGCCTTAGGTTAGGATATATATTGCTGTAGACGTTTATAATGTCCAAACCGAGACGTACGGGACGGCAGGAACGGGATACTGTGAAACATTACCAGCGAGGGGCTAGATGGGTTAGGTTAGGTTGTGATACGTTATAGACGTATATAATGTTCCCACCGAGAAGTAGCGGGCGATATGCCAGGAATGTTGTAAAATACTGCATTCGAGATGTTAGCCTGCCTTAGGTTAGGATATATATTGCTGTAGACGTTTATAGTGTCTCAACCGAGACGTACGGGACGACAGGAACGGGATACTGTAAAACATTACCAGCGAGGGGCTAGATGTGTTAGGTTAGGTTATATTAAGTTATAGACGAATATAATGTTCCCACCGAGAAGTAGAGGCCGATGCGCCAGGCATGCTGTAAAATACTGCAACCGAGATGATAGCCTGCCTTAGGTTACGATATATAACGCTATAGACGTATATAATATCCCATCCGAGACGTACGGGTCGACAAGAACGGGATTCTGTAAAATATTACCAGCGAGGGGCTAGATGGGTTGGGTTAGGTTATGTTACGTTATAGACGTATATAGTGTTCCCACCGAGAAGTAGGGACCGATACGGCAGGAATATTGTAAAATACTGCAACCGAGATGTTAGCCTGCCTTAGGTTAGGATACATAACGCTATAGGCGTATATAATATCCCAACCGAGACGTACGGGACGACACGAACGGGATTCTGTAAAACATTACCAGCGAGGGTCTAGATGGGTTAGGTTAGATTATATTACGTTATAGACGTATATAATGTTCCCACCGAGAAGTAGATGCCGATCCTACAGAAATGTTGTTAAATACTATATCCGAGAAGTTAGCCTGCCTTAGGTTAAGATATATATCGCTGTAGCCGTTTATAACGTCTCATCCGAGACGTACGGGACGACAGGGACGGAATTCTGTAAAACATTACCAGCGAGGGGCTAGATGGGTTAGGTTAGGTTGTGATACGTTATAGAGGTATATAATGTTCCCACCGAGAAGTAGGGGACGATATGCCAGGAATGTTGTAAAATACTGCATCCGAGATGATAGCCTGCCTTAGGTTAGGATATATAACGCTATAGACGTATATAATATCCCAACCGAGACGTACGGGACGACACGAACGGGATTCTGTGAAATATTACCAGCGAGGGGCTAGATGGGTTAGGTTAGATTATATTACGTTATAGACGTATATAATGTTCCCACCGAGAAGTATTGGCCGATACGCCAGGAATGTTGTAAAATACTATATCCGAGAAGTTAGCCTGCCATAGGTTAGGATATATATCGCTGTAGACGTTTATAATGCCTCATCCGAAACGTACGGGACGACAGGGACGGGATTCTGTAAAACATTACCAGCGAGGGGCTAGATGGGTTAGGATAGGTTGTGATACGTTATAAACGTATATAATGTTCCCACCGAGAAGTAGGGGCCGATATGCCAGGAATGTTGTAAAATACTGCATCCGAGATGATAGCTTGCCTTAGGTTAGGATATATATTGCTGTAGACGTTTATAATGTCCAAACCGAGACGTACGGGACGGCAGGAACGAGATACTGTAAAACATTACCTGCGAGGGGCTAGATGGGATAGGTTACGTTATGTTACGTTATAGACGTATATAATGGTCCCACCGAGAAGTATGGACCGATACGCCAGGAATGTTGTGAAATACAGCATCCGAGATGTTAGCCTGCCTTAGGTTAGGATATATATCGCTGTAGACGTATATAATATCCCAACCGAGATGTACGGGACGACACGAACGGGATTCTGTAAAACATTGCCAGCGAGGGGCTAGATGGGATAGGTTAGGTTATGTTACGTTATAGACGTATATAATGTTCCCACCGAGAAGTAGGGGCCGGTATGCCAGGGATGTTGTAAAATACTGCATCCGAGATGATAGCTTGCCTTAGGTTAGGATATATAACGCTATAGACGTATATAATATTCCAACCGAGATGTACGGGACGCCACGAACGGGATTCTGTAAAACATTGCCAACGAGGGGCTAGATGGGATAGGTTAGGTTATGTTACGCTACACACGTATATAATGTTCCCACCGAGAAGTATGGGCCGATACGCCAGGAATGTTGTAATATACTGCATCCGAGATGTTAGCCTGCCTTAGGTTAGGTATATAACGCTAGAGACGTATATGATATCCCAACCGAGATGTACCGGACGACACGAACGGGATTCTGTAAAATATTACCAGCGAGGGGCTAGATGGGTTGGGTTAGGTTATGTTACGTTATAGACATATATAATGTTCCATCCGAGAAGTAGAGGCCGATCCTACAGAAATGTTGTAAAATACTATATCCGAGAAATTAGCCTGCCTTAGGTTAGGATATATGTCGCTATAGACGTTTATAATATCCCAACCGAGACGTACGGGACGTCACGAACGGTATTCTGTAAAACATTACCAGCGAGGGACTAGATGTGTCAGGTTAGGTTATGTTACGTTATAGACCTATATAATGTTCCCACCGAGAAGTATGGGCCGATATGCCAGGAATGTTGTAAAATACTGCAACCGAGATGTTAGCCTGCCTTAGGTTATGATATATATCGCTGTAGACGTTTATAATGTCTCATCCGAGACGTACGGGACGACAGGGACGGGATTCTGTAAAACATTACCAGCGAGGGGCTAGATGTGTTAGGTTAGGTTATATTAAGTTATAGACGAATATAATGTTCCCACCGAGAAGTAGAGGCCGATGCGCCAGGCATGCTGTAAAATACTGCAACCGAGATGATAGCCTGCCTTAGGTTACGATATATAACGCTATAGACGTATATAATATCCCATCCGAGACGTACGGGTCGACAAGAACGGGATTCTGTAAAATATTACCAGCGAGGGGCTAGATGGGTTGGGTTAGGTTATGTTACGTTATAGACGTATATAGTGTTCCCACCGAGAAGTAGGGACCGATACGGCAGGAATATTGTAAAATACTGCAACCGAGATGTTAGCCTGCCTTAGGTTAGGATACATAACGCTATAGGCGTATATAATATCCCAACCGAGACGTACGGGACGACACGAACGGGATTCTGTAAAACATTACCAGCGAGGGTCTAGATGGGTTAGGTTAGATTATATTACGTTATAGACGTATATAATGTTCCCACCGAGAAGTAGATGCCGATCCTACAGAAATGTTGTTAAATACTATATCCGAGAAGTTAGCCTGCCTTAGGTTAAGATATATATCGCTGTAGCCGTTTATAACGTCTCATCCGAGACGTACGGGACGACAGGGACGGAATTCTGTAAAACATTACCAGCGAGGGGCTAGATGGGTTAGGTTAGGTTGTGATACGTTATAGAGGTATATAATGTTCCCACCGAGAAGTAGGGGACGATATGCCAGGAATGTTGTAAAATACTGCATCCGAGATGATAGCCTGCCTTAGGTTAGGATATATAACGCTATAGACGTATATAATATCCCAACCGAGACGTACGGGACGACACGAACGGGATTCTGTGAAATATTACCAGCGAGGGGCTAGATGGGTTAGGTTAGATTATATTACGTTATAGACGTATATAATGTTCCCACCGAGAAGTATTGGCCGATACGCCAGGAATGTTGTAAAATACTATATCCGAGAAGTTAGCCTGCCATAGGTTAGGATATATATCGCTGTAGACGTTTATAATGCCTCATCCGAAACGTACGGGACGACAGGGACGGGATTCTGTAAAACATTACCAGCGAGGGGCTAGATGGGTTAGGATAGGTTGTGATACGTTATAAACGTATATAATGTTCCCACCGAGAAGTAGGGGCCGATATGCCAGGAATGTTGTAAAATACTGCATCCGAGATGATAGCTTGCCTTAGGTTAGGATATATATTGCTGTAGACGTTTATAATGTCCAAACCGAGACGTACGGGACGGCAGGAACGAGATACTGTAAAACATTACCTGCGAGGGGCTAGATGGGATAGGTTACGTTATGTTACGTTATAGACGTATATAATGGTCCCACCGAGAAGTATGGACCGATACGCCAGGAATGTTGTGAAATACTGCATCCGAGATGTTAGCCTGCCTTAGGTTAGGATATATATCGCTGTAGACGTATATAATATCCCAACCGAGATGTACGGGACGACACGAACGGGATTCTGTAAAACATTGCCAGCGAGGGGCTAGATGGGATAGGTTAGGTTATGTTACGTTATAGACGTATATAATGTTCCCACCGAGAAGTAGGGGCCGGTATGCCAGGGATGTTGTAAAATACTGCATCCGAGATGATAGCTTGCCTTAGGTTAGGATATATAACGCTATAGACGTATATAATATTCCAACCGAGATGTACGGGACGCCACGAACGGGATTCTGTAAAACATTGCCAACGAGGGGCTAGATGGGATAGGTTAGGTTATGTTACGCTACACACGTATATAATGTTCCCACCGAGAAGTATGGGCCGATACGCCAGGAATGTTGTAATATACTGCATCCGAGATGTTAGCCTGCCTTAGGTTAGGTATATAACGCTAGAGACGTATATGATATCCCAACCGAGATGTACCGGACGACACGAACGGGATTCTGTAAAATATTACCAGCGAGGGGCTAGATGGGTTGGGTTAGGTTATGTTACGTTATAGACATATATAATGTTCCATCCGAGAAGTAGAGGCCGATCCTACAGAAATGTTGTAAAATACTATATCCGAGAAATTAGCCTGCCTTAGGTTAGGATATATATCGCTATAGACGTTTATAATATCCCAACCGAGACGTACGGGACGTCACGAACGGTATTCTGTAAAACATTACCAGCGAGGGACTAGATGTGTCAGGTTAGGTTATGTTACGTTATAGACCTATATAATGTTCCCACCGAGAAGTATGGGCCGATATGCCAGGAATGTTGTAAAATACTGCAACCGAGATGTTAGCCTGCCTTAGGTTATGATATATATCGCTGTAGACGTTTATAATGTCTCATCCGAGACGTACGGGACGACAGGGACGGGATTCTGTAAAACATTACCAGCGAGGGGCTAGATGGGTTAGGATAGGTTGTGATACGTTATAAACGTATATAATGTTCCCACCGAGAAGTAGGGTCCGGTATGCCAGGGATGTTGTAAAATACTGCATCCGAGATGATAGCTTGCCTTAGGTTAGGATATATAACGCTATAGACGTATATAATATCCCAACCGAGACGTACGGGACGATACGAACGGGATTCTGTGAAATATTACCAGCGAGGGGCTAGATGGGATAGGTTAGGTTATGTTACGTTATAGACGTATATAATTTTCCCACCGAGAAGTATGGGCCGATACGCGAGGAATGTTGTAAAATACTATATCCGAGAAGTTAGCCTGCCTTAGGTTAGGATATATATCGCTGTAGCCTTTTATAACGTCTCATCCGAGATGTACGGGACGACACGAACGGGATTCTGTAAAACATTGCCAACGAGGGGCTAGATGGGATAGGTTAGGTTATGTTACGTTACAGACATATATAATGTTCCCACTGAGAAGTATGGGCCGATACGCCAGGAATGTTGTAAAATATAGCAACCGAGATGTTAGCCTGCCTTAGGTCAGGATATATAACGCTGTAGACGTTTATAATGTCCCAACAGAGACGTACGGGACGACAGGAACGGGATTCCGTAAAACATTACCAGCGAGGGGCTAGATGGGTTAGGTTAGTTTGTGATACGTTATAGACGTATATAATGTTCCCACAGAGAAGTAGGGGACGATATGCCAGGAATGTTGTAAAATACTGCATCCGAGATGATAGCTTGCCTTAGGTTAGGATATATAACGCTATAGACGTATATAATATTCCAACCGAGATGTACGGGACGTCACGAACGGGATTCTGTAAAACATTGCCAACGAGGAGCTAGATGGGATAGGTTAGGTTATGTTACGTTACACACGTATATAATGTTCCCACCGAGAAGTATGGGCCGATACGCCAGGAATGTTGTAAAATACTGTATCCGAGAAGTTAGGCTGCCTTAGGTTAGTATATATATCGCTGTAGACGTTTATAATGTCTCATCCGAGACGTACGGGACGACAGGGACGGGATTCTGTAAGACATTACCAGCGAGGGGCTAGATGGGTTAGGTTAGGTTGAGATACGTTATAAACGTATATAATGTTCCCACCGAGAAGTATGGACCGATACGCCAGGAATGTTGTAAAATACTGCATCCGAGATGATAGCTTGCCTTAGGTTAGGATATATAACGCTATAGACGTATATAATATTCCAACCGAGGTGTACGGGACGTCACGAACGGGATTCTGTAAAACATTGCCAACGAGGGGCTAGATGGGATAGGTTAGGTTATGTTACGTTACACACGTATATAATGTTCCCACCGAGAAGTATGGGCCGATACGCCAGGAATGTTGTAAAATACTGCATCCGAGATGTTAGCCTGCCTTAGGTTAGGATATATATTGCTGTATACGTTTATAATGTCCAAACCGAGACGTACGGGACGGCAGGAACGGGATACTGTAAAACATTACCAGCTTGGGGCTAGATGGGTTAGGTTAGGTTGTGATACGTTATAGACGTATATAATGTTACCACCGAGAAGTAGGGGACGATATGCCAGGAATGTTGTAAAATACTGCATCCGAGATGATAGCCTGCCTTAGGTTAGGATATATAACGCTATAGACGTATATAATATCCCATCCGAGATGTACCGGACGACACGAACGGGATTCTGTAAAACATTGCCAACGAGGGGCTAGATGCGATAGGTTAGGTTATGTTACGTTATAGACGTTTATAATGTTCCCACCGAGAAGTATGGGCCGATAAGCCAGGAATGGAGTAAAATACTTCATCCGAGATGTTAGCCTGCCTTAGGTTAGGATATATATTGCTGTAGACGTTTATAATGTCCCAACCGAGACGTACGGGTCGGCAGGAACGGGATACTGTGAAACATTACCAGCGAGGGGCTAGATGGGTTAGGTTAGGTTGTGATACGTTATAGACGTATATAATGTTCCCACCGAGAAGTAGCGGGCGATATGCCAGGAATGTTGTAAAATACTGCATTCGAGATGTTAGCCTGCCTTAGGTTAGGATATATATTGCTGTAGACGTTTATAGTGTCTCAACCGAGACGTACGGGACGACAGGAACGGGATACTGTAAAACATTACCAGCGAGGGGCTAGATGTGTTAGGTTAGGTTATATTAAGTTATAGACGAATATCATGTTCCCACCGGGAAGTAGAGGCCGATACGGCAGGAATATTGTAAAATACTGCAACCGAGATGTTAGCCTGCCTTAGGTTAGGATACATAACGCTATAGGCGTATACAATATCCCAACCGAGACGTACGGGACGACACGAACGGGATTCTGTAAAACATTACCAGCGAGGGTCTAGATGGGTTAGGTTAGATTATATTACGTTATAGACGTATATAATGTTCCCACCGAGAAGTAGATGCCGATCCTACAGAAATGTTGTTAAATACTATATCCGAGAAGTTAGCCTGCCTTAGGTTAGGATATATAACGCTGTAGACGTATATAATGTCCCAACCTAGACGTACGGGACGTCACGAACGGGATACTGTAAAACATTACCAGCGAGGGGTAGATGTGTTAGGTCAGGTTATGTTACGTTATAGACCTATATAGTGTTCCCACCGAGAAGCATGGGCCGATACGCCAGGAATGTTGTAAAATACTGCAACCGAGATGTTAGCCTGCCTTAGGTTAGGATATATAACGCTGTAGACGTTTATAATGTCCCAACCGAGACGTACGGGACGACACGAACGGGATTCTGTAAAACAGTGCCAACGAGGGGCTAGATGGGATAGGTTAAGTTATGTTACGTTACAGACGTATATAATGTTCCCACCGAGAAGTAGGGGCCGATACTCCAAGAATGTTGTAAAATACTACATCCGAGATGTTAGCCTGCCTTACGTTAGGATATATATCGCTGTAGACGTATATAACATCCCAACCGAGATGTACGGGACGACAGGAACGGGATTCTGCAAAACATTGCCAACGAGGGGCTAGATGGGATAGGTTAGGTTATGTTAAGTTATAGACGTGTATAATGTTCCCACGGTGAAGTATGGGCCGATACGCCAGGAATGTTGTAAAATACTGCATCCGAGATGTTAGCCTGCCTTAGGTTAGGTATATAACGCTAGAGACGTATATAATATCCCAACGGAGATGTACGGGACGACACGAACGGGATTCTGTAAAACATTGCCAACGAGGGGCTAGATGGGTTGGGTTAGGTTATGTTACGTTATAGACGTATATAGTGTTCCCACCGAGAAGTAGGGGCCGATACTCCAAGAATGTTGTAAAATACTGCATCCGAGATGATAGCCTGCCTTAGGTTAGGATATATAACGCTATAGACGTATATAATGTCCCAACCGAGACGTACGGGACGACACGAACGGGATTCTGTAAAACATTACGAGCGAGGGGCTAGATGTGTTAGGTTAGGTTATGTTACGTTATAGACGTGTGTAATGTTCCCACCGTGAAGTAGGGGCCGATACGCCAGGAATGTTGTAAAATACTACATCCGAGATGTTAGCCTGCCTTAGGTTAGGATATATAACGCTATAGACGTATATAACATCCCAACCGAGATGTACGGGACGACAGGAACGGGATTCTGTAAAACATTACCAGCGAGGGGCTAGATGGGTTAGGTTAGGTTGTGGTACGTTATAAACGTATATAATGTTCCCACCGAGAAGTAGGGGCCGATGTGCCAGGAATGTTGTAAAATACTGCATCCGAGATGACAGCTTGCCTTAGGTTAGGTATATAACGCTAGAGACGTATATAATATCCCAACCGAGATGTACCGGACGACACGAACGGGATTCTGTACAATATTACCAGCGAGGGGCTAGATGGGTTAGGCTAGGCTATGTTAAGTTATAGACGTGTATAATGTTCCCACGGTGAAGTAGGGGCCGATACGCCAGGAACGGCGTAAAATACTTCATCCGAGCTGTTAGCCTGCCTTAGGTTAGGATATATATTGCTGTAGACGTTTATAATGTCCCAACCGAGACGTACGGGACGGCAGGAATGGGATAGTGTAAAACATTGCCAGCGAGGGGCTAGATGGGATAGGTTAGGTTATGTTACGTTATAGACGTATATAATGTTCCCACCGAGGAGTAGAGGCCGATCCTACAGAAATGTTGTAAAATACTATATCCGAGAAATTAGCCTGCCTTAGGTTAGGATATATATCGCTGTAGACGTATATAATATCCCAACCGAGATGTACGGGACGTCACGAACGGGATTCTGTAAAACATTGCCAACGAGGGGCTAGATGGGATAGGTTAGGTTATGTTACGTTACAGACGTATATAATGTTCCCACCGAGAAGTACGGGCCGATACGCCAGGAATGTTGTAAAATACTGCATCAGAGATGTTAGCCTGCCTTACGTTAGGAGATATATCGCTGTAGACGTATATAACATCCCAACCGAGATGTACGGGACGACAGGAACGGGATTCTGTAAAACATTACCAGCGAGGGGCTAGATGGGTTAGGTTAGGTTGTGATACGTTATAAACGTATATAATGTTCCCACCGAGAAGTAGGGGCCGATGTGCCAGGAATGTTGTAAGATACTGTATCCGAGATGTTAGCCTGCCTTAGGTTAGGTATATAACGCTAGAGTCGTATATAATATCCCAACCGAGATGTACCGGACGACAGGAACGGGATTCTGTAAAATATTACCAGCGAGGGGCTAGATGGGTTAGGTTAGGTTATGTTAAGTTATAGACGAGTATAATGTTCCCACGGTGAAGTAGGGGCCGATACGCCAGGAACGGCGTAAAATACATCATCCGAGCTGTTAGCCTGCCTTAGCTTAGGATATATATTGCTGTAGACGTTTATAATGTCCCAACCGAGACGTACGGGACGGCAGGAATGGGATAGTGTAAAACATTGCCAGCGAGGGGCTAGATGGGATAGGTTAGGTTATGTTACGTTATAGACGTATATAATGTTCCCACCGAGGGTTAGAGGCCGATCCTACAGAAATGTTGTAAAATACTATATCCGAGAAATTAGCCTGCCTTAGGTTAGGATATATATCGCTGTAGACGTATATAATATCCCAACCGAGATGTACGGGACGTCACGAACGGGATTCTGTAAAACATTGCCAACGAGGGGCTAGATGGGATAGGTTAGGTTATGTTACGTTACAGACGTATATAATGTTCCCACCGAGAAGTATGGACCGATACGCCAGGAATGTTGTAAAATACTATATCCGAGAAGTTAGCCTGCCTTAGGTTAGGATATATATCGCTGTAGACGTTTATAATATCCCAACCGAGATGTACGGGACGACACGAATTGGATTCTGTGAAATATTACCAGCGAGGGGCTAGATGGGTTAGGTGAGGTTGTGATACGTTATAAACGTATATAATGTTCCCACCGAGAAGTAGGGGTCGATATGCCAGGAATATTGTAAAATACTGCATCCGAGATTATAGCTTGCCTTAGGTTAGCATATATAACGCTATAGACGTATATAATATTCCAACCGAGATGTACGAGACGTCACGAACGGGATTCTGTAAAACATTGCCAACGAGGGGCTAGATGGGATAGGTTAGGTTATGTTACGTTATAGACGTGTACAATGTTCCCGCCGAGAAGTAGAGCCGATACGCCAGGAATGTTGTAAAATACTGCATCCGAGATGTTAGCCAGCCTTAGGTTAGGATATATAACACTATAGACGTATATAATATCCCAACGGAGATGTACGGGACGACACGAATTGGATTCTGTGAAATATTACCAGCGAGGGGCTAGATGGGTTAGGTTAGGTTTTGTTACGTTATAGACGTGTATAATCTTCCCACCGTGACGTAGGGGCGGATACGCCAGGAATGGCTTAAAATACAGCATCCGAGATGTTAGCCTGCCTTAGGGTAGGACATATAACGCTGTAGACGTATATAATGTCCTAACCGAGACGTACGGGACGACAGGAACGGGATTCTGCAAAACATTACCAGCGAGGGGCTAGATGGGTTAGGGTAGGTTATGTTACGTTATAGACGTATATAATGTTCCCACCGAGAAGTAGAGGCCGATCCTACAGAAATGTTGTAAAATAATATATCCGAGAAATTAGCCTGCCTTAGGTTAGGATATATAACGCTGTAGACGTTTATAATGTCTCATCCGAGACGTACGGGACGACAGGGACGGGATTCTGTAAAATATTACCAGCGAGGGGCTAGATGGGTTAGGATAGGTTGTGATACGTTATAAACGTATATAATGGTCCCACCGAGAAGTAGGTGCCGATATGCCAGGAATGTTGTAAAATACTGCAACCGATATGTTATCCTGCCTTAGGTTAGGATACATAACGCTATAGACGTATATAATATCCCAACCGAGACGTACGGGACGACACGAACGGGATTCTGTAAAACATTACCAGCGAGGGGCTAGATGGGTTAGGTTAGGTTGTGATACGTTATAAACGTATATAATGTTCCCGCCGAGAAGTAGAGCCGATACGCCAGGAATGTTGTAAAATACTGCATCCGAGATGTTAGCCTGCCTTAGGTTAGGATATATAAGGCTATAGCCGTATATAATATCCCAACCGAGATGTACGGGACGACACGAACGGGATTCTGTAAAACATTACCAGCGAGGGGCTGGATGGGTTAGGTTAGGTTATGTTACGTTATAGACGTATATAATGTTCCCACCCGGAAGTAGGGGCCGATACTCCAAGAATGTTGTAAAATAATATATCCGAGAAATTAGCCTGCCTTAGGTTAGGATATATATCGCTGTAGACGTATATAATATCCCAACCGAGATGTACGGGACGACACGAACGGGATTCTGTAAAACATTGCAAACGAGGGGCTAGATGGGATAGGTTAGGTTATGTTACGTTACAGACGTATATAATGTTCCCACCGAGAAGTAGGGGCCGATACTCCAAGAATGTTGTAAAATACTACATCCGAGATGTTAGCCTGCCTTACGTTAGGATATATATCGCTGTAGACGTATATAACATCCCAACCGAGATGTACGGGACGACAGGAACGGGATTCTGCAAAACATTACCAGCGAGGGGCTAGATGGGTTAGGTTAGGTTATGTTACGTTATAGACGTGTATAATGTTCCCACCGAGAAGTAGAGCCGATACGCCAGGAATGTTGTAAAATATTGCATCCGAGATGATAGACTGCCTTAGGTTAGGATATATAACGCAATAGACGTATATAATATCCCAACCGAGTCGTACGGGTCGATAAGAACGGGATTCTGCAAAATATTACCAGCGAGGGGCTAGATGGGTTAGGATAGGTTTTGTTACGTTATAGACGTGTATAATGTTCCCACCGCGAAGTAGGGGCCGATACTCCAAGAATGTTGTAAAATACTACATCCGAGATGTTAGCCTGCCTTACGTTAATATATATATCGCTGTAGACGTATATAGGGTCCCATCCGAGACGTACGGGACGACAGGGACGGGATTCTGTAAAATATTACCAGCGAGGGGCTAGATGGGTTAGGTTAGGTTGTGATACGTTATAGACGTATATAATGTTCCCACCGAGAAGTAGGGGCCGATATGCCAGGAATGTTGTAAAATACTGCATCCGAGATGATAGCCTGGCTTAGGTTAGGATATATAACGCTGTAGACGTATATAATGTCCCAACCGAGACGTACGGGACGACACGAACGGGATTCTGTAAAACATTACGAGCGATGGGCTAGATGCGTTAGGTTAGGTTATATTTCGTTATAGACCTATATAATGTTCCCACCGAGAAGTTGAGGCCGATGCGCCAGGAATGTTGTAAAATATTGCATCCGAGATGATAGCCTGCCTTAGGTTAGGATATATAACGCTATAGACGTATATAATATCCCAACCGAGTCGTACGGGTCGACAAGAACGGGATTCTGCAAAATGTTACCAGCGAGGGGCTAGATGGGTTAGGTTAGGTTTTGTTACGTTATAGACGTGTATAATGTTCCCACCGCGAAGTAGGGGCCGATACTCCAAGAATGTTGTAAAATACTACATCCGAGATGTTAGCCTGCCTTACGTTAATATATATATCGCTGTAGACGTATATAGGGTCCCATCCGAGGCGTACGGGACGACACGAACGGGATTCTGTAAAACATTACCAGCGAGGGGTAGATGTGTTAGGTTAGGTTATGTTACGTTATAGACCTATATAATGTTCCCACCGAGAAGCATGGGCCGATACGCCAGGTATGTTGTAAAATACTGCAACCGAGATGTTAGCCTTCCTTAGGTTAGGATATATAACGCTGTAGACGTTTATAATGTCCCAACCGAGACGTACGGGACGACACGAACGGGATTCTGTAAAACATTACCAGCGAGGGGCTAGAAGGGTTAGGTTAGGTTGTGATACGTTATAAACGTATATAATGGTCCCACCGAGAAGTAGGGGCCGATATGCCAGGAATGTTGTAAAATACTGCATCCGAGATGATAGCTTGCCTTAGGTTAGGATATATAACGCTATAGACGTATATAATATTCCAACCGAGATGTACGGGACGTCGCGAACGGGATTCTGTAAAACAGTGCCAACGAGGGGCTAGATGGGATAGGTTAGGTTATGTTACGTTATAGACGTATATAATGTTCCCACCGAGAAGTATGGGCCGATACGCCAGGAATGTTGTAAAATACTGCATCCGAGATGTTAGCCTGCCTTAGGTTAGGATATATAACGCTATAGGCGTATATAATATCCCAACCGAGATGTACGGGACGACACGAACGGGATTCTGTAAAACAATACCAGCGAGGGGCTGGATGGGTTAGGTTAGGTTATGTTACGTTATAGACGTATATAATGTTCCCACCCGGAAATAGGGGCCGATACTCCAAGAATGTTGTAAAATACTACATCTGAGATGTTAGCCTGCCTTACGTTAGGATATATAACGCTGTAGACGTATATAATGTCCCATCCGAGACGTACGGGACGACACGAACGGGATTCTGTAAAACATTACCAGCGAGGGGTAGATGTGTTAGGTTAGGTTATGTTACGTTACAGACATATATAATGTTCCCACCGAGAAGTAGGGGCCGATACTCCAAGAATGTTGTAAAATACTACATCCGAGATGTTAGCCTGCCTTACGTTAGGATATATATCGCTGTAGACGTATATAACATCCCAACCGAGATGTACGGGACGACAGGGACGGGATTCTGTAAAATATTACCAGCTAGGGGCTAGATGGGTTAGGATAGGTTGTGATACGTTACAAACGTATATAATGGTCCCACCGAGAAGTAGGTGCCGATATGCCAGGAATGTTGTAAAATACTGCAACCGATATGTTATCCTGCCTTAGGTTAGGATACATAACGCTATAGACGTATATAATATCCCAACCGAGATGTACGGGACGACACGAACGGGATTCTGTAAAACATTACCAGCGAGGGGCTGGATGGGTTAGGTTAGGTTATGTTACGTTATAGACGTATATAATGTTCCCACCCGGAAGTAGGGGCCGATACACCAAGAATGTTGTAAAATAATATATCCGAGAAATTAGCCTGCCCTAGGTTAGGATATATATCGCTGTAGACGTATATAATATCCCAACCGAGATGTACGGGACGACACGAACGGGATTCTGTAAAACATTGCAAACGAGGGGCTAGATGGGATAGGTTAGGCTATGTTACGTTACAGACGTATATAATGTTCCCACCGAGAAGTAGGGGCCGATACTCCAAGAATGTTGTAAAATACTACATCCGAGATGTTAGCCTGCCTTACGTTAGGATATATATCGCTGTAGACGTATATAACATCCCAACCGAGATGTACGGGACGACAGGAACGGGATTCTGCAAAACATTACCAGCGAGGGGCTAGATGGGTTAGGTTAGGTTATGTTACGTTATAGACGTGTATAATGTTCCCACCGAGAAGTAGAGCCGATACGCCAGGAATGTTGTAAAATATTGCATCCGAGATGATAGCCTGCCTTAGGTTAGGATATATAACGCAATAGACGTATATAAAATCCCAACCGAGTCGTACGGGTCGACAAGAACGGGATTCTGCAAAATATTACCAGCGAGGGGCTAGATGGGTTAGGATAGGTTTTGTTACGTTATAGACGTGTATAATGTTCCCACCGCGCAGTAGGGGCCGATACTCCAAGAATGTTGTAAAATACTACATCCGAGATGTTAGCCTGCCTTACGTTAATATATATATCGCTGTAGACGTATATAGGGTCCCATCCGAGACGTACGGGACGACACGAACGGGATTCTGTAAAACATTACCAGCGAGGGGCTAGATGGGTTAGGTTAGGTTGTGATACGTTATAAACGTATATAATGGTCCCACCGAGAAGTAGGGGCCGATATGCCAGGAATGTTGTAAAATACTGCATCCGAGATGATAGCTTGCCTTAGGTTAGGATATATAACGCTATAGACGTATATAATATTCCAACCGAGATGTACGGGACGTCACGAACGGGATTCTGTAAAACATTACGAGCGATGGGCTAGATGTGTTAGGTTAGGTTATATTACGTTATAGACCTATATAATGTTCCCACCGAGAAGTTGAGGCCGATGCGCCAGGAATGTTGTAAAATATTGCATCCGAGATGATAGCCTGCCTTAGGTTAGGATATATAACGCTATAGACGTATATAATATCCCAACCGAGTCGTACGGGTCGACAAGAACGGGATTCTGCAAAATATTACCAGCGAGGGGCTAGATGGGTTAGGTTAGGTTTTGTTACGTTATAGACGTGTATAATGTTCCCACCGCGAAGTAGGGGCCGATACTCCAAGAATGTTGTAAAATACTACATCCGAGATGTTAGCCTGCCTTACGTTAATATATATATAGCTGTAGACGTATATAGGGTCCCATCCGAGACGTACGGGACGACACGAACGGGATTCTGTAAAACATTACCAGCGAGAGGCTAGATGGGTTAGGTTAGGTTGTGATACGTTATAAACGTATATAATGGTCCCACCGAGAAGTAGGGGCCGATATGCCAGGAATGTTGTAAAATACTGCATCCGAGATGATAGCCTGGCTTAGGTTAGGATATATAACGCTGTAGACGTATATAATGTCCCAGCCGAGACGTACGGGACGACACGAACGGGATTCTGTAAAACATTTCGAGCGATGGGCTAGATGTGTTAGGTTAGGTTATATTACGTTATAGACCTATATAATGTTCCCACCGAGAAGTTGAGGCCGATGCGCCAGGAATGTTGTAAAATATTGCATCCGAGATGATAGCCTGCCTTAGGTTAGGATATATAACGCTATAGACGTATATAATATCCCAACCGAGTCGTACGGGTCGACAAGAACGGGATTCTGCAAAATATTACCAGCGAGGGGCTAGATGGGTTAGGTTAGGTTTTGTTACGTTATAGACGTGCATAATGTTCCCACCGCGAATTAGGGGCCGATACTCCAAGAATGTTGTAAAATACTACATCCGAGATGTTAGCCTGCCTTACGTTAATATATATATCGCTGTAGACGTATATAGGGTCCCATCCGAGACGTACGGGACGACACGAACGGGATTCTGTAAAACATTACGAGCGAGGGGTAGATGTGTTAGGTTAGGTTATGTTACGTTATAGACCTATATAATGTTCCCACCGAGAAGCATGGGCCGATACGCCAGGAATGTTGTAAAATACTGCAACCGAGATGTTAGCCTGCCTTAGGTTAGGATATATAACGCTGTAGACGTTTATAATGTCCCAACCGAGACGTACGGGACGACACGAACGGGATTCTGTAAAACATTACCAGCGAGGGGCTAGATGGGTTAGGTTAGGTTGTGATACGTTATAAACGTATATAATGTTCCCACCGAGAAGTATGGGCCGATACGCCAGGAATGTTGTAAAATATTGCATCCGAGATGTTAGCCTGCCTTAGGTTAGGTATATAACGCTAGAGTCGTATATAATATCCCAACCGAGATGTACGGGACGACACGAACGGGATTCTGTAAAACATTACCAGCGAGGGGCTAGATGGGTTAGGTTAGGTTATGTTACGTTATAGACGTATATAATGTTCCCACCGAGAAGTAGAGGCCGATCCTACAGAAATGTTGTAAAATACTATATCCGAGAAGTTAGCCTGCCTTAGGTTAGTCTATATATCGCTGTAGACGTTTATAATGTCTCATCCGAGACGTACGGGACGACAGGGACGGGATTCTGTAAAATATTACCAGCGAGGGGCTAGATGGGTTAGGTTAGGTTGTGATACGTTATAGACGTACATAATGTTCCCACCGAGAAGTAGGGGCCGATATGCCAGGAATGTTGTAAAATACTGCAACCGAGATGTTAGCCTGCCTTAGGTTAGGATATATAACGCTGTAGACGTTTATAATGTCCCAACCGAGACGTACGGGACGACACGAACGGGATTCTGTAAAACATTACCAGCGAGGGGCTAGATGGGTTAGGTTAGGTTGTGATACGTTATAAACGTATATAATGGTCCCACCGAGAAGTAGGGGCCGATATGCCAGGAATGTTGTAAAATACTGCATCCGAGATGATAGCTTGCCTTAGGTTAGGATATATAACGCTATAGACGTATATAATATTCCAACCGAGATGTACGGGACGTCACGAACGGGATTCTGTAAAACAGTGCCAACGAGGGGCTAGATGGGATAGGTTAGGTTATGTTACGTTATAGACGTATATAATGTTCCCACCGAGAAGTATGGGCCGATACGCCAGGAATGTTGTAAAATACTGCATCCGAGATGTTAGCCTGCCTTAGGTTAGGTATATAACGCTAGAGTCGTATATAATATCCCAACCGAGATGTACCGGACGACAGGAACGGGATTCTGTAAAATATTACCAGCGAGGGGCTAGATGGGTTAGGTTAGGTTATGTTAAGTTATAGACGTATATAATGTTCCCACCGAGAAGTAGAGGCCGATCCTACAGAAATGTTGTAAAATAATATATCCGAGAAATTAGCCTGCCTTAGGTTAGAATATATATCGCCGTAGACGTTTATAATGTCTCATCCGAGACGTACGGGACGACAGGGACGGGATTCTGTAAAATATTACCAGCGAGGGGCTAGATGGGTTAGGTTAGGTTTTGTTACGTTATAGACGTGTATAATGTTCCCACCGCGAAGTAGGGGCCGATACTCCAAGAATGTTGTAAAATACTACATCCGAGATGTTAGCCTGTCTTACGTTAATATATATATCGCTGTAGACGTATATAGGGTCCCATCCGAGACGTACGGGACGACAGGGACGGGATTCTGTAAAATATTACCAGCGAGGGGCTAGATGGGTTAGGTTAGGTTGTGATACGTTATAGACGTATATAATGTTCCCACCGAGAAGTAGGGGCCGATATGCCAGGAATGTTGTAAAATACTGCATCCGAGATGATAGCCTGGCTTAGGTTAGGATATATAACGCTGTAGACGTATATAATGTCCCAACCGAGACGTACGGGACGACACGAACGGGATTCTGTAAAACATTACGAGCGATGGGCTAGATGCGTTAGGTTAGGTTATATTTCGTTATAGACCTATATAATGTTCCCACCGAGAAGTTGAGGCCGATGCGCCAGGAATGTTGTAAAATATTGCATCCGAGATGATAGCCTGCCTTAGGTTAGGATATATAACGCTATAGACGTATATAATATCCCAACCGAGTCGTACGGATCGACAAGAACGGGATTCTGCAAAATGTTACCAGCGAGGGGCTAGATGGGTTAGGTTAGGTTTTGTTACGTTATAGACGTGTATAATGTTCCCACCGCGAAGTAGGGGCCGATACTCCAAGAATGTTGTAAAATACTACATCCGAGATGTTAGCCTGCCTTACGTTAATATATATATCGCTGTAGACGTATATAGGGTCCCATCCGAGGCGTACGGGACGACACGAACGGGATTCTGTAAAACATTACCAGCGAGGGGTAGATGTGTTAGGTTAGGTTATGTTACGTTATAGACCTATATAATGTTCCCACCGAGAAGCATGGGCCGATACGCCAGGTATGTTGTAAAATACTGCAACCGAGATGTTAGCCTTCCTTAGGTTAGGATATATAACGCTGTAGACGTTTATAATGTCCCAACCGAGACGTACGGGACGACACGAACGGGATTCTGTAAAACATTACCAGCGAGGGGCTAGAAGGGTTAGGTTAGGTTGTGATACGTTATAAACGTATATAATGGTCCCACCGAGAAGTAGGGGCCGATATGCCAGGAATGTTGTAAAATACTGCATCCGAGATGATAGCTTGCCTTAGGTTAGGATATATAACGCTATAGACGTATATAATATTCCAACCGAGATGTACGGGACGTCGCGAACGGGATTCTGTAAAACAGTGCCAACGAGGGGCTAGATGGGATAGGTTAGGTTATGTTACGTTATAGACGTATATAATGTTCCCACCGAGAAGTATGGGCCGATACGCCAGGAATGTTGTAAAATACTGCATCCGAGATGTTAGCCTGCCTTAGGTTAGGATATATAACGCTATAGGCGTATATAATATCCCAACCGAGATGTACGGGACGACACGAACGGGATTCTGTAAAACAATACCAGCGAGGGGCTGGATGGGTTAGGTTAGGTTATGTTACGTTATAGACGTATATAATGTTCCCACCCGGAAATAGGGGCCGATACTCCAAGAATGTTGTAAAATACTACATCTGAGATGTTAGCCTGCCTTACGTTAGGATATATAACGCTGTAGACGTATATAATGTCCCATCCGAGACGTACGGGACGACACGAACGGGATTCTGTAAAACATTACCAGCGAGGGGTAGATGTGTTAGGTTAGGTTATGTTACGTTACAGACATATATAATGTTCCCACCGAGAAGTAGGGGCCGATACTCCAAGAATGTTGTAAAATACTACATCCGAGATGTTAGCCTGCCTTACGTTAGGATATATATCGCTGTAGACGTATATAACATCCCAACCGAGATGTACGGGACGACAGGGACGGGATTCTGTAAAATATTACCAGCTAGGGGCTAGATGGGTTAGGATAGGTTGTGATACGTTACAAACGTATATAATGGTCCCACCGAGAAGTAGGTGCCGATATGCCAGGAATGTTGTAAAATACTGCAACCGATATGTTATCCTGCCTTAGGTTAGGATACATAACGCTATAGACGTATATAATATCCCAACCGAGATGTACGGGACGACACGAACGGGATTCTGTAAAACATTACCAGCGAGGGGCTGGATGGGTTAGGTTAGGTTATGTTACGTTATAGACGTATATAATGTTCCCACCCGGAAGTAGGGGCCGATACACCAAGAATGTTGTAAAATAATATATCCGAGAAATTAGCCTGCCCTAGGTTAGGATATATATCGCTGTAGACGTATATAATATCCCAACCGAGATGTACGGGACGACACGAACGGGATTCTGTAAAACATTGCAAACGAGGGGCTAGATGGGATAGGTTAGGCTATGTTACGTTACAGACGTATATAATGTTCCCACCGAGAAGTAGGGGCCGATACTCCAAGAATGTTGTAAAATACTACATCCGAGATGTTAGCCTGCCTTACGTTAGGATATATATCGCTGTAGACGTATATAACATCCCAACCGAGATGTACGGGACGACAGGAACGGGATTCTGCAAAACATTACCAGCGAGGGGCTAGATGGGTTAGGTTAGGTTATGTTACGTTATAGACGTGTATAATGTTCCCACCGAGAAGTAGAGCCGATACGCCAGGAATGTTGTAAAATATTGCATCCGAGATGATAGCCTGCCTTAGGTTAGGATATATAACGCAATAGACGTATATAAAATCCCAACCGAGTCGTACGGGTCGACAAGAACGGGATTCTGCAAAATATTACCAGCGAGGGGCTAGATGGGTTAGGATAGGTTTTGTTACGTTATAGACGTGTATAATGTTCCCACCGCGCAGTAGGGGCCGATACTCCAAGAATGTTGTAAAATACTACATCCGAGATGTTAGCCTGCCTTACGTTAATATATATATCGCTGTAGACGTATATAGGGTCCCATCCGAGACGTACGGGACGACACGAACGGGATTCTGTAAAACATTACCAGCGAGGGGCTAGATGGGTTAGGTTAGGTTGTGATACGTTATAAACGTATATAATGGTCCCACCGAGAAGTAGGGGCCGATATGCCAGGAATGTTGTAAAATACTGCATCCGAGATGATAGCTTGCCTTAGGTTAGGATATATAACGCTATAGACGTATATAATATTCCAACCGAGATGTACGGGACGTCACGAACGGGATTCTGTAAAACATTACGAGCGATGGGCTAGATGTGTTAGGTTAGGTTATATTACGTTATAGACCTATATAATGTTCCCACCGAGAAGTTGAGGCCGATGCGCCAGGAATGTTGTAAAATATTGCATCCGAGATGATAGCCTGCCTTAGGTTAGGATATATAACGCTATAGACGTATATAATATCCCAACCGAGTCGTACGGGTCGACAAGAACGGGATTCTGCAAAATATTACCAGCGAGGGGCTAGATGGGTTAGGTTAGGTTTTGTTACGTTATAGACGTGTATAATGTTCCCACCGCGAAGTAGGGGCCGATACTCCAAGAATGTTGTAAAATACTACATCCGAGATGTTAGCCTGCCTTACGTTAATATATATATCGCTGTAGACGTATATAGGGTCCCATCCGAGACGTACGGGACGACACGAACGGGATTCTGTAAAACATTACCAGCGAGGGGCTAGATGGGTTAGGTTAGGTTGTGATACGTTATAAACGTATATAATGGTCCCACCGAGAAGTAGGGGCCGATATGCCAGGAATGTTGTAAAATACTGCATCCGAGATGATAGCCTGGCTTAGGTTAGGATATATAACGCTGTAGACGTATATAATGTCCCAGCCGAGACGTACGGGACGACACGAACGGGATTCTGTAAAACATTTCGAGCGATGGGCTAGATGTGTTAGGTTAGGCTATATTACGTTATAGACCTATATAATGTTCCCACCGAGAAGTTGAGGCCGATGCGCCAGGAATGTTGTAAAATATTGCATCCGAGATGATAGCCTGCCTTAGGTTAGGATATATAACGCTATAGACGTATATAATATCCCAACCGAGTCGTACGGGTCGACAAGAACGGGATTCTGCAAAATATTACCAGCGAGGGGCTAGATGGGTTAGGTTAGGTTTTGTTACGTTATAGACGTGCATAATGTTCCCACCGCGAATTAGGGGCCGATACTCCAAGAATGTTGTAAAATACTACATCCGAGATGTTAGCCTGCCTTACGTTAATATATATATCGCTGTAGACGTATATAGGGTCCCATCCGAGACGTACGGGACGACACGAACGGGATTCTGTAAAACATTACGAGCGAGGGGTAGATGTGTTAGGTTAGGTTATGTTACGTTATAGACCTATATAATGTTCCCACCGAGAAGCATGGGCCGATACGCCAGGAATGTTGTAAAATACTGCAACCGAGATGTTAGCCTGCCTTAGGTTAGGATATATAACGCTGTAGACGTTTATAATGTCCCAACCGAGACGTACGGGACGACACGAACGGGATTCTGTAAAACATTACCAGCGAGGGGCTAGATGGGTTAGGTTAGGTTGTGATACGTTATAAACGTATATAATGTTCCCACCGAGAAGTATGGGCCGATACGCCAGGAATGTTGTAAAATATTGCATCCGAGATGTTAGCCTGCCTTAGGTTAGGTATATAACGCTAGAGTCGTATATAATATCCCAACCGAGATGTACGGGACGACACGAACGGGATTCTGTAAAACATTACCAGCGAGGGGCTAGATGGGTTAGGTTAGGTTATGTTACGTTATAGACGTATATAATGTTCCCACCGAGAAGTAGAGGCCGATCCTACAGAAATGTTGTAAAATACTATATCCGAGAAGTTAGCCTGCCTTAGGTTAGTCTATATATCGCTGTAGACGTTTATAATGTCTCATCCGAGACGTACGGGACGACAGGGACGGGATTCTGTAAAATATTACCAGCGAGGGGCTAGATGGGTTAGGTTAGGTTGTGATACGTTATAGACGTACATAATGTTCCCACCGAGAAGTAGGGGCCGATATGCCAGGAATGTTGTAAAATACTGCAACCGAGATGTTAGCCTGCCTTAGGTTAGGATATATAACGCTGTAGACGTTTATAATGTCCCAACCGAGACGTACGGGACGACACGAACGGGATTCTGTAAAACATTACCAGCGAGGGGCTAGATGGGTTAGGTTAGGTTGTGATACGTTATAAACGTATATAATGGTCCCACCGAGAAGTAGGGGCCGATATGCCAGGAATGTTGTAAAATACTGCATCCGAGATGATAGCTTGCCTTAGGTTAGGATATATAACGCTATAGACGTATATAATATTCCAACCGAGATGTACGGGACGTCACGAACGGGATTCTGTAAAACAGTGCCAACGAGGGGCTAGATGGGATAGGTTAGGTTATGTTACGTTATAGACGTATATAATGTTCCCACCGAGAAGTATGGGCCGATACGCCAGGAATGTTGTAAAATACTGCATCCGAGATGTTAGCCTGCCTTAGGTTAGGTATATAACGCTAGAGTCGTATATAATATCCCAACCGAGATGTACCGGACGACAGGAACGGGATTCTGTAAAATATTACCAGCGAGGGGCTAGATGGGTTAGGTTAGGTTATGTTAAGTTATAGACGTATATAATGTTCCCACCGAGAAGTAGAGGCCGATCCTACAGAAATGTTGTAAAATAATATATCCGAGAAATTAGCCTGCCTTAGGTTAGAATATATATCGCCGTAGACGTTTATAATGTCTCATCCGAGACGTACGGGACGACAGGGACGGGATTCTGTAAAATATTACCAGCGAGGGGCTAGATGGGTTAGGTTAGGTTTTGTTACGTTATAGACGTGTATAATGTTCCCACCGCGAAGTAGGGGCCGATACTCCAAGAATGTTGTAAAATACTACATCCGAGATGTTAGCCTGTCTTACGTTAATATATATATCGCTGTAGACGTATATAGGGTCCCATCCGAGACGTACGGGACGACACGAACGGGATTCTGTAAAACATTACCAGCGAGGGGTAGATGTGTTAGGTTAGGTTATGTTACGTTATAGACCTATATAATGTTCCCACCGAGAAGCATGGGCCGATACGCCAGGAATGTTGTAAAATACTGCAACCGAGATGTTAGCCTGCCTTAGGTTAGGATATATAACGCTGTAGACGTTTATAATGTCCCAACCGAGACGTACGGGACGACACGAACGGGATTCTGTAAAACATTACCAGCGAGGGGCTAGATGGGTTAGGTTAGGTTGTGATACGTTATAAACGTATATAATGGTCCCACCGAGAAGTAGGGGCCGATATGCCAGGAATGTTGTAAAATACTGCATCCGAGATGATAGCTTGCCTTAGGTTAGGATATATAACGCTATAGACGTATATAATATTCCAACCGAGATGTACGGGACGTCACGAACGGGATTCTGTAAAACAGTGCCAACGAGGGGCTAGATGGGATAGGTTAGGTTATGTTACGTTATAGACGTATATAATGTTCCCACCGAGAAGTATGGGCCGATACGCCAGGAATGTTGTAAAATACTGCATCCGAGATGTTAGCCTGCCTTAGGTTAGGTATATAACGCTAGAGTCGTATATAATATCCCAACCGAGATGTACCGGACGACAGGAACGGGATTCTGTAAAATATTACCAGCGAGGGGCTAGATGGGTTAGGTTAGGTTATGTTAAGTTATAGACATGTATAATGTTCCCACGGTGAAGTAGGGGCCGATACGCCAGGAATGTTGTAAAATACTATATCCGAGAAGTTAGCCTGCCTTAGGTTAGGATATATATCGCTGTAGACGTATATAATATCCCAACCGAGATGTACGGGACGACACGAACGGAATTCTGTAAAACATTGCCAACGAGGGGCTAGATGGTATAGGTTAGGTTATGTTACGTTACAGACGTATATAATGTTCCCACCGAGAAGTAGGGGCCGATACTCCAAGAATGTTGTAAAATACTACATCCGAGATGTTAGCCTGCCTTACGTTAGGATATATATCGCTGTAGACGTATATAACATCCCAACCGAGATGTACGGGACGGCAGGAACGGGATTCTGCAAAACATTACCAGCGAGGGGCTAGATAGGTTAGGTTAGGTTATGTTACGTTATAGACGTGTATAATGTTCCCGCCGAGAAGTAGAGCCGATACGCCAGGAATGTTGTAAAATACTGCATCCGAGATGTTAGCATGCCTTAGGTTAGGATATATAACGCTATAGACGTATATAATATCCCAACCGAGATGTACGGGACGACACGAACGGGATTCTGTAAAACATTACCAGCGAGGGGCTGGATGGGTTAGGTTAGGTTATGTTACGTTATAGACGTATATAATGTTCCCACCCGGAAATAGGCGCCGATACTCCAAGAATGTTGTAAAATACTACATCTGAGATGTTAGCCTGCCTTACGTTAGGATATATAACGCTGTAGACGTATATAATGTCCCATCCGAGACGTACCGGACGACACGAACGGGATTCTGTAAAACATTACCAGCGAGGGGTAGATGTGTTAGGTTAGGTTATGTTACGTTACAGACGTATATAATGTTCCCACCGAGAAGTAGGGGCCGATAGTCCAAGAATGTTGTAAAATACTACATCCGAGATGTTAGCCTGCCTTACGTTAGGATATATATCGCTGTAGACGTATATAACATCCCAACCGAGATGTACGGAACGACACGAACGGGATTCTGTAAAACATTACCAGCGAGGGGCTAGATGGGTTAGGTTAGGTTATGTTACGTTATAGACGTATATAATGTTCCCACCGAGAAGTATGGGCCGATACGCCAGGAATGGTGTAAAATATTGCATCCGAGATGTTAGCCTGCCTTAGGTTAGGTATATAACGCTAGAGTCGTATATAATATCCCAACCGAGATGTACGGGACGACACGAACGGGATTCTGTAAAACATTACCAGCGAGGGGCTAGATGGGTTAGGTTAGGTTATGTTACGTTATAGACGTATATAATGTTCCCACCGAGAAGTAGAGGCCGATCCTACAGAAATGTTGTAAAATAATATATCCGAGAAATTAGCCTGCCTTAGGTTAGGATATATATCGCCGTAGACGTTTATAATGTCTCATCCGAGACGTACGGGACGACAGGGACGGGATTCTGTAAAATATTACCAGCGAGGGGCTAGATGGGTTAGGATAGGTTGTGATACGTTATAAACGTATATAATGGTCCCACCGAGAAGTAGGGGCCGATATGCCAGGAATGTTGTAAAATACTGCAACCGAGATGTTATCTTGCCTTAGGTTAGGATACATAAGGCTATAGACGTATATAATATCCCAACCGAGACGTACGGGACGACACGAACGGGATTCTGTAAAACATTACCAGCGAGGGGCTAGATGGGTTAGGTTGGATTATATTACGTTATAGACGTATATAATTTTCCCACCGAGAAGTAGAGGCCGATCCTACAGAAATGTTGTAAAATACTATATCCGAGAAGTTAGCCTGCCTTAGGTTAGTCTATATATCGCTGTAGACGTTTATAATGTCTCATCCGAGACGTACGGGACGACAGGGACGGGATTCTGTAAAATATTACCAGCGAGGGGCTAGATGGGTTAGGTTAGGTTGTGATACGTTATAGACGTACATAATGTTCCCACCGAGAAGTAGGGGCCGATATGCCAGGAATGTTGTAAAATACTGCAACCGAGATGTTAGCCTGCCTTAGGTTAGGATATATAACGCTGTAGACGTTTATAATGTCCCAACCGAGACGTACGGGACGACACGAACGGGATTCTGTAAAACATTACCAGCGAGGGGCTAGATGGGTTAGGTTAGGTTGTGATACGTTATAAACGTATATAATGGTCCCACCGAGAAGTAGGGGCCGATATGCCAGGAATGCTGTAAAATACTGCATCCGAGATGATAGCTTGCCTTAGGTTAGGATATATAACGCTATAGACGTATATAATATTCCAACCGAGATGTACGGGACGTCACGAACGGGATTCTGTAAAACAGTGCCAACGAGGGGCTAGATGGGATAGGTTAGGTTATGTTACGTTATAGACGTATATAATGTTCCCACCGAGAAGTATGGGCCGATACGCCAGGAATGTTGTAAAATACTGCATCCGAGATGTTAGCCTGCCTTAGGTTAGGTATATAACGCTAGAGTCGTATATAATATCCCAACCGAGATGTACCGGACGACAGGAACGGGATTCTGTAAAATATTACCAGCGAGGGGCTAGATGGGTTAGGTTAGGTTATGTTAAGTTATAGACGAATATAATGTTCCCACGGTGAAGTAGGGGCCGATACGCGAGGAATGTTGTAAAATACTATATCCGAGAAGTTAGCCTGCCTTAGGTTAGGATATATATCGCTGTAGACGTATATAATATCCCAACCGAGATGTACGGGACGACACGAACGGAATTCTGTAAAACATTGCCAACGAGGGGCTAGATGGGATAGGTTAGGTTATGTTACGTTACAGACGTATATAATGTTCCCACCGAGAAGTAGGGGCCGATACTCCAAGAATGTTGTAAAATACTACATCCGAGATGTTAGCCTGCCTTACGTTAGGATATATATCACTGTAGACGTATATAACATCCCAACCGAGATGTACGGGACGGCAGGAACGGGATTCTGCAAAACATTACCAGCGAGGGGCTAGATAGGTTAGGTTAGGTTATGTTACGTTATAGACGTGTATAATGTTCCCGCCGAGAAGTAGAGCCGATACGCCAGGAATGTTGTAAAATACTGCATCCGAGATGTTAGCATGCCTTAGGTTAGGATATATAACGCTATAGACGTATATAATATCCCAACCGAGATGTACGGGACGACACGAACGGGATTCTGTAAAACATTACCAGCGAGGGGCTGGATGGGTTAGGTTAGGTTATGTTACGTTATAGACGTATATAATGTTCCCACCCGGAAATAGGGGCCGATACTCCAAGAATGTTGTAAAATACTACATCTGAGATGTTAGCCTGCCTTACGTTAGGATATATAACGCTGTAGACGTATATAATGTCCCATCCGAGACGTACCGGACGACACGAACGGGATTCTGTAAAACATTACCAGCGAGGGGTAGATGTGTTAGGTTAGGTTATGTTACGTTACAGACGTATACAATGTTCCCACCGAGAAGTAGGGGCCGATACTCCAAGAATGTTGTAAAATACTACATCCGAGATGTTAGCCTGCCTTACGTTAGGATATATATCGCTGTAGACGTATATAACATCCCAACCGAGATGTACGGAACGACACGAACGGGATTCTGTAAAACATTACCAGCGAGGGGCTAGATGGGTTAGGTTAGGTTATGTTACGTTATAGACGTATATAATGTTCCCACCGAGAAGTAGAGGCCGATCCTACAGAAATGTTGTAAAATAATATATCCGAGAAATTAGCCTGCCTTAGGTTAGGATATATATCGCCGTAGACGTTTATAATGTCTCATCCGAGACGTACGGGACGACAGGGACGGGATTCTGTAAAATATTACCAGCGAGGGGCTAGATGGGTTAGGATAGGTTGTGATACGTTATAAACGTATATAATGGTCCCACCGAGAAGTAGGGGCCGATATGCCAGGAATGTTGTAAAATACTGCATCCGAGATGATAGCCTGGCTTAGGTTAGGATATATAACGCTGTAGACGTATATAATGTCCCAGCCGAGACGTACGGGACGACACGAACGGGATTCTGTAAAACATTTCGAGCGATGGGCTAGATGTGTTAGGTAAGGTTATATTACGTTATAGACCTATATAATGTTCCCACCGAGAAGTTGAGGCCGATGCGCCAGGAATGTTGTAAAATATTGCATCCGAGATGATAGCCTGCCTTAGGTTAGGATATATAACGCTATAGACGTATATAATATCCCAACCGAGTCGTACGGGTCGACAAGAACGGGATTCTGCAAAATATTACCAGCGAGGGGCTAGATGGGTTAGGATAGGTTTTGTTACGTTATAGACGTGCATAATGTTCCCACCGCGAATTAGGGGCCGATACTCCAAGAATGTTGTAAAATACTACATCCGAGATGTTAGCCTGCCTTACGTTAATATATATATCGCTGTAGACGTATATAGGGTCCCATCCGAGACGTACGGGACGACACGAACGGGATTCTGTAAAACATTACCAGCGAGGGGTAGATGTGTTAGGTTAGGTTATGTTACGTTATAGACCTATATAATGTTCCCACCGAGAAGCATGGGCCGATACGCCAGGAATGTTGTAAAATATTGCATCCGAGATGTTAGCCTGCCTTAGGTTAGGTATATAACGCTAGAGTCGTATATAATATCCCAACCGAGATGTACGGGACGACACGAACGGGATTCTGTAAAACATTACCAGCGAGGGGCTAGATGGGTTAGGTTAGGTTATGTTACGTTATAGACGTATATAATGTTCCCACCGAGAAGTAGAGGCCGATCCTACAGAAATGTTGTAAAATACTATATCCGAGAAGTTAGCCTGCCTTAGGTTAGTCTATATATCGCTGTAGACGTTTATAATGTCTCATCCGAGACGTACGGGACGACAGGGACGGGATTCTGTAAAATATTACCAGCGAGGGGCTAGATGGGTTAGGTTAGGTTGTGATACGTTATAGACGTACATAATGTTCCCACCGAGAAGTAGGGGCCGATATGCCAGGAATGTTGTAAAATACTGCAACCGAGATGTTAGCCTGCCTTACGTTAGGATATATATCGCTGTAGACGTATATAACATCCCAACCGAGATGTACGGAACGACACGAACGGGATTCTGTAAAACATTACCAGCGAGGGGCTAGATGGGTTAGGTTAGGTTATGTTACGTTATAGACGTATATAATGTTCCCACCGAGAAGTAGAGGCCGATCCTACAGAAATGTTGTAAAATAATATATCCGAGAAATTAGCCTGCCTTAGGTTAGGATATATATCGCCGTAGACGTTTATAATGTCTCATCCGAGACGTACGGGACGACAGGGACGGGATTCTGTAAAATATTACCAGCGAGGGGCTAGATGGGTTAGGTTAGGTTTTGTTACGTTATAGACGTGTATAATGTTCCCACCGCGAAGTAGGGGCCGATACTCCAAGAATGTTGTAAAATACTACATCCGAGATGTTAGCCTGCCTTACGTTAATATATATATCGCTGTAGACGTATATAGGGTCCCATCCGAGACGTACGGGACGACACGAACGGGATTCTGTAAAACATTACCAGCGAGGGGTAGATGTGTTAGGTTAGGTTATGTTACGTTATAGACCTATATAATGTTCCCACCGAGAAGCATGGGCCGATACGCCAGGAATGTTGTAAAATACTGCAACCGAGATGTTATCCTGCCTTAGGTTAGGATACATAAGGCTATAGACGTATATAATATCCCAACCGAGACGTACGGGACGACACGAACGGGATTCTGTATAACATTACCAGCGAGGGGCTAGATGGGTTAGGTTGGATTATATTACGTTATAGACGTATATAATCTTCCCACCGAGAAGTAGAGGCCGATCCTACAGAAATGTTGTAAAATACTATATCCGAGAAGTTAGCCTGCCTTAGGTTAGTCTATATATCGCTGTAGACGTTTATAATGTCTCATCCGAGACGTACGGGACGACAGGGACGGGATTCTGTAAAATATTACCAGCGAGGGGCTAGATGGGTTAGGTTAGGTTGTGATACGTTATAGACATACATAATGTTCCCACCGAGAAGTAGGGGCCGATATGCCAGGAATGTTGTAAAATACTGCAACCGAGATGTTAGCCTGCCTTAGGTTAGGATATATAACGCTGTAGACGTTTATAATGTCCCAACCGAGACGTACGGGACGACACGAACGGGATTCTGTAAAACATTACCAGCGAGGGGCTAGATGGGTTAGGTTAGGTTGTGATACGTTATAAACGTATATAATGGTCCCACCGAGAAGTAGGGGCCGATATGCCAGGAATGCTGTAAAATACTGCATCCGAGATGATAGCTTGCCTTAGGTTAGGATATATAACGCTATAGACGTATATAATATTCCAACCGAGATGTACGGGACGTCACGAACGGGATTCTGTAAAACAGTGCCAACGAGGGGCTAGATGGGATAGGTTAGGTTATGTTACGTTATAGACGTATATAATGTTCCCACCGAGAAGTATGGGCCGATACGCCAGGAATGTTGTAAAATACTGCATCCGAGATGTTAGCCTGCCTTAGGTTAGGTATATAACGCTAGAGTCGTATATAATATCCCAACCGAGATGTACCGGACGACAGGAACGGGATTCTGTAAAATATTACCAGCGAGGGGCTAGATGGGTTAGGTTAGGTTATGTTAAGTTATAGACATGTATAATGTTCCCACGGTGAAGTAGGGGCCGATACGCCAGGAATGTTGTAAAATACTATATCCGAGAAGTTAGCCTGCCTTAGGTTAGGATATATATCGCTGTAGACGTATATAATATCCCAACCGAGATGTACGGGACGACACGAACGGAATTCTGTAAAACATTGCCAACGAGGGGCTAGATGGGATAGGTTAGGTTATGTTACGTTACAGACGTATATAATGTTTCCACCGAGAAGTAGGGGCCGATACTCCAAGAATGTTGTAAAATACTACATCCGAGATGTTAGCCTGCCTTACGTTAGGATATATATCGCTGTAGACGTATATAACATCCCAACCGAGATGTACGGGACGGCAGGAACGGGATTCTGCAAAACATTACCAGCGAGGGGCTAGATAGGTTAGGTTAGGTTATGTTACGTTATAGACGTGTATAATGTTCCCGCCGAGAAGTAGAGCCGATACGCCAGGAATGTTGTAAAATACTGCATCCGAGATGTTAGCATGCCTTAGGTTAGGATATATAACGCTGTAGACGTTTATAATGTCCCAACCGAGACGTACGGGACGACACGAACGGGATTCTGTAAAACATTACCAGCGAGGGGCTAGATGGGTTAGGTTAGGTTGTGATACGTTATAAACGTATATAATGGTCCCACCGAGAAGTAGGGGCCGATATGCCAGGAATGTTGTAAAATACTGCATCCGAGATGATAGCTTGCCTTAGGTTAGGATATATAACGCTATAGACGTATATAATATTCCAACCGAGATGTACGGGACGTCACGAACGGGATTCTGTAAAACAGTGCCAACGAGGGGCTAGATGGGATAGGTTAGGTTATGTTACGTTATAGACGTATATAATGTTCCCACCGAGAAGTATGGGCCGATACGCCAGGAATGTTGTAAAATACTGCATCCGAGATGTTAGCCTGCCTTAGGTTAGGTATATAACGCTAGAGTCGTATATAATATCCCAACCGAGATGTACCGGACGACAGGAACGGGATTCTGTAAAATATTACCAGCGAGGGGCTAGATGGGTTAGGTTAGGTTATGTTAAGTTATAGACATGTATAATGTTCCCACGGTGAAGTAGGGGCCGATACGCCAGGAATGTTGTAAAATACTATATCCGAGAAGTTAGCCTGCCTTAGGTTAGGATATATATCGCTGTAGACGTATATAATATCCCAACCGAGATGTACGGGACGACACGAACGGAATTCTGTAAAACATTGCCAACGAGGGGCTAGATGGGATAGGTTAGGTTATGTTACGTTACAGACGTATATAATGTTTCCACCGAGAAGTAGGGGCCGATACTCCAAGAATGTTGTAAAATACTACATCCGAGATGTTAGCCTGCCTTACGTTAGGATATATATCGCTGTAGACGTATATAACATCCCAACCGAGATGTACGGGACGGCAGGAACGGGATTCTGCAAAACATTACCAGCGAGGGGCTAGATAGGTTAGGTTAGGTTATGTTACGTTATAGACGTGTATAATGTTCCCGCCGAGAAGTAGAGCCGATACGCCAGGAATGTTGTAAAATACTGCATCCGAGATGTTAGCATGCCTTAGGTTAGGATATATAACGCTATAGACGTATATAATATCCCAACCGAGATGTACGGGACGACACGAACGGGATTCTGTAAAACATTACCAGCGAGGGGCTGGATGGGTTAGGTTAGGTTATGTTACGTTATAGACGTATATAATGTTCCCACCCGGAAATAGGGGCCGATACTCCAAGAATGTTGTAAAATACTACATCTGAGATGTTAGCCTGCCTTACGTTAGGATATATAACGCTGTAGACGTATATAATGTCCCATCCGAGACGTACGGGACGACACGAACGGCATTCTGTAAAACATTACCAGCGAGGGGTAGATGTGTTAGGTTAGGTTATGTTACGTTACAGACGTATATAATGTTCCCACCGAGAAGTAGGGGCCGATACTCCAAGAATATTTTAAAATACTACATCCGAGATGTTAGCCTGCCTTACGTTAGGATATATATCGCTGTAGACGTATATAACATCCCAACCGAGATGTACGGAACGACACGAACGGGATTCTGTAAAACATTACCAGCGAGGGGCTAGATGGGTTAGGTTAGGTTATGTTACGTTATAGACGTATATAATGTTCCCACCGAGAAGTAGAGGCCGATCCTACAGAAATGTTGTAAAATAATATATCCGAGAAATTAGCCTGCCTTAGGTTAGGATATATATCGCCGTAGACGTTTATAATGTCTCATCCGAGACGTACGGGACGACAGGGACGGGATTCTGTAAAATATTACCAGCGAGGGGCTAGATGGGTTAGGTTAGGTTTTGTTACGTTATAGACGTGTATAATGTTCCCACCGCGAAGTAGGGGCCGATACTCCAAGAATGTTGTAAAATACTACATCCGAGATGTTAGCCTGCCTTACGTTAATATATATATCGCTGTAGACGTATATAGGGTCCCATCCGAGGCGTACGGGACGACACGAACGGGATTCTGTAAAACATTACCAGCGAGGGGTAGATGTGTTAGGTTAGGTTATGTTACGTTATAGACCTATATAATGTTCCCACGGAGAAGCATGGGCCGATACGCCAGGAATGTTGTAAAATACTGCAACCGAGATGTTAGCCTGCCTTAGGTTAGGATATATAACGCTGTAGACGTTTATAATGTCCCAACCGAGACGTACGGGACGACACGAACGGGATTCTGTAAAACATTACCAGCGAGGGGCTAGATGGGTTAGGTTAGGTTGTGATACGTTAAAAACGTATATAATGGTCCCACCGAGAAGTAGGGGCCGATATGCCAGGAATGTTGTAAAATACTATATCCGAGAAGTTAGCCTGCCTTAGGTTAGGATATATATCGCTGTAGACGTTTATAATGTCTCATCCGAGACGTACGGGACGACAGGGACGGGATTCTGTAAAACATTGCCAACGAGGGGCTAGATGGGATAGGTTAGGTTATGTTACGTTACAGACGTATATAATGTTCCCACCGAGAAGTAGGGGCCGATACTCCAAGAATGTTGTAAAATACTACATCCGAGATGTTAGCCTGCCTTACGTTAGGATATATATCGCTGTAGACGTATATAACATCCCAACCGAGATGTACGGGACGACAGGAACGGGATTCTGCAAAACATTACCAGCGAGGGGCTAGATAGGTTAGGTTAGGTTATGTTACGTTATAGACGTGTATAATGTTCCCGCCGAGAAGTAGAGCCGATACGCCAGGAATGTTGTAAAATACTGCATCCGAGATGTTAGCCTACCTTAGGTTAGGATATATAACGCTATAGACGTATATAATATCCCAACCGAGATGTACGGGACGACACGAACGGGATTCTGTAAAACATTACCAGCGAGGGGCTGGATGGGTTAGGTTAGGTTATGTTACGTTATAGACGTATATAATGTTCCCACCCGGAAATAGGGGCCGATACTCCAAGAATGTTGTAAAATACTACATCCGAGATGTTAGCCTGCCTTACGTTAGGATATATAACGCTGTAGACGTATATAATGTCCCATCCGAGACGTACGGGACGACACGAACGGGATTCTGTAAAACATTACCAGCGAGGGGTAGATGTGTTAGGTTAGGTTATGTTACGTTACAGACGTATATAATGTTCCCACCGAGAAGTAGGGGCCGATACTCCAAGAATGTTGTAAAATACCACATCCGAGATGTTAGCCTGCCTTACGTTAGGATATATATCGCTGTAGACGTATATAACATCCCAACCGAGATGTACGGGACGACAGGAACGGGATTCTGCAAAACATTACCAGCGAGGGGCTAGATGGGTTAGGTTAGGTTATGTTACGTTATAGACGTGTATAATGTTCCCTCCGGGAAGTAGAGCCGATACGCTAGGAATGTTGTAAAATGCTGCATCCGAGATGTTAGCCTGCCTTAGGTTAGGATATATAACGCTATAGACGTATATAATATCCCAACCGAGATGTACGGGACGACACGAACGGGATTCTGTAAAACATTACCAGCGAGGGGCTGGATGGGTTAGGTTAGGTTATGTTACGTTATAGACGTATATTATGTTCCCAACGAGAAGTAGAGGCCGATCCTACAGAAATGTTGTAAAATAATATATCCGAGAAATTAGCATGCCTTAGGTTAGGATATATATCGCCGTAGACGTTTATAATGTCTCATCCGAGACGTACGGGACGACATGGACGGGATTCTGTAAAATATTACCAGCGAGGGGCTAGATGGGTTAGGTTAGGTTGTGATACGTTATAGACGTATATAATGTTCCCACCGAGAAGTAGGGGCCGATATGCCAAGAATGTTGTAAAATACTGCATCCGAGATGATAGCCTGGCTTAGGTTAGGATATATAACGCTGTAGACGTATATAGTGTCCCAGCCGAGACGTACGGGACGACACGAACGGGATTCTGTAAAACATTACGAGCGATGGGCTAGATGTGTTAGGTTAGGTTATATTACGTTATAGACCTATATAATGTTCCCACCGAGAAGTTGAGGCCGATGCGCCAGGAATGTTGTAAAATATTGCATCCGAGATGATAGCCTGCCTTAGGTTAGGATATATAACGCTATAGACGTATATAATATCCCAACCGAGTCGTACGGGTCGACAAGAACGGGATTCTGCAAAATATTACCAGCGAGGGGCTAGATGGGTTAGGTTAGGTTTTGTTACGTTATAGACGTGTATAATGTTCCCACCGCGAAGTAGGGGCCGATACTCCAAGAATGATGTAAAATGCTACATCCGAGATGTTAGCCTGCCTTACGTTAATATATATATCGCTGTAGACGTATATAGGGTCCCATCCGAGACGTACGGGACGACACGAACGGGATTCTGTAAAACATTACCAGCGAGGGGCTAGATGTGTTAGGTTAGGTTATGTTACGTTATAGACCTATATAATGTTCCCACCGAGAAGCATGGGCCGATACGCCAGGAATGTTGTAAAATACTGCAACCGAGATGTTAGCCTGCCTTAGGTTAGGATATGTAACGCTGTAGACGTTTATAATGTCCCAACCGAGACGTACGGGACGACACGAACGGGATTCTGTAAAACATTACCAGCGAGGGGCTAGATGGGTTAGGTTAGGTTGTGATACGTTATAAACGTATATAATGGTCCCACCGAGAAGTAGGGGCCGATATGCCAGGAATGTTGTAAAATACTGCATCCGAGATGATAGCTTGCCTTAGGTTAGGATATATAACGCTATAGACGTATATAATATTCCAACCGAGATGTACGGGACGTCACGAACGGGATTCTGTAAAACATTGCCAACGAGGGGCTAGATGGCCTAGGTTAGGTTATGTTACGTTATAGACGTATATAATGTTCCCACCGAGAAGTATGGGCCGATACGCCAGGAATGTTGTAAAATACTGCATCCGAGATGTTAGCCTGCCTTAGGTTAGGTATATAACGCTAGAGTCGTATATAATATCTCAACCGAGATGTACCGGACGACAGGAACGGGATTCTGTAAAATATTACCAGCGAGGGGCTAGATGGGTTAGGTTAGGTTATGTTAAGTTATAGACGTGTATAATGTTCCCACGTTGAAGTAGGGGCCGATACGCCAGGAATGTTGTAAAATACTATATCCGAGAAGTTAGCCTGCCTTAGGTTAGGATATATATCGCTGTAGACGTATATAATATCCCAACCGAGATGTACGGGACGACACGAACGGGATTCTGTAAAACATTGCAAACGAGGGGCTAGATGGGTTAGGTTGGATTATATTACGTTATAGACGTATATAATTTTCCCACCGAGAAGTAGAGGCCGATCCTACAGAAATGTTGTAAAATACTATATCCGAGAAGTTAGCCTGCCTTAGGTTAGGATATATATCGCTGTAGACGTTTATAATGTCTCATCCGAGACGTACGGGACGACAGGGACGGGATTCTGTAAAATATTACCAGCGAGGGGCTAGATGGGTTAGGTTAGGTTGTGATACGTTATAGACGTATATAATGTTCCCACCGAGAAGTAGGGGCCGATATGCCAGGAATGTTGTAAAATACTGCATCCGAGATGATAGCCTGGCTTAGGTTAGGATATATAACGCTGTAGACGTATATAACATCCAACCGAGATGTACGGGACGACACGAACGGGATTCTGTAAAACATTACGAGCGATGGGCTAGATGTGTTAGGTTAGGTTATATTACGTTATAGACCTATATAATGTTCCCACCGAGAAGTTGAGGCCGATGCGCCAGGAATGTTGTAAAATATTGCATCCGAGATGATAGCCTGCCTTAGGTTAGGATATATAACGCTATAGACGTATATAATATCCCAACCGAGACGTACGGGACGACACGAACGGGATTCTGTAAAACATTACCAGCGAGGGGCTAGATGGGTTAGGTTGGATTATATTACGTTATAGACGTATATAATTTTCCCACCGAGAAGTAGAGGCCGATCCTACAGAAATGTTGTAAAATACTATATCCGAGAAGTTAGCCTGCCTTAGGTTAGGATATATATCGCTGTAGACGTTTATAATGTCTCATCCGAGACGTACGGGACGACAGGGACGGGATTCTGTAAAATATTACCAGCGAGGGGCTAGATGGGTTAGGTTAGGTTGTGATACGTTATAGACGTATATAATGTTCCCACCGAGAAGTAGGGGCCGATATGCCAGGAATGTTGTAAAATACTGCATCCGAGATGATAGCCTGGCTTAGGTTAGGATATATAACGCTGTAGACGTATATAACATCCAACCGAGATGTACGGGACGACACGAACGGGATTCTGTAAAACATTACGAGCGATGGGCTAGATGTGTTAGGTTAGGTTATATTACGTTATAGACCTATATAATGTTCCCACCGAGAAGTTGAGGCCGATGCGCCAGGAATGTTGTAAAATATTGCATCCGAGATGATAGCCTGCCTTAGGTTAGGATATATAACGCTATAGACGTATATAATATCCCAACCGAGACGTACGGGACGACACGAACGGGATTCTGTAAAACATTACCAGCGAGGGGCTAGATGGGTTAGGTTGGATTATATTACGTTATAGACGTATATAATTTTCCCACCGAGAAGTAGAGGCCGATCCTACAGAAATGTTGTAAAATACTATATCCGAGAAGTTAGCCTGCCTTAGGTTAGGATATATATCGCTGTAGACGTTTATAATGTCTCATCCGAGACGTACGGGACGACAGGGACGGGATTCTGTAAAATATTACCAAAGAGGGGCTAGATGGGTTAGGTTAGGTTGTGATACGTTATAGACGTATATAATGTTCCCACCGAGAAGTAGGGGCCGATATGCCAGGAATGTTGTAAAATATTGCATCCGAGATGATAGCCTGCCTTAGGTTAGGATATATAACGCTATAGACGTATATAATATCCCAACCGAGTCGTACGGGTCGACAAGAACGGGATTCTGTAAAATATTACCAGCGAGGGGCTAGATGGGTTAGGTTAGGTTTTGTTACGTTATAGACGTGTATAATGTTCCCACCGCGAAGTAGGGGCCGATACTCCAAGAATGTTGTAAAATACTACATCCGAGATGTTAGCCTGCCTTACGTTAATATATATATCGCTGTAGACGTATATAGGGTCCCATCCGAGACGTACGGGACGACACGAACGGGATTCTGTAAAACATTACCAGCGAGGGGTAGATGTGTTAGGTTAGGTTATGTTACGTTATAGACCTATATAATGTTCCCACCGAGAAGCATGGGCCGATACGCCAGGAATGTTGTAAAATACTGCAACCGAGATGTTAGCCTGCCTTAGGTTAGGATATATAACGCTGTAGACGTTTATAATGTCCCAACCGAGACGTACGGGACGACACGAACGGGATTCTGTAAAACATTACCAGCGAGGGGCTAGATGGATTAGGTTAGGTTATGTTACGTTATAGACGTGTATAATGTTCCCACCGAGATGTAGAGCCGATACGCTAGGAATGTTGTAAAATGCTGCATCCGAGATGTTAGCCTGCCTTAGGTTAGGATATATAACGCTATAGACGTATATAATATCCCAACCGAGATGTACGGGACGACACGAACGGGATTCTGTAAAACATTACCAGCGAGGGGCTAGATGGGTTAGGTTAGGTTATGTTACGTTATAGACGTATATAATTTTCCCACCGAGAAGTAGAGGCCGATCCTACAGAAATGTTGTAAAATACTATATCCGAGAAGTTAGCCTGCCTTAGGTTAGGATATATATCGCTGTAGACGTTTATAATGTCTCATCCGAGACGTACGGGACGACAGGGACGGGATTCTGTAAAATATTACCAGCGAGGGGCTAGATGGGTTAGGTTAGGTTGTGATACGTTATAGACGTATATAATGTTCCCACCGAGAAGTAGGGGCCGATATGCCAGGAATGTTGTAAAATACTGCATCCGAGATGATAGCCTGGCTTAGGTTAGGATATATAACGCTGTAGACGTATATAACATCCAACCGAGATGTACGGGACGACACGAACGGGATTCTGTAAAACATTACGAGCGATGGGCTAGATGTGTTAGGTTAGGTTATATTACGTTATAGACCTATATAATGTTCCCACCGAGAAGTTGAGGCCGATGCGCCAGGAATGTTGTAAAATATTGCATCCGAGATGATAGCCTGCCTTAGGTTAGGATATATAACGCTATAGACGTATATAATATCCCAACCGAGACGTACGGGACGACACGAACGGGATTCTGTAAAACATTACCAGCGAGGGGCTAGATGGGTTAGGTTGGATTATATTACGTTATAGACGTATATAATTTTCCCACCGAGAAGTAGAGGCCGATCCTACAGAAATGTTGTAAAATACTATATCCGAGAAGTTAGCCTGCCTTAGGTTAGGATATATATCGCTGTAGACGTTTATAATGTCTCATCCGAGACGTACGGGACGACAGGGACGGGATTCTGTAAAATATTACCAAAGAGGGGCTAGATGGGTTAGGTTAGGTTGTGATACGTTATAGACGTATATAATGTTCCCACCGAGAAGTAGGGGCCGATATGCCAGGAATGTTGTAAAATATTGCATCCGAGATGATAGCCTGCCTTAGGTTAGGATATATAACGCTATAGACGTATATAATATCCCAACCGAGTCGTACGGGTCGACAAGAACGGGATTCTGTAAAATATTACCAGCGAGGGGCTAGATGGGTTAGGTTAGGTTTTGTTACGTTATAGACGTGTATAATGTTCCCACCGCGAAGTAGGGGCCGATACTCCAAGAATGTTGTAAAATACTACATCCGAGATGTTAGCCTGCCTTACGTTAATATATATATCGCTGTAGACGTATATAGGGTCCCATCCGAGACGTACGGGACGACACGAACGGGATTCTGTAAAACATTACCAGCGAGGGGTAGATGTGTTAGGTTAGGTTATGTTACGTTATAGACCTATATAATGTTCCCACCGAGAAGCATGGGCCGATACGCCAGGAATGTTGTAAAATACTGCAACCGAGATGTTAGCCTGCCTTAGGTTAGGATATATAACGCTGTAGACGTTTATAATGTCCCAACCGAGACGTACGGGACGACACGAACGGGATTCTGTAAAACATTACCAGCGAGGGGCTAGATGGATTAGGTTAGGTTATGTTACGTTATAGACGTGTATAATGTTCCCACCGAGATGTAGAGCCGATACGCTAGGAATGTTGTAAAATGCTGCATCCGAGATGTTAGCCTGCCTTAGGTTAGGATATATAACGCTATAGACGTATATAATATCCCAACCGAGATGTACGGGACGACACGAACGGGATTCTGTAAAACATTACCAGCGAGGGGCTAGATGGGTTAGGTTAGGTTATGTTACGTTATAGACGTATATAATGTTCCCACCGAGAAGTAGAGGCCGATCCTACAGAAATGTTGTAAAATAATATATCCGAGAAATTAGCCTGCCTTAGGTTAGGATATATATCGCCGTAGACGTTTATAATGTCTCATCCGAGACGTACGGGACGACAGGGACGGGATTCTGTAAAATATTACCATCGAGGGGCTAGATGGGTTAGGATAGGTTGTGATACGTTATAAACGTATATAATGATCCCACCGAGAAGTAGGGGCCGATATGCCAGGAATGTTGTAAAATACTGCAACCGAGATGTTATCCTGCCTTAGGTTAGGATACATAACGCTATAGACGTATATAATATCCCAACCGAGTCGTACGGGTCGACAAGAACGGGATTCTGCAAAATATTACCAGCGAGGGGCTAGATGGGTTAGGTTAGGTTTTGTTACGTTATAGACGTGTATAATGTTCCCACCGCGAAGTAGGGGCGGATACTCCAAGAATGATGTAAAATGCTACATCCGAGATGTTAGCCTGCCTTACGTTAATATATATATCGCTGTAGACGTATATAGGGTCCCACCCGAGACGTACGGGACGACACGAACGGGATTCTGTAAAACATTACCAGCGAGGGGTAGATGTGTTAGGTTAGGTTATGTTACGTTATAGACCTATATAATGTTCCCACCGAGAAGCATGGGCCGATACGCCAGGAATGTTGTAAAATACTGCAACCGAGATGTTAGCCTGCCTTAGGTTAGGATATATAACGCTGTAGACGTTTATAATGTCCCAACCGAGACGTACGGGACGACACGAACGGGATTCTGTAAAACATTACCAGCGAGGGGCTAGATGGGTTAGGTTAGGTTGTGATACGTTAAAAACGTATATAATGGTCCCACCGAGAAGTAGGGGCCGATATGCCAGGAATGTTGTAAAATACTATATCCGAGAAGTTAGCCTGCCTTAGGTTAGGATATATATCGCTGTAGACGTTTATAATGTCTCATCCGAGACGTACGGGACGACAGGGACGGGATTCTGTAAAATATTACCAGCGAGGGGCTAGATGGGTTAGGTTAGGTTGTGATACGTTATAGACGTGTATAATGTTCCCACCGAGAAGTAGGGGCCGATATGCCAGGAATGTTGTAAAATACTGCATCCGAGATGTTAGCCTGCCTTACGTTAATATATATATCGCTGTAGACGTATATAGTGTCCCATCCGAGACGTACGGGACGACACGAACGGGATTCTGTAAAACATTACCAGCGAGGGGTAGATGTGTTAGGTTAGGTTATGTTACGTTATAGACCTATATAGTGTTCCCACCGAGAAGCATGGGCCGAAACGCCAGGAATGTTGTAAAATACTGCAACCGAGATGTTAGCCTGCCTTAGGTTAGGATATATAATGCTGTAGACGTTTATAATGTCCCAACCGAGACGTACGGGACGACACGAACGGGATGCTGTAAAACATTACCAGCGAGGGGCTAGATGGGTTAGGTTGGATTATATTACGTTATAGACGTATATAATTTTCCCACCGAGAAGTAGAGGCCGATCCTACAGAAATGTTGTAAAATACTATATCCGAGAAGTTAGCCTGCCTTAGGTTAGGATATATATCGCTGTAGTCGTTTATAATGTCTCATCCGAGACGTACGGGACGACAGGGACGGGATTCTGTAAAATATTACCAGCGAGGGGCTAGATGGGTTAGGTTAGGTTGTGATACGTTATAGACGTATATAATGTTCCCACCGAGAAGTAGGGGCCGATATGCCAGGAATGTTGTAAAATATTGCATCCGAGATGATAGCCTGCCTTAGGTTAGGATATATAACGCTATAAACGTATATAATATCCCAACCGAGTCGTACGGGTCGTCAAGAACGGGATTCTGCAAAATATTACCAGCGAGGGGCTAGATGGGTTAGGTTAGGTTTTGTTACGTTATAGACGTGTATAATGTTCCCACCGAGAAGTAGGGTCCGATATGCCAGGAATGTTGTAAAATACTGCATCCGAGATGTTAGCCTGCCTTACGTTAATATATATATCGCTGTAGACGTATATAGTGTCCCATCCGAGACGTACGGGACGACACGAACGGGATTCTGTAAAACATTACCAGCGAGGGGTAGATGTGTTAGGTTAGGTTATGTTACGTTATAGACCTATATAGTGTTCCCACCGAGAAGCATGGGCCGATACGCCAGGAATGTTGTAAAATACTGCAACCGAGATGTTAGCCTGCCTTAGGTTAGGATATATAACGCTGTAGACGTTTATAATGTCCCAACCGAGACGTACGGGACGACACGAACGGGATTCTGTAAAACATTACCAGCGAGGGGCTAGATGGGTTAGGTTAGGTTGTAATACGTTATAAACGTATATAATGGTCCCACCGAGAAGTAGGGGCCGATATGCCAGGAATGTTGTAAAATACTGCATCCGAGATGATAGCTTGCCTTAGGTTAGGATATATAACGCTATAGACGTATATAATATTCCAACCGAGATGTACGGGACGTCACGAACGGGATTCTGTAAAACATTGCCAACGAGGGGCTAGATGGCATAGGTTAGGTTATGTTACGTTATAGACGTATATAATGTTCCCACCGAGAAGTATGGGCCGATACGCCAGGAATGTTGTAAAATACTGCATCCGAGATGTTAGCCTGCCTTAGGTTAGGTATATAACGCTAGAGTCGTATATAATTTCCCAACCGAGATGTACGGGACGACAGGAACGGGATTCTGTAAAATATTACCAGCGAGGGGCTAGATGGGTTAGGTTAGGTTATGTTAAGTTATAGACGTGCATAATGTTCCCACGGTGAAGTAGGGGCCGATACGCCAGGAATGTTGTAAAATACTATATCCGAGAAGTTAGCCTGCCTTAGGTTAGGATATATATCGCTGTAGCCGTTTATAACGTCTCATCCGAGACGTACGGGACGACAGGGACGGGGTTCTGTAAAACATTACCAGCGAGGGGCTAGATGGGTTAGGTTAGGTTGTGATACGTTATAGACGTATATAATGTTCCCACCGAGAAGTAGAGGCCGATCCTACAGAAATGTTGTAAAATACTATATCCGAGAAGTTAGCCTGCCTTAGGTTAGGATATATATCGCTGTAGACGTTTATAATGTCTCATCCGAGACGTACGGGACGACAGGGACGGGATTCTGTAAAATATTACCAGCGAGGGGCTAGATGGGTTAGGTTAGGTTGTGATACGTTATAGACGTATATAATGTTCCCACCGAGAAGTAGGGGCCGATATGCCAGGAATGTTGTAAAATATTGCATCCGAGATGATAGCCTGCCTTAGGTTAGGATATATAACGCTATAGACGTATATAATATCCCAACCGAGTCGTACGGGTCGACAAGAACGGGATTCTGTAAAATATTACCAGCGAGGGGCTAGATGGGTTAGGTTAGGTTTTGTTACGTTATAGACGTGTATAATGTTCCCACCGCGAAGTAGGGGCCGATACTCCAAGAATGTTGTAAAATACTACATCCGAGATGTTAGCCTGCCTTACGTTAATATATATATATCGCTGTAGACGTATATAGGGTCCCATCCGAGACGTACGGGACGACACGAACGGGATTCTGTAAAACATTACCAGCGAGGGGTAGATGTGTTAGGTTAGGTTATGTTACGTTATAGACCTATATAATGTTCCCACCGAGAAGCATGGGCCGATACGCCAGGAATGTTGTAAAATACTGCAACCGAGATGTTAGCCTGCCTTAGGTTAGGATATATAACGCTGTAGACGTTTATAATGTCCCAACCGAGACGTACGGGACGACACGAACGGGATTCTGTAAAACATTACCAGCGAGGGGCTAGATGGGTTAGGTTAGGTTGTGATACGTTATAAACGTATATAATGGTCCCACCGAGAAGTAGGGGCCGATATGCCAGGAATGTTGTAAAATACTATATCCGAGAAGTTAGCCTGCCTGAGGTTAGGATATATATCGCTGTAGACGTATATAATATCCCAACCGAGATGTACGGGACGACACGGACGGGATTCTGTAAAACATTGCAAACGAGGGGCTAGATGGGATAGGTTAGGTTATGTTACGTTACAGACGTATATAATGTTCCCACCGAGAAGTAGGGGCCGATACTCCAAGAATGTTGTAAAATACTACATCCGAGATGTTAGCCTGCCTTACGTTAGGATATATATCGCTGTAGACGTATATAACATCCCAACCGAGATGTACGGGACGACAGGAACGGGATTCTGCAAAACATTACCAGCGAGGGGCTAGATGGGTTAGGTTAGGTTATGTTACGTTATAGACGTGTATAATGTTCCCACCGAGAAGTAGAGCCGATACGCGAGGAATGTTGTAAAATATTGCATCCGAGAGGATAGCCTGCCTTAGGTTAGGATATATAACGCTATAGACGTATATAATATCCCAAACGAGTCGTACGGGTCGACAAGAACGGGAATCTGCAAAATATTACCAGCGAGGGGCTAGATGGGTTAGGATAGGTTTTGTTACGTTATAGACGTGTATAATGTTCCCACCGCGAAGTAGGGGCCGATACTCCAAGAACGTTGTAAAATACTACATCCGAGATGTTAGCCTGCCTTACGTTAGGATATATAACGCTGCAGACGTATATAATGTCCCATCCGAGACGTACGGGACGACACGAACGGGATTCTGTAAAACATTACCAGCGAGGGGTAGATGTGTTAGGTTAGGTTATGTTACGTTACAGACGTATATAATGTTCCCACCGAGAAGTAGGGGCCGATACTCCAAGAATGTTGTAAAATACTACATCCGAGATGTTAGCCTGCCTTACGTTAGGATATATATCGCTGTAGACGTATATAACATCCCAACCGAGATGTACGGGACGACAGGAACGGGATTCTGCAAAACATTACCAGCGAGGGGCTAGATGGGTTAGGTTAGGTTGTGATACGTTATAGACGTATATAATGTTCCCACCGAGAAGTAGGGGCCGATATGCCAGGAATGTTGTAAAATACTGCATCCGAGATGATAGCCTGGCTTAGGTTAGGATATATAACGCTGTAGACGTATATAATGTCCCAGCCGAGACGTACGGGACGACACGAACGGGAGTCTGTAAAACATTACGAGCGATGGGCTAGATGTGTTAGGTTAGGTTATATTACGTTATAGACCTATATAATGTTCCCACCGAGAAGTTGAGGCCGATGCGCCAGGAATGTTGTAAAATATTGCATCCGAGATGATAGCCTGCCTTAGGTTAGGATATATAACGCTATAGACGTATATAATATCCCAACCGAGTCGTACGGGTCGACAAGAACGGGATTCTGCAAAATATTACCAGCGAGGGGCTAGATGGGTTAGGTTAGGTTATGTTACGTTACAGACGTATATAATGTTCCCACCGAGAAGTAGGGGCCGATACTCCAAGAATGTTGTAAAATACTACATCCGAGATGTTAGCCTGCCTTAGGATAGGATATATATCGCCGTAGACGTTTATAATGTCTCATCCGAGACGTACGGGACGACAGGGACGGGATTCTGTAAAATATTACCAGCGAGGGGCTAGATGGGTTAGGATAGGTTGTGATACGTTATAAACGTATATAACGGTCCCACCGAGAAGTAGGGGCCGATATGCCAGGAATGTTGTAAAATACTGCAACCGAGATGTTATCCTGCCTTAGGTTAGGATACATAACGCTATAGACGTATATAATATCCCAACCGAGACGTACGGGACGACACGAACGGGATTCTGTAAAATATTACCAGCGAGGGGCTAGATGGGTTAGGTTAGGTTTTGTTACGTTATAGACGTGTATAATGTTCCCACCGCGAAGTAGGGGCCGATACTCCAAGAATGTTGTAAAATATTACATCCGAGATGTTAGCCTGCCTTAGGTTAATATATATATCGCTGTAGACGTATATAGGGTCCCATCCGAGACGTACGGGACGACACGAACGGGATTCTGTAAAACATTACCAGCGAGGGGTAGATGTGTTAGGTTAGGTTATGTTACGTTATAGACCTATATAATGTTCCCACCGAGAAGCATGGGCCGATACGCCAGGAATGTTGTAAAATACTGCAACCGAGATGTTAGCCTGCCTTAGGTTAGGATATATAACGCTGTAGACGTTTATAATGTCCCAACCGAGACGTACGGGACGACAGGGTCGGGATTCTGTAAAATATTACCAGCGAGGGGCTAGATGGGTTAGGATAGGTTGTGATAGGTTATAAACGTATATAATGGTCCCACCGAGAAGTAGGGGCCGATATGCCAGGAATGTTGTAAAATACTATATCCGAGAAGTTAGCCTGCCTTAGGTTAGGATATATATCGCTGTAGACGTATATAATATCCCAACCGAGATGTACGGGACGACACGAATGGGATTCTGTAAAACATTGCAAACGAGGGGCTAGATGGGATAGGTTAGGTTATGTTACGTTACAGACGTATATAATGTTCCGACCGAGAAGTACGGGCCGATACTCCAAGAATTTTGTAAAATACTAAATCCGAGATGTTAGCCTGCCTTACGTTAGGATATATATCGCTGTAAACGTATATAATATCCCAACCGAGATGTACGGGACGACACGAACGGGATTCTGTAAAACATTGCAAACGAGGGGCTAGATGGGTTAGGTTAGGTTATGTTACGTTATAGACGTGTATAATGTTCCCGCCGAGAAGTAGAGCCGATACGCCAGGAATGTTGTAAAATACTGCATTCGAGATGTTAGCCTGCCTTAGGTTAGGATATATAATGCTATAGACGTATATAATATCCCAACCGAGATGTACGGGACGACACGAACGGGATTCTGTAAAACATTACCAGCGAGGGGCTAGATGGGTTAGGTTAGGTTATGTTACGTTATAGACGTGTATAATGTTCCCACCGAGAAGTAGAGGCTGATCCTACAGGAATGTTGTAAAATACTATATCCGAGAAGTTAGCCTGCCTTAGGTTAGGATATGTATCGCTGTAGACGTATATAATATCCCAACCGAGATGTACGGGACAACACGAACGGTATTCTGTAAAACATTGCCAGCGAGGGGCTAGATGGGTTAGGTTAGGTTATGTTACGTTATAGACGTGTATAATGTTCCCACCGAGAAGTAGGGGCCGATACTCCAAGGATGTTGTAAAATACTACATCCGAGATGTTAGCCTGCCTTACGTTGGGATATATAACGCTGTAGACGTATATAATATCCCAACCAAGATGTACGGGACGACACGAACGGGATTCTGTAAAACATTGCAAACGAGGGGCTAGATGGGATAGGTTAGGTTATGTTACGTTACAGACGTATATAATGTTCCCACCGAGAAGTAGGGGCCGATACCCCAAGAATGTTGTAAAATACTACATCCGAGATGTTAGCCTGCCTTACGTTAGGATATATATCGCTGTAGACGTATATAACATCCCAACCGAGATGTACGGGACGACAGGAACGGGATTCTGCAAAACATTACCAGCGAGGGGCTAGATGGGTTAGGTTAGGTTATGTTACGTTATAGACGTGTATAATGTTCCCGCCGAGAAGTAGAGCCGATACGCCAGGAATGTTGTAAAATACTGCATTCGAGATGTTAGCCTGCCTTAGGTTAGGATATATAATGCTATAGACGTATATAATATCCCAACCGAGATGTACGGGACGACACGAACGGGATTCTGTAAAACATTACCAGCGAGGGGCTAGATGGGTTAGGTTAGGTTATGTTACGTTATAGACGTGTATAATGTTCCCACCGAGAAGTAGAGGCTGATCCTACAGGAATGTTGTAAAATACTATATCCGAGAAGTTAGCCTGCCTTAGGTTAGGATATGTATCGCTGTAGACGTATATAATATCCCAACCGAGATGTACGGGACAACACGAACGGAATTCTGTAAAACATTGCCAACGAGGGGCTAGATGGGATAGGTTAGGTTATGTTACGTTACAGACGTATATCATGTTCCCACCGAGAAGTAGGGGCCGATAGTCCAAGAATGTTGTAAAATACTACATCCGAGATGTTAGCCTGCCATACGTTAGGATATATATCGCTGTAGACGTATATAACATCCCAACCGAGATGTACGGGACGACAGGAACGGGATTCTGCAAAACATTACCAGCTAGGGGCTAGATGGGTTAGGTTAGGTTATGTTACGTTATAGACGTGTATAATGTTCCCGCCGAGAAGTAGAGCCGATACGCTAGGAATGTTGTAAAATGCTGCATCCGAGATGTTAGCCTGCCTTAGGTTAGGATATATAACGCTATAGACGTATATAATATCCAACCGAGATGTACGGGTCGACACGAACGGGATTCTGTAAAACATTACCAGCGAGGGGCTAGATTGGTTAGGTTAGGTTATGTTACGTTATAGACGTATATAATGTTCCCACCCGGAAGTAGGGGCCGATACTCCAAGAATGTTGTAAAATACTACATCCGAGATGTTAGCCTGCCTTACGTTAGGATATATAACGCTGTAGACGTATATAATGTCCTACCCGAGACGTACGGGACGACAGGAACGGGATTCTGTAAAACATTACCAGCGAGGGGCTATATGGGTTAGGTTAGGTTATGTTACGTTATAGACGTGTATAATGTTCCCACCGAGAAGTAGGGGCCGATACTCCAAGGATGTTGTAAAATACTACATCCGAGATGTTAGCCTGCCTTACGTTAGGATATATAACGCTGTAGACGTATATAATGTCCCATCCGAGACGTACGGGACGACAGGAACGGGATTCTGCAAAACATTACCAGCGAGGGGCTAGATGGGTTAGGTTAGGTTATGTTACGTTATAGACGTGTATAATGTTCCCGCCGAGAAGTAGAGCCGATACGCCAGGAATGTTGTAAAATACTGCATCCGAGATGTTAGCCTGCCTTAGGTTAGGATATATAACGCTATGGACGTATATAATATCCCAACCGAGATGTACGGGACGACACGAACGGGATTCTGTAAAACATTACCAGCGAGGGGCTAGATGGGTTAGGTTAGGTTTTGTTACGTTATAGACGTGTATAATGTTCCCACCGCGAAGTAGGGGCAGATACTCCAAGAATGTTGTAAAATACTACATCCGAGATGTTAGCCTGCCTTACGTTGGGATATATAACGCTGTAGACGTATATAATATCCCAACCAAGATGTACGGGACGACACGAACGGGATTCTGTAAAACATTGCAAACGAGGGGCTAGATGGGATAGGTTAGGTTATGTTACGTTACAGACGTATATAATGTTCCCACCGAGAAGTAGGGGCCGATACTCCAAGAATGTTGTAAAATACTACATCCGAGATGTTAGCCTGCCTTAGGATAGGATATATATCGCCGTAGACGTTTATAATGTCTCATCCGAGACGTACGGGACGACAGGGACGGGATTCTGTAAAATATTACCAGCGAGGGGCTAGATGGGTTAGGATAGGTTGTGATACGTTATAAACGTATATAACGGTCCCACCGAGAAGTAGGGGCCGATATGCCAGGAATGTTGTAAAATACTGCAACCGAGATGTTATCCTGCCTTAGGTTAGGATACATAACGCTATAGACGTATATAATATCCCAACCGAGACGTACGGGACGACACGAACGGGATTCTGTAAAATATTACCAGCGAGGGGCTAGATGGGTTAGGTTAGGTTTTGTTACGTTATAGACGTGTATAATGTTCCCACCGCGAAGTAGGGGCCGATACTCCAAGAATGTTGTAAAATATTACATCCGAGATGTTAGCCTGCCTTAGGTTAATATATATATCGCTGTAGACGTATATAGGGTCCCATCCGAGACGTACGGGACGACACGAACGGGATTCTGTAAAACATTACCAGCGAGGGGTAGATGTGTTAGGTTAGGTTATGTTACGTTATAGACCTATATAATGTTCCCACCGAGAAGCATGGGCCGATACGCCAGGAATGTTGTAAAATACTGCAACCGAGATGTTAGCCTGCCTTAGGTTAGGATATATAACGCTGTAGACGTTTATAATGTCCCAACCGAGACGTACGGGACGACAGGGTCGGGATTCTGTAAAATATTACCAGCGAGGGGCTAGATGGGTTAGGATAGGTTGTGATAGGTTATAAACGTATATAATGGTCCCACCGAGAAGTAGGGGCCGATATGCCAGGAATGTTGTAAAATACTATATCCGAGAAGTTAGCCTGCCTTAGGTTAGGATATATATCGCTGTAGACGTATATAATATCCCAACCGAGATGTACGGGACGACACGAATGGGATTCTGTAAAACATTGCAAACGAGGGGCTAGATGGGATAGGTTAGGTTATGTTACGTTACAGACGTATATAATGTTCCGACCGAGAAGTACGGGCCGATACTCCAAGAATTTTGTAAAATACTAAATCCGAGATGTTAGCCTGCCTTACGTTAGGATATATATCGCTGTAAACGTATATAATATCCCAACCGAGATGTACGGGACGACACGAACGGGATTCTGTAAAACATTGCAAACGAGGGGCTAGATGGGTTAGGTTAGGTTATGTTACGTTATAGACGTGTATAATGTTCCCGCCGAGAAGTAGAGCCGATACGCCAGGAATGTTGTAAAATACTGCATTCGAGATGTTAGCCTGCCTTAGGTTAGGATATATAATGCTATAGACGTATATAATATCCCAACCGAGATGTACGGGACGACACGAACGGGATTCTGTAAAACATTACCAGCGAGGGGCTAGATGGGTTAGGTTAGGTTATGTTACGTTATAGACGTGTATAATGTTCCCACCGAGAAGTAGAGGCTGATCCTACAGGAATGTTGTAAAATACTATATCCGAGAAGTTAGCCTGCCTTAGGTTAGGATATGTATCGCTGTAGACGTATATAATATCCCAACCGAGATGTACGGGACAACACGAACGGTATTCTGTAAAACATTGCCAGCGAGGGGCTAGATGGGTTATGTTAGGTTATGTTACGTTATAGACGTGTATAATGTTCCCACCGAGAAGTAGGGGCCGATACTCCAAGGATGTTGTAAAATACTACATCCGAGATGTTAGCCTGCCTTACGTTGGGATATATAACGCTGTAGACGTATATAATATCCCAACCAAGATGTACGGGACGACACGAACGGGATTCTGTAAAACATTGCAAACGAGGGGCTAGATGGGATAGGTTAGGTTATGTTACGTTACAGACGTATATAATGTTCCCACCGAGAAGTAGGGGCCGATACCCCAAGAATGTTGTAAAATACTACATCCGAGATGTTAGCCTGCCTTACGTTAGGATATATATCGCTGTAGACGTATATAACATCCCAACCGAGATGTACGGGACGACAGGAACGGGATTCTGCAAAACATTACCAGCGAGGGGCTAGATGGGTTAGGTTAGGTTATGTTACGTTATAGACGTGTATAATGTTCCCGCCGAGAAGTAGAGCCGATACGCCAGGAATGTTGTAAAATACTGCATTCGAGATGTTAGCCTGCCTTAGGTTAGGATATATAATGCTATAGACGTATATAATATCCCAACCGAGATGTACGGGACGACACGAACGGGATTCTGTAAAACATTACCAGCGAGGGGCTAGATGGGTTAGGTTAGGTTATGTTACGTTATAGACGTGTATAATGTTCCCACCGAGAAGTAGAGGCTGATCCTACAGGAATGTTGTAAAATACTATATCCGAGAAGTTAGCCTGCCTTAGGTTAAGATATGTATCGCTGTAGACGTATATAATATCCCAACCGAGATGTACGGGACAACACGAACGGTATTCTGTAAAACATTGCCAGCGAGGGGCTAGATGGGTTAGGTTAGGTTATGTTACGTTATAGACGTGTATAATGTTCCCACCGAGAAGTAGGGGCCGATACTCCAAGGATGTTGTAAAATACTACATCCGAGATGTTAGCCTGCCTTACGTTGGGATATATAACGCTGTAGACGTATATAATATCCCAACCAAGATGTACGGGACGACACGAACGGGATTCTGTAAAACATTGCAAACGAGGGGCTAGATGGGATAGGTTAGGTTATGTTACGTTACAGACGTATATAATGTTCCCACCGAGAAGTAGGGGCCGATACCCCAAGAATGTTGTAAAATACTACATCCGAGATGTTAGCCTGCCTTACGTTAGGATATATATCGCTGTAGACGTATATAACATCCCAACCGAGATGTACGGGACGACAGGAACGGGATTCTGCAAAACATTACCAGCGAGGGGCTAGATGGGTTAGGTTAGGTTATGTTACGTTATAGACGTGTATAATGTTCCCGCCGAGAAGTAGAGCCGATACGCCAGGAATGTTGTAAAATACTGCATTCGAGATGTTAGCCTGCCTTAGGTTAGGATATATAATGCTATAGACGTATATAATATCCCAACCGAGATGTACGGGACGACACGAACGGGATTCTGTAAAACATTACCAGCGAGGGGCTAGATGGGTTAGGTTAGGTTATGTTACGTTATAGACGTGTATAATGTTCCCACCGAGAAGTAGAGGCTGATCCTACAGGAATGTTGTAAAATACTATATCCGAGAAGTTAGCCTGCCTTAGGTTAGGATATGTATCGCTGTAGACGTATATAATATCCCAACCGAGATGTACGGGACAACACGAACGGGATTCTGTAAAACATTGCCAACGAGGGGCTAGATGGGATAGGTTAGGTTATGTTACGTTACAGACGTATATAATGTTCCCACCGAGAAGTAGGGGCCGATAGTCCAAGAATGTTGTAAAATACTACATCCGAGATGTTAGCCTGCCATACGTTAGGATATATATCGCTGTAGACGTATATAACATCCCAACCGAGATGTACGGGACGACAGGAACGGGATTCTGCAAAACATTACCAGCTAGGGGCTAGATGGGTTAGGTTAGGTTATGTTACGTTATAGACGTGTATAATGTTCCCGCCGAGAAGTAGAGCCGATACGCTAGGAATGTTGTAAAATGCTGCATCCGAGATGTTAGCCTGCCTTAGGTTAGGATATATAACGCTATAGACGTATATAATATCCAACCGAGATGTACGGGTCGACACGAACGGGATTCTGTAAAACATTACCAGCGAGGGGCTAGATTGGTTAGGTTAGGTTATGTTACGTTATAGACGTATATAATGTTCCCACCCGGAAGTAGGGGCCGATACTCCAAGAATGTTGTAAAATACTACATCCGAGATGTTAGCCTGCCTTACGTTAGGATATATAACGCTGTAGACGTATATAATGTCCTACCCGAGACGTACGGGACGACAGGAACGGGATTCTGTAAAACATTACCAGCGAGGGGCTATATGGGTTAGGTTAGGTTATGTTACGTTATAGACGTGTATAATGTTCCCACCGAGAAGTAGGGGCCGATACCCCAAGGATGTTGTAAAATACTACATCCGAGATGTTAGCCTGCCTTACGTTAGGATATATAACGCTGTAGACGTATATAATGTCCCATCCGAGACGTACGGGACGACAGGAACGGGATTCTGCAAAACATTACCAGCGAGGGGCTAGATGGGTTAGGTTAGGTTATGTTACGTTATAGACGTGTATAATGTTCCCGCCGAGAAGTAGAGCCGATACGCCAGGAATGTTGTAAAATACTGCATCCGAGATGTTAGCCTGCCTTAGGTTAGGATATATAACGCTATGGACGTATATAATATCCCAACCGAGATGTACGGGACGACACGAACGGGATTCTGTAAAACATTACCAGCGAGGGGCTAGATGGGTTAGGTTAGGTTTTGTTACGTTATAGACGTGTATAATGTTCCCACCGCGAAGTAGGGGCAGATACTCCAAGAATGTTGTAAAATACTACATCCGAGATGTTAGCCTGCCTTACGTTAATATATATATCGCTGTAGACGTATATAGGGTCCCATCCGAGACGTACGGGACGACACGAACGGGATTCTGTAAAACATTACCAGCGAGGGGTAGATGTGTTAGGTTAGGTTATGTTACGTTATAGACCTATATAATGTTCCCACCGAGAAGCATGGGCCGATACGCCAGGAATGTTGTAAAATACTGCAACCGAGATGTTAGCCTGCCTTAGGTTAGGATATATAACGCTGTAGACGTTTATAATGTCCCAACCGAGACGTACGGGACGACAGGGTCGGGATTCTGTAAAATATTACCAGCGAGGGGCTAGATGGGTTAGGATAGGTTGTGATAGGTTATAAACGTATATAATGGTCCCACCGAGAAGTAGGGGCCGATATGCCAGGAATGTTGTAAAATACTATATCCGAGAAGTTAGCCTGCCTTAGGTTAGGATATATATCGCTGTAGACGTATATAATATCCCAACCGAGATGTACGGGACGACACGAATGGGATTCTGTAAAACATTGCAAACGAGGGGCTAGATGGGATAGGTTAGGTTATGTTACGTTACAGACGTATATAATGTTCCGACCGAGAAGTACGGGCCGATACTCCAAGAATTTTGTAAAATACTAAATCCGAGATGTTAGCCTGCCTTACGTTAGGATATATATCGCTGTAAACGTATATAATATCCCAACCGAGATGTACGGGACGACACGAACGGGATTCTGTAAAACATTGCAAACGAGGGGCTAGATGGGATAGGTTAGGTTATGTTACGTTACAGACGTATATAATGTTCCCACCGAGAAGTAGGGGCCGATACCCCAAGAATGTTGTAAAATACTACATCCGAGATGTTAGCCTGCCTTACGTTAGGATATATATCGCTGTAGACGTATATAACATCCCAACCGAGATGTACGGGACGACAGGAACGGGATTCTGCAAAACATTACCAGCGAGGGGCTAGATGGGTTAGGTTAGGTTATGTTACGTTATAGACGTATATAATGTTCCCACCGAGAAGTAGAGGCCGATCCTACAGAAATGTTGTAAAATAATATATCCGAGAAATTAGCCTGCCTTAGGTTAGGATATATATCGCTGTAGACGTTTATAATGTCTCATCCGAGACGTACGGGACGACAGGGACGGGATTCTGTAAAATATTACCAGCGAGGGGCTAGATGGGTTAGGATAGCTTGTGATACGTTATAAACGTATATAATGGTCCCACCGAGAAGTAGGGGCCGATATGCCAGGAATGTTGTAAAATACTATATCCGAGAAGTTAGCCTGCCTTAGGTTAGGATATATATCGCTGTAGACGTATATAATATCCCAACCAAGATGTACGGGACGACACGAACGGGATTCTGTAAAACATTGCAAACGAGGGGCTAGATGGGATAGGTTAGGTTATGTTACGTTACAGACGTATATAATGTTCCCACCGAGAAGTAGGGGCCGATACCCCAAGAATGTTGTAAAATACTACATCCGAGATGTTAGCCTGCCTTACGTTAGGATATATATCGCTGTAGACGTATATAACATCCCAACCGAGATGTACGGGACGACAGGAACGGGATTCTGCAAAACATTACCAGCGAGGGGCTAGATGGGTTAGGTTAGGTTATGTTACGTTATAGACGTGTATAATGTTCCCGCCGAGAAGTAGAGCCGATACGCCAGGAATGTTGTAAAATACTGCATTCGAGATGTTAGCCTGCCTTAGGTTAGGATATATAATGCTATAGACGTATATAATATCCCAACCGAGATGTACGGGACGACACGAACGGGATTCTGTAAAACATTACCAGCGAGGGGCTAGATGGGTTAGGTTAGGTTATGTTACGTTATAGACGTGTATAATGTTCCCACCGAGAAGTAGAGGCTGATCCTACAGGAATGTTGTAAAATACTATATCCGAGAAGTTAGCCTGCCTTAGGTTAGGATATGTATCTCTGTAGACGTATATAATATCCCAACCGAGATGTACGGGACAACACGAACGGGATTCTGTAAAACATTGCCAACGAGGGGCTAGATGGGATAGGTTAGGTTATGTTACGTTACAGACGTATATAATGTTCCCACCGAGAAGTAGGGGCCGATAGTCCAAGAATGTTGTAAAATACTACATCCGAGATGTTAGCCTGCCATACGTTAGGATATATATCGCTGTAGACGTATATAACATCCCAACCGAGATGTACGGGACGACAGGAACGGGATTCTGCAAAACATTACCAGCTAGGGGCTAGATGGGTTAGGTTAGGTTATGTTACGTTATAGACGTGTATAATGTTCCCGCCGAGAAGTAGAGCCGATACGCTAGGAATGTTGTAAAATGCTGCATCCGAGATGTTAGCCTGCCTTAGGTTAGGATATATAACGCTATAGACGTATATAATATCCAACCGAGATGTACGGGTCGACACGAACGGGATTCTGTAAAACATTACCAGCGAGGGGCTAGATTGGTTAGGTTAGGTTATGTTACGTTATAGACGTATATAATGTTCCCACCCGGAAGTAGGGGCCGATACTCCAAGAATGTTGTAAAATACTACATCCGAGATGTTAGCCTGCCTTACGTTAGGATATATAACGCTGTCGACGTATATAATGTCCTACCCGAGACGTACGGGACGACAGGAACGGGATTCTGTAAAACATTACCAGCGAGGGGCTATATGGGTTAGGTTAGGTTATGTTACGTTATAGACGTGTATAATGTTCCCACCGAGAAGTAGGGGCCGATACTCCAAGGATGTTGTAAAATACTACATCCGAGATGTTAGCCTGCCTTACGTTGGGATATATAACGCTGTAGACGTATATAATGTCCCATCCGAGACGTACGGGACGACACGAACGGGATTCTGTAAAACATTACCAGCGAGGGGTAGATGTGTTAGGTTAGGTTATGTTACGTTATAGACCTATATAATGTTCCCACCGAGAAGCATGGGCCGATACGCCAGGAATGTTGTAAAATACTGGAACCGAGATGTTAGCCTGCCTTAGGTTAGGATATATAACGCTGTAGACGTTTATAATGTCCCAACCGAGACGTACGGGACGACACGAACGGGATTCTGTAAAACATTACCAGCGAGGGGCTAGATGGGTTAGGTTAGGTTGTGATACGTTATAAACGTATATAATGGTCCCACCGAGAAGTTGGGGCCGATATGCCAGGAATGTTGTAAAATACTATATCCGAGAAGTTAGTCTGCCTTAGGTTAGGATATATATCGCTGTAGACGTATATAATATCCCAACCGAGATGTACGGGACGACAGGAACGGGATTCTGTAAAACATTACCAGCGAGGGGCTAGATGGGTTAGGTTAGGTTATGTTACGTTATAGACGTGTATAATGTTCCCACCGAGAAGTAGGGGCCGATACTCCAAGAATGTTGTAAAATACTACATCCGAGATGTTAGCCTGCCTTACGTTAGGATATATAACGCTGTAGACGTATATAATGTCCCATCCGAGACGTACGGGACGACAGGAACGGGATTCTGCAAAACATTACCAGCGAGGGGCTAGATGGGTTAGGTTAGGTTATGTTACGTTATAGACGTGTATAATGTTCCCGCCGAGAAGTAGAGCCGATACGCCAGGAATGTTGTAAAATACTGCATCCGAGATGTTAGCCTGCCTTAGGTTAGGATATATAACGCTATAGACGTATATAATATCCCAACCGAGATGTACGGGACGACACGAACGGAATTCTGTAAAACATTACCAGCGAGGGGCTAGATGGGTTAGGTTAGGTTTTGTTACGTTATAGACGTGTATAATGTTCCCACCGCGAAGTAGGGGCAGATACTCCAAGAATGTTGTAAAATACTACATCCGAGATGTTAGCCTGCCTTACGTTAATATATATATCGCTGTAGACGTATATAGGGTCCCATCCGAGACGTACGGGACGACACGAACGGGATTCTGTAAAACATTACCAGCGAGGGGTAGATGTGTTAGGTTAGGTTATGTTACGTTATAGACCTATATAATGTTCCCACCGAGAAGCATGGGCCGATACGCCAGGAATGTTGTAAAATACTGCAACCGAGATGTTAGCCTGCCTTAGGTTAGGATATATAACGCTGTAGACGTTTATAATGTCCCAACCGAGACGTACGGGACGACACGAACGGGATTCTGTAAAACATTACCAGCGAGGGGCTAGATGGGTTAGGTTAGGTTGTGATACGTTAAAAACGTATATAATGGTCCCACCGAGAAGTAGGGGCCGATATGCCAGGAATGTTGTAAAATACTATATCCGAGAAGTTAGCCTGCCTTAGGTTAGGATATATATCGCTGTAGACGTTTATAATGTCTCATCCGAGACGTACGGGACGACAGGGACGGGATTCTGTAAAATATTACCAGCGAGGGGCTAGATGGGTTAGGTTAGGTTGTGATACGTTATAGACGTATATAATGTTCCCACCGAGAAGTAGGGGCCGATATGCCAGGAATGTTGTAAAATACTGCATCCGAGATGTTAGCCTGCCTTACGTTAATATATATATCGCTGTAGACGTATATAGGGTCCCATCCGAGACGTACGGGACGACACGACCGGGATTCTGTAAAACATTACCAGCGAGGGGCTAGATGGGTTAGGTTAGGTTATGTTACGTTATAGACGTGTATAATGTTCCCACCGAGAAGTAGGGGCCGATTCTCCAAGAATGTTGTAAAATACTACATCCGAGATGTTAGCCTGCCTTACGTTAGGATATATAACGCTGTAGACGTATATAATGTCCCATCCGAGACGTACGGGACGACAGGAACGGGATTCTGCAAAACATTACCAGCGAGGGGCTAGATGGGTTAGGTTAGGTTATGTTACGTTATAGACGTGTATAATGTTCCCGCCGAGAAGTAGAGCCGATACGCCAGGAATGTTGTAAAATACTGCATCCGAGATGTTAGCCTGCCTTAGGTTAGGATATATAACGCTATGGACGTATATAATATCCCAACCGAGATGTACGGGACGACACGAACGGGATTCTGTAAAACATTACCAGCGAGGGGCTAGATGGGTTAGGTTAGGTTTTGTTACGTTATAGACGTGTATAATGTTCCCACCGCGAAGTAGGGGCAGATACTCCAAGAATGTTGTAAAATACTACATCCGAGATGTTAGCCTGCCTTACGTTAATATATATATCGCTGTAGACGTATATAGGGTCCCATCCGAGACGTACGGGACGACACGAACGGGATTCTGTAAAACATTACCAGCGAGGGGTAGATGTGTTAGGTTAGGTTATGTTACGTTATAGACCTATATAATGTTCCCACCGAGAAGCATGGGCCGATACGCCAGGAATGTTGTAAAATACTGCAACCGAGATGTTAGCCTGCCTTAGGTTAGGATATATAACGCTGTAGACGTTTATAATGTCCCAACCGAGACGTACGGGACGACAGGGTCGGGATTCTGTAAAATATTACCAGCGAGGGGCTAGATGGGTTAGGATAGGTTGTGATAGGTTATAAACGTATATAATGGTCCCACCGAGAAGTAGGGGCCGATATGCCAGGAATGTTGTAAAATACTATATCCGAGAAGTTAGCCTGCCTTAGGTTAGGATATATATCGCTGTAGACGTATATAATATCCCAACCGAGATGTACGGGACGACACGAATGGGATTCTTTAAAACATTGCAAACGAGGGGCTAGATGGGATAGGTTAGGTTATGTTACGTTACAGACGTATATAATGTTCCGACCGAGAAGTACGGGCCGATACTCCAAGAATTTTGTAAAATACTAAATCCGAGATGTTAGCCTGCCTTACGTTAGGATATATATCGCTGTAAACGTATATAATATCCCAACCGAGATGTACGGGACGACACGAACGGGATTCTGTAAAACATTGCAAACGAGGGGCTAGATGGGATAGGTTAGGTTATGTTACGTTACAGACGTATATAATGTTCCCACCGAGAAGTAGGGGCCGATACCCCAAGAATGTTGTAAAATACTACATCCGAGATGTTAGCCTGCCTTACGTTAGGATATATATCGCTGTAGACGTATATAACATCCCAACCGAGATGTACGGGACGACAGGAACGGGATTCTGCAAAACATTACCAGCGAGGGGCTAGATGGGTTAGGTTAGGTTATGTTACGTTATAGACGTGTATAATGTTCCCGCCGAGAAGTAGAGCCGATACGCCAGGAATGTTGTAAAATACTGCATTCGAGATGTTAGCCTGCCTTAGGTTAGGATATATAATGCTATAGACGTATATAATATCCCAACCGAGATGTACGGGACGACACGAACGGGATTCTGTAAAACATTACCAGCGAGGGGCTAGATGGGTTAGGTTAGGTTATGTTACGTTATAGACGTGTATAATGTTCCCACCGAGAAGTAGAGGCTGATCCTACAGGAATGTTGTAAAATACTATATCCGAGAAGTTAGCCTGCCTTAGGTTAGGATATGTATCGCTGTAGACGTATATAATATCCCAACCGAGATGTACGGGACAACACGAACGGGATTCTGTAAAACATTGCCAACGAGGGGCTAGATGGGATAGGTTAGGTTATGTTACGTTACAGACGTATATAATGTTCCCACCGAGAAGTAGGGGCCGATAGTCCAAGAATGTTGTAAAATACTACATCCGAGATGTTAGCCTGCCATACGTTAGGATATATATCGCTGTAGACGTATATAACATCCCAACCGAGATGAACGGGACGACAGGAACGGGATTCTGCAAAACATTACCAGCGAGGGGCTAGATGGGTTAGGTTAGGTTATGTTACGTTATAGACGTGTATAATGTTCCCGCCGAGAAGTAGAGCCGATACGCTAGAAATGTTGTAAAATGCTGCATCCGAGATGTTAGCCTGCCTTAGGTTAGGATATATAACGCTATAGACGTATATAATATCCAACCGAGATGTACGGGTCTACACGAACGGGATTCTGTAAAACATTACCAGCGAGGGGCTAGATTGGTTAGGTTAGGTTATGTTACGTTATAGACGTATATAATGTTCCCACCCGGAAGTAGGGGCCGATACTCCAAGAATGTTGTAAAATACTACATCCGAGATGTTAGCCTGCCTTACGTTAGGATATATAACGCTGTAGACGTATATAATGTCCTATCCGAGACGTACGGGACGACAGGAACGGGATTCTGTAAAACATTACCAGCGAGGGGCTAGATGGGTTAGGTTAGGTTATGTTACGTTATAGACGTGTATAATGTTCCCACCGAGAAGTAGGGGCCGATACTCCAAGGATGTTGTAAAATACTACATCCGAGATGTTAGCCTGCCTTACGTTGGGATATATAACGCTGTAGACGTATATAATGTCCCATCCGAGACGTACGGGACGACACGAACGGGATTCTGTAAAACATTACCAGCGAGGGGTAGATGTGTTAGGTTAGGTTATGTTACGTTATAGACCTATATAATGTTCCCACCGAGAAGCATGGGCCGATACGCCAGGAATGTTGTAAAATACTGCAACCGAGATGTTAGCCTGCCTTAGGTTAGGATATATGACGCTGTAGACGTTTATAATGTCCCAACCGAGACGTACGGGACGACACGAACGGGATTCTGTAAAACATTACCAGCGAGGGGCTAGATGGGTTAGGTTAGGTTGTGATACGTTAAAAACGTATATAATGGTCCCACCGAGAAGTAGGGGCCGATATGCCAGGAATGTTGTAAAATACTATATCCGAGAAGTTAGCCTGCCTTAGGTTAGGATATATATCGCTGTAGACGTTTATAATGTCTCATCCGAGACGTACGGGACGACAGGGACGGGATTCTGTAAAATATTACCAGCGAGGGGCTAGATGGGTTAGGTTAGGTTGTGATACGTTATAGACGTATATAATGTTCCCACCGAGAAGTAGGGGCCGATATGCCAGGAATGTTGTAAAATACTGCATCCGAGGTGTTAGCCTGCCTTACGTTAGGATATATATCGCTGTAGACGTATATAATATCCCAACCAAGATGTACGCGACGACACGAACGGGATTCTGTAAAACATTGCAAACGAGGGGCTAGATGGGATAGGTTAGGTTATGTTACGTTACAGACGTATATAATGTTCCCACCGAGAAGTAGGGGCCGATACCCCAAGAATGTTGTAAAATACTACATCCGAGATGTTAGCCTGCCTTACGTTAGGATATATATCGCTGTAGACGTATATAACATCCCAACCGAGATGTACGGGACGACAGGAACGGGATTCTGCAAAACATTACCAGCGAGGGGCTAGATGGGTTAGGTTAGGTTATGTTACGTTATAGACGTGTATAATGTTCCCGCCGAGAAGTAGAGCCGATACGCCAGGAATGTTGTAAAATACTGCATCCGAGATGTTAGCCTGCCTTAGGTTAGGATATACAACGCTATAGACGTATATAATATCCCAACCGAGATGTACGGGACGACACGAACGGGATTCTGTAAAACATTACCAGCGAGGGGCTAGATGGGTTAGGTTAGGTTATGTTACGTTATAGACGTATATAATGTTCCCACCGAGAAGTAGAGGCCGATCCTACAGAAATGTTGTAAAATAATATATCCGAGAAATTAGCCTGCCTTAGGTTAGGATATATATCGCTGTAGACGTTTATAATGTCTCATCCGAGACGTACGGGACGACAGGGACGGGATTCCGTAAAATATTACCAGCGAGGGGCTAGATGGGTTAGGATAGCTTGTGATACGTTATAAACGTATATAATGGTCCCACCGAGAAGTAGGGGCCGATATGCCAGGAATGTTGTAAAATACTATATCCGAGAAGTTAGCCTGCCTTAGGTTAGGATATATATCGCTGTAGACGTATATAATATCCCAACCAAGATGTACGGGACGACACGAACGGGATTCTGTAAAACATTGCAAACGAGGGGCTAGATGGGATAGGTTAGGTTATGTTACGTTACAGACGTATATAATGTTCCCACCGAGAAGTAGGGGCCGATACCCCAAGAATGTTGTAAAATACTACATCCGAGATGTTAGCCTGCCTTACGTTAGGATATATATCGCTGTAGACGTATATAACATCCCAACCGAGATGTACGGGACGACAGGAACGGGATTCTGCAAAACATTACCAGCGAGGGGCTAGATGGGTTAGGTTAGGTTATGTTACGTTATAGACGTGTATAATGTTCCCGCCGAGAAGTAGAGCCGATACGCCAGGAATGTTGTAAAATACTGCATTCGAGATGTTAGCCTGCCTTAGGTTAGGATATATAATGCTATAGACGTATATAATATCCCAACCGAGATGTACGGGACGACACGAACGGGATTCTGTAAAACATTACCAGCGAGGGGCTAGATGGGTTAGGTTAGGTTATGTTACGTTATAGACGTGTATAATGTTCCCACCGAGAAGTAGAGGCTGATCCTACAGGAATGTTGTAAAATACTATATCCGAGAAGTTAGCCTGCCTTAGGTTAGGATATGTATCGCTGTAGACGTATATAATATCCCAACCGAGATGTACGGGACAACACGAACGGGATTCTGTAAAACATTGCCAACGAGGGGCTAGATGGGATAGGTTAGGTTATGTTACGTTACAGACGTATATAATGTTCCCACCGAGAAGTAGGGGCCGATAGTCCAAGAATGTTGTAAAATACTACATCCGAGATGTTAGCCTGCCATACGTTAGGATATATATCGCTGTAGACGTATATAACATCCCAACCGAGATGTACGGGACGACAGGAACGGGATTCTGCAAAACATTACCAGCTAGGGGCTAGATGGGTTAGGTTAGGTTATGTTACGTTATAGACGTGTATAATGTTCCCGCCGAGAAGTAGAGCCGATACGCTAGGAATGTTGTAAAATGCTGCATCCGAGATGTTAGCCTGCCTTAGGTTAGGATATATAACGCTATAGACGTATATAATATCCAACCGAGATGTACGGGTCGACACGAACGGGATTCTGTAAAACATTACCAGCGAGGGGCTAGATTGGTTAGGTTAGGTTATGTTACGTTATAGACGTATATAATGTTCCCACCCGGAAGTAGGGGCCGATACTCCAAGAATGTTGTAAAATACTACATCCGAGATGTTAGCCTGCCTTACGTTAGGATATATAACGCTGTAGACGTATATAATGTCCTACCCGAGACGTACGGGACGACAGGAACGGGATTCTGTAAAACATTACCAGCGAGGGGCTATATGGGTTAGGTTAGGTTATGTTACGTTATAGACGTGTATAATGTTCCCACCGAGAAGTAGGGGCCGATACTCCAAGGATGTTGTAAAATACTACATCCGAGATGTTAGCCTGCCTTACGTTGGGATATATAACGCTGTAGACGTATATAATGTCCCATCCGAGACGTACGGGACGACACGAACGGGATTCTGTAAAACATTACCAGCGAGGGGCTAGATGGGTTAGGTTAGGTTGTGATACGTTATAAACGTATATAATGGTCCCACCGAGAAGTTGGGGCCGATATGCCAGGAATGTTGTAAAATACTATATCCGAGAAGTTAGTCTGCCTTAGGTTAGGATATATATCGCTGTAGACGTATATAATATCCCAACCGAGATGTACGGGACGACAGGAACGGGATTCTGTAAAACATTACCAGCGAGGGGCTAGATGGGTTAGGTTAGGTTATGTTACGTTATAGACGTGTATAATGTTCCCACCGAGAAGTAGGGGCCGATACTCCAAGAATGTTGTAAAATACTACATCCGAGATGTTAGCCTGCCTTACGTTAGGATATATAACGCTGTAGACGTATATAATGTCCCATCCGAGACGTACGGGACGACAGGAACGGGATTCTGCAAAACATTACCAGCGAGGGGCTAGATGGGTTAGGTTAGGTTATGTTACGTTATAGACGTGTATAATGTTCCCGCCGAGAAGTAGAGCCGATACGCCAGGAATGTTGTAAAATACTGCATCCGAGATGTTAGCCTGCCTTAGGTTAGGATATATAACGCTATAGACGTATATAATATCCCAACCGAGATGTACGGGACGACACGAACGGAATTCTGTAAAACATTACCAGCGAGGGGCTAGATGGGTTAGGTTAGGTTTTGTTACGTTATAGACGTGTATAATGTTCCCACCGCGAAGTAGGGGCAGATACTCCAAGAATGTTGTAAAATACTACATCCGAGATGTTAGCCTGCCTTACGTTAATATATATATCGCTGTAGACGTATATAGGGTCCCATCCGAGACGTACGGGACGACACGAACGGGATTCTGTAAAACATTACCAGCGAGGGGTAGATGTGTTAGGTTAGGTTATGTTACGTTATAGACCTATATAATGTTCCCACCGAGAAGCATGGGCCGATACGCCAGGAATGTTGTAAAATACTGCAACCGAGATGTTAGCCTGCCTTAGGTTAGGATATATAACGCTGTAGACGTTTATAATGTCCCAACCGAGACGTACGGGACGACACGAACGGGATTCTGTAAAACATTACCAGCGAGGGGCTAGATGGGTTAGGTTAGGTTGTGATACGTTAAAAACGTATATAATGGTCCCACCGAGAAGTAGGGGCCGATATGCCAGGAATGTTGTAAAATACTATATCCGAGAAGTTAGCCTGCCTTAGGTTAGGATATATATCGCTGTAGACGTTTATAATGTCTCATCCGAGACGTACGGGACGACAGGGACGGGATTCTGTAAAATATTACCAGCGAGGGGCTAGATGGGTTAGGTTAGGTTGTGATACGTTATAGACGTATATAATGTTCCCACCGAGAAGTAGGGGCCGATATGCCAGGAATGTTGTAAAATACTGCATCCGAGATGATAGCTTGCCTTAGGTTAGGATATATAACGCTATAGACGTATATAATATTCCAACCGAGATGTACGGGACGTCACGAACGGGATTCTGTAAAACATTGCCAACGAGGGGCTAGATGGCATAGGTTAGGTTATGTTACGTTATAGACGTATATAATGTTCCCACCGAGAAGTATGGGCCGATACGCCAGGAATGTTGTAAAATACTGCATCCGAGATGTTAGCCTGCCTTAGGTTAGGTATATAACGCTAGAGTCGTATATAATATCCCAACCGAGATGTACGGGACGACAATAACGGGATTCTGTAAAACATTACCAGCGAGGGGCTAGATGGGTTAGGTTAGGTTATGTTACGTTATAGACGTGTATAATGTTCCCACCGAGAAGTAGGGGCCGATTCTCCAAGAATGTTGTAAAATACTACATCCGAGATGTTAGCCTGCCTTACGTTAGGATATATAACGCTGTAGACGTATATAATGTCCCATCCGAGACGTACGGGACGACAGGAACGGGATTCTGCAAAACATTACCAGCGAGGGGCTAGATGGGTTAGGTTAGGTTATGTTACGTTATAGACGTGTATAATGTTCCCGCCGAGAAGTAGAGCCGATACGCCAGGAATGTTGTAAAATACTGCATCCGAGATGTTAGCCTGCCTTAGGTTAGGATATATAACGCTATGGACGTATATAATATCCCAACCGAGATGTACGGGACGACACGAACGGGATTCTGTAAAACATTACCAGCGAGGGGCTAGATGGGTTAGGTTAGGTTTTGTTACGTTATAGACGTGTATAATGTTCCCACCGCGAAGTAGGGGCAGATACTCCAAGAATGTTGTAAAATACTACATCCGAGATGTTAGCCTGCCTTACGTTAATATATATATCGCTGTAGACGTATATAGGGTCCCATCCGAGACGTACGGGACGACACGAACGGGATTCTGTAAAACATTACCAGCGAGGGGTAGATGTGTTAGGTTAGGTTATGTTACGTTATAGACCTATATAATGTTCCCACCGAGAAGCATGGGCCGATACGCCAGGAATGTTGTAAAATACTGCAACCGAGATGTTAGCCTGCCTTAGGTTAGGTATATAACGCTAGAGTCGTATATAATATCCCAACCGAGATGTACCGGACGACAGGAAAGGGATTCTGTAAAATATTACCAGCGAGGGGCTAGATGGGTTAGGTTAGGTTATGTTAAGTTATAGACGTGTATAATGTTCCCACGGTGAAGTAGGGGCCGATACGCCAGGAATGTTGTAAAATACTATATCCGAGAAGTTAGCCTGCCTTAGGTTAGGATATATATCGCTGTAGACGTATATAATATCCCAACCGAGATGTACGGGACGACACGAACGGAATTCTGTAAAACATTGCCAACGAGGGGCTAGATGGGGTAGGTTAGGTTATGTTACGTTACAGACGTATATAATGTTCCCACCGAGAAGTAGGGGCCGATACTCCAAGAATGTTGTAAAATACTACATCCGAGATGTTAGCCTGCCTTACGTTAGGATATATATCGCTGTAAGCGTATATAATGTCCTATCCGAGACGTACGGGGCGACAGGAACGGGATTCTGTAAAACATTACCAGCGAGGGGCTAGATGGGTTAGGTTAGGTTATGTTACGTTATAGACGTGTATAATGTTCCCACCGAGAAGTAGGGGCCGATACTCCAAGGATGTTGTAAAATACTACATCCGAGATGTTAGCCTGCCTTACGTTGGGATATATAACGCTGTAGACGTATATAATGTCCCATCCGAGACGTACGGGACGACACGAACGGGATTCTGTAAAACATTACCAGCGAGGGGCTAGATGGGTTAGGTTAGGTTATGTTACGTTATAGACGTATATAATGTTCCCACCGAGAAGTAGAGGCCGATCCTACAGAAATGTTGTAAAATAATATATCCGAGAAATTAGCCTGCCTTAGGTTAGGATATATATCGCCGTAGACGTTTATAATGTCTCATCCGAGACGTACGGGACGACAGGGACGGGATTCTGTAAAATATTACCAGCGAGGGGCTAGATGGGTTAGGATAGGTTGTGATACGTTATAAACGTATATAACGGTCCCCCGAGAAGTAGGGGCCGATATGCCAGGAATGTTGTAAAATACTGCAACCGAGATGTTATCCTGCCTTAGGTTAGGATACATAACGCTATAGACGTATATAATATCCCAACCGAGACGTACGGGACGACACGAACGGGATTCTGTAAAACATTACCAGCGAGGGGCTAGATGGGTTAGGTTTGATTATGTTACGTTATAGACGTATATAATTTTCCCACCGAGAAGTAGAGGCCGATCCTACAGAAATGTTGTAAAATACTATATCCGAGAAGTTAGCCTGCCTTAGGTTAGGATATATATCGCTGTAGACGTTTATAATGTCTCATCCGAGACGTACGGGACGACAGGGACGGGATTCTGTAAAATATTACCAGCGAGGGGCTAGATGGGTTAGGTTAGGTTGTGATACGTTATAGACGTATATAATGTTCCCACCGAGAAGTAGGGGCCGATATGCCAGGAATGTTGTAAAATACTGCATCCGAGATGATAGCCTGGCTTAGGTTAGGATATATAACGCTGTAGACGTATATAATGTCCCAACCGAGACGTACGGGACGACACGAACGGGATTCTGTAAAACATTACGAGCGATGGGCTAGATGTGTTAGGTTAGGTTATATTACGTTATAGACCTATATAATGTTCCCACCGAGAAGTTGAGGCCGATGCGCCAGGAATGTTGTAAAATATTGCATCCGAGATGATAGCCTGCCTTAGGTTAGGATATATAACGCTATAGACGTATATAATATCCCAACCGAGTCGTACGGGTCGACAAGAACGGGATTCCGCAAAATATTACCAGCGAGGGGCTAGATGGGTTAGGTTAGGTTTTGTTACGTTATAGACGTGTATAATGTTCCCACCGCGAAGTAGGGGCCGATACTCCAAGAATGTTGTAAAATACTACATCCGAGATGTTAGCCTGCCTTACGTTAATATATCGCTGTAGACGTATATAGGGTCCCATCCGAGACGTACGGGACGACACGAACGGGATTCTGTAAAACATTACCAGCGAGGGGTAGATGTGTTAGGTTAGGTTATGTTACGTTATAGACCTATATAATGTTCCCACCGAGAAGCATGGCCCGATACGCCAGGAATGTTGTAAAATACTACATCCGAGATGTTAGCCTGCCTTACGTTAGGATATATATCGCTGTAGACGTATATAACATCCAACCGAGATGTACGGGACGACAGGAACGGGATTCTGCAAAACATTACCAGCGAGGGGCTAGATGGGTTAGGTTAGGTTATGTTACGTTATGGACGTGTATAATGTTCCCACCGAGAAGTAGAGCCGATATGCTAGGAATGTTGTAAAATGCTGCATCCGAGATGTTAGCCTGCCTTAGGTTAGGATATATAACGCTATAGACGTATATAATATCCAACCGAGATGTACGGGTCGACACGAACGGGATTCTGTAAAACATTACCAGCGAGGGGCTAGATGGGTTAGGATAGGTTGTGATACGTTATAAACGTATATAATGGTCCCACCGAGAAGTAGGGGCCGATATGCCAGGAATGTTGTAAAATACTGCAACCGAGATGTTATCCTGCCTTAGGTTAGGATACATAACGCTATAGACGTATATAATATCCCAACCGAGACGTACGGGACGACACGAACGGGATTCTGTAAAACATTACCAGCGAGGGGCTAGATGGGTTAGGTTGGATTATATTACGTTATAGACGTATATAATTTTCCCACCGAGAAGTAGAGGCCGATCCTACAGAAATGTTGTAAAATACTATATCCGAGAAGTTAGCCTGCCTTAGGTTAGGATATATATCGCTGTAGACGTTTATAATGTCTCATCCGAGACGTACGGGACGACAGGGACGGGATTCTGTAAAATATTACCAGCGAGGGGCTAGATGGGTTAGGTTAGGTTGTGATACGTTATAGACGTATATAATGTTCCCACCGAGAAGTAGGGGCCGATATGCCAGGAATGTTGTAAAATATTGCATCCGAGATGATAGCCTGCCTTAGGTTAGGATATATAACGCTATAGACGTATATAATATCCCAACCCAGTCCTACGGGTCGACAAGAACGGGATTCTGTAAAATATTACCAGCGAGGGGCTAGATGGGTTAGGTTAGGTTTTGTTACGTTATAGACGTGTATAATGTTCCCACCGCGAAGTAGGGGCCGATACTCCAAGAATGTTGTAAAATACTACATCCGAGATGTTAGCCTGCCTTAGGTTAATATATATATCGCTGTAGACGTATATAGGGTCCCATCCGAGACGTACGGGACGACACGAACGGGATTCTGTAAAACATTACCAGCGAGGGGTAGATGTGTTAGGTTAGGTTATGTTACGTTATAGACCTATATAATGTTCCCACCGAGAAGCATGGGCCGATACGCCAGGAATGTTGTAAAATACTGCAACCGAGATGTTAGCCTGCCTTAGGTTAGGATATATAACGCTGTAGACGTTTATAATGTCCCAACCGAGACGTACGGGACGACAGGGTCGGGATTCTGTAAAATATTACCAGCGAGGGGCTAGATGGGTTAGGATAGGTTGTGATAGGTTATAAACGTATATAATGGTCCCACCGAGAAGTAGGGGCCGATATGCCAGGAATGTTGTAAAATACTATATCCGAGAAGTTAGCCTGCCTTAGGTTAGGATATATATCGCTGTAGACGTATATAATATCCCAACCGAGATGTACGGGACGACACGAATGGGATTCTGTAAAACATTGCAAACGAGGGGCTAGATGGGATAGGTTAGGTTATGTTACGTTACAGACGTATATAATGTTCCCACCGAGAAGTACGGGCCGATACTCCATGAATGTTGTAAAATACTAAATCCGAGATGTTAGCCTGCCTTACGTTAGGATATATATCGCTGTAGACGTATATAATATCCCAACCAAGATGTACGGGACGACACGAACGGGATTCTGTAAAACATTGCAAACGAGGGGCTAGATGGGATAGGTTAGGTTATGTTACGTTACAGACGTATATAATGTTCCCACCGAGAAGTAGGGGCCGATACCCCAAGAATGTTGTAAAATACTACATCCGAGATGTTAGCCTGCCTTACGTTAGGATATATATCGCTGTAGACGTATATAACATCCCAACCGAGATGTACGGGACGACAGGAACGGGATTCTGCAAAACATTACCAGCGAGGGGCTAGATGGGTTAGGTTAGGTTATGTTACGTTATAGACGTGTATAATGTTCCCACCGCGAAGTAGGGGCAGATACTCCAAGAATGTTGTAAAATACTACATCCGAGATGTTAGCCTGCCTTACGTTAATATATATATCGCTGTAGACGTATATAGGGTCCCATCCGAGACGTACGGGACGACACGAACGGGATTCTGTAAAACATTACCAGCGAGGGGTAGATGTGTTAGGTTAGGTTATGTTACGTTATAGACCTATATAATGTTCCCACCGAGAAGCATGGGCCGATACGCCAGGAATGTTGTAAAATACTGCAACCGAGATGTTAGCCTGCCTTAGGTTAGGATATATAACGCTGTAGACGTTTATAATGTCCCAACCGAGACGTACGGGACGACACGAACGGGATTCTGTAAAACATTACCAGCGAGGGGCTAGATGGGTTAGGTTAGGTTGTGATACGTTAAAAACGTATATAATGGTCCCACCGAGAAGTAGGGGCCGATATGCCAGGAATGTTGTAAAATACTATATCCGAGAAGTTAGCCTGCCTTAGGTTAGGATATATATCGCTGTAGACGTTTATAATGTCTCATCCGAGACGTACGGGACGACAGGGACGGGATTCTGTAAAATATTACCAGCGAGGGGCTAGATGGGTTAGGTTAGGTTGTGATACGTTATAGACGTATATAATGTTCCCACCGAGAAGTAGGGGCCGATATGCCAGGAATGTTGTAAAATACTGCATCCGAGATGTTAGCCTGCCTTACGTTAATATATATATCGCTGTAGACGTATATAGGGTCCCATCCGAGACGTACGGGACGACACGACCGGGATTCTGTAAAACATTACCAGCGAGGGGTAGATGTGTTAGGTTAGGTTATGTTACGTTATAGACCTATATAGTGTTCCCACCGAGAAGCATGGGCCGATACGCCAGGAATGTTGTAGAATACTGCAACCGAGATGTTAGCCTGCCTTAGGTTAGGATATATAACGCTGTAGACGTTTATAATGTCCCAACCGAGACGTACGGGACGACACGAACGGGATTCTGTAAAACATTACCAGCGAGGGGCTAGATGGGTTAGGTTAGGTTGTGATACGTTATAAACGTATATAATGGTCCCACCGAGAAGTAGGGGCCGATATGCCAGGAATGTTGTAAAATACTGCATCCGAGATGATAGCTTGCCTTAGGTTAGGATATATAACGCTATAGACGTATATAATATTCCAACCGAGATGTACGGGACGTCACGAACGGGATTCTGTAAAACATTGCCAACGAGGGGCTAGATGGCATAGGTTAGGTTATGTTACGTTATAGACGTATATAATGTTCCCACCGAGAAGTATGGGCCGATACGCCAGGAATGTTGTAAAATACTGCATCCGAGATGTTAGCCTGCCTTAGGTTAGGTATATAACGCTAGAGTCGTACATAATATCCCAACCGAGATGTACGGGACGACAATAACGGGATTCTGTAAAACATTACCAGCGAGGGGCTAGATGGGTTAGGTTAGGTTATGTTACGTTATAGACGTGTATAATGTTCCCACCGAGAAGTAGGGGCCGATTCTCCAAGAATGTTGTAAAATACTACATCCGAGATGTTAGCCTGCCTTACGTTAGGATATATAACGCTGTAGACGTATATAATGTCCCATCCGAGACGTACGGGACGACAGGAACGGGATTCTGCAAAACATTACCAGCGAGGGGCTAGATGGGTTAGGTTAGGTTATGTTACGTTATAGACGTGTATAATGTTCCCGCCGAGAAGTAGAGCCGATACGCCAGGAATGTTGTAAAATACTGCATCCGAGATGTTAGCCTGCCTTAGGTTAGGATATATAACGCTATAGACGTATATAATATCCCAACCGAGATGTACGGGACGACACGAACGGGATTCTGTAAAACATTACCAGCGAGGGGCTAGATGGGTTAGGTTAGGTTTTGTTACGTTATAGACGTGTATAATGTTCCCACCGCGAAGTAGGGGCAGATACTCCAAGAATGTTGTAAAATACTACATCCGAGATGTTAGCCTGCCTTACGTTAATATATATATCGCTGTAGACGTATATAGGGTCCCATCCGAGACGTACGGGACGACACGAACGGGATTCTGTAAAACATTACCAGCGAGGGGTAGATGTGTTAGGTTAGGTTATGTTACGTTATAGACCTATATAATGTTCCCACCGAGAAGCATGGGCCGATACGCCAGGAATGTTGTAAAATACTGCAACCGAGATGTTAGCCTGCCTTAGGTTAGGTATATAACGCTAGAGTCGTATATAATATCCCAACCGAGATGTACCGGACGACAGGAAAGGGATTCTGTAAAATATTACCAGCGAGGGGCTAGATGGGTTAGGTTAGGTTATGTTAAGTTATAGACGTGTATAATGTTCCCACGGTGAAGTAGGGGCCGATACGCCAGGAATGTTGTAAAATACTATATCCGAGAATTTAGCCTGCCTTAGGTTAGGATATATATCGCTGTAGACGTATATAATATCCCAACCGAGATGTACGGGACGACACGAACGGAATTCTGTAAAACATTGCCAACGAGGGGCTAGATGGGGTAGGTTAGGTTATGTTACGTTACAGACGTATATAATGTTCCCACCGAGAAGTAGGGGCCGATACTCCAAGGATGTTGTAAAATACTACATCCGAGATGTTAGCCTGCCTTACGTTGGGATATATAACGCTGTAGACGTATATAATGTCCCATCCGAGACGTACGGGACGACACGAACGGGATTCTGTAAAACATTACCAGCGAGGGGCTAGATGGGTTAGGTTAGGTTATGTTACGTTATAGACGTATATAATGTTCCCACCGAGAAGTAGAGGCCGATCCTACAGAAATGTTGTAAAATAATACATCCGAGAAATTAGCCTGCCTTAGGTTAGGATATATATCGCCGTAGACGTTTATAATGTCTCATCCGAGACGAACGGGACGACAGGGACGGGATTCTGTAAAATATTACCAGCGAGGGGCTAGATGGGTTAGGATAGGTTGTGATACGTTATAAACGTATATAACGGTCCCCCGAGAAGTAGGGGCCGATATGCCAGGAATGTTGTAAAATACTGCAACCGAGATGTTATCCTGCCTTAGGTTAGGATACATAACGCTATAGACGTATATAATATCCCAACCGAGACGTACGGGACGACACGAACGGGATTCTGTAAAACATTACCAGCGAGGGGCTAGATGGGTTAGGTTTGATTATGTTACGTTATAGACGTATATAATTTTCCCACCGAGAAGTAGAGGCCGATCCTACAGAAATGTTGTAAAATACTATATCCGAGAAGTTAGCCTGCCTTAGGTTAGGATATATATCGCTGTAGACGTTTATAATGTCTCATCCGAGACGTACGGGACGACAGGGACGGGATTCTGTAAAATATTACCAGCGAGGGGCTAGATGGGTTAGGTTAGGTTGTGATACGTTATAGACGTATATAATGTTCCCACCGAGAAGTAGGGGCCGATATGCCAGGAATGTTGTAAAATACTGCATCCGAGATGATAGCCTGGCTTAGGTTAGGATATATAACGCTGTAGACGTATATAATGTCCCAACCGAGACGTACGGGACGACACGAACGGGATTCTGTAAAACATTACGAGCGATGGGCTAGATGTGTTAGGTTAGGTTATATTACGTTATAGACCTATATAATGTTCCCACCGAGAAGTTGAGGCCGATGCGCCAGGAATGTTGTAAAATATTGCATCCGAGATGATAAGCTGCCTTAGGTTAGGATATATAACGCTATAGACGTATATAATATCCCAACCGAGTCGTACGGGTCGACAAGAACGGGATTCCGCAAAATATTACCAGCGAGGGGCTAGATGGGTTAGGTTAGGTTTTGTTACGTTATAGACGTGTATAATGTTCCCACCGCGAAGTAGGGGCCGATACTCCAAGAATGTTGTAAAATACTACATCCGAGATGTTAGCCTGCCTTACGTTAATATATCGCTGTAGACGTATATAGGGTCCCATCCGAGACGTACGGGACGACACGAACGGGATTCTGTAAAACATTACCAGCGAGGGGTAGATGTGTTAGGTTAGGTTATGTTACGTTATAGACCTATATAATGTTCCCACCGAGAAGCATGGGCCGATACGCCAGGAATGTTGTAAAATACTGCAACCGAGATGTTAGCCTGCCTTAGGTTAGGATATATAACGCTGTAGACGTTTATAATGTCCCAACCGAGACGTACGGGACGACAGGGTCGGGATTCTGTAAAATATTACCAGCGAGGGGCTAGATGGGTTAGGATAGGTTGTGATAGGTTATAAACGTATATAATGGTCCCACCGAGAAGTAGGGGCCGATATGCCAGGAATGTTGTAAAATACTATATCCGAGAAGTTAGCCTGCCTTAGGTTAGGATATATATCGCTGTAGACGTATATAATATCCCAACCGAGATGTACGGGACGACACGAATGGGATTCTGTAAAACATTGCAAACGAGGGGCTAGATGGGATAGGTTAGGTTATGTTACGTTACAGACGTATATAATGTTCCCACCGAGAAGTACGGGCCGATACTCCATGAATGTTGTAAAATACTAAATCCGAGATGTTAGCCTGCCTTACGTTAGGATATATATCGCTGTAGACGTATATAATATCCCAACCAAGATGTACGGGACGACACGAACGGGATTCTGTAAAACATTGCAAACGAGGGGCTAGATGGGATAGGTTAGGTTATGTTACGTTACAGACGTATATAATGTTCCCACCGAGAAGTAGGGGCCGATACCCCAAGAATGTTATAAAATACTACATCCGAGATGTTAGCCTGCCTTACGTTAGGATATATATCGCTGTAGACGTATATAACATCCCAACCGAGATGTACGGGACGACAGGAACGGGATTCTGCAAAACATTACCAGCGAGGGGCTAGATGGGTTAGGTTAGGTTATGTTACGTTATAGACGTGTATAATGTTCCCGCTGAGAAGTAGAGCCGATACGCCAGGAATGTTGTAAAATACTACATCCGAGATGTTAGCCTGACTTACGTTAGGATATATATCGCTGTAGACGTATATAACATCCCAACCGAGATGTACGGGACGACACGAACGGGATTCTGTAAAACAATACCAGCGAGGGGCTAGATGGGTTAGGTTAGGTTGTGATACGTTATAAACGTATATAATGGTCCCACCGAGAAGTAGGGGCCGATATGCCAGGAATGTTGTAAAATACTATATCCGAGAAGTTAGTCTGCCTTAAGTTAGGATATATATCGCTGTAGACGTATATAATATCCCAACCGAGATGTACGGGACGACACGAACGGGATTCTGTAAAACATTGCAAACGAGGGGCTAGATGGGATAGGTTAGGTTATGTTACGTTACAGACGTATATAATGTTCCCACCGAGAAGTAGGGGCCGATACCCCAAGAATGTTGTAAAATACTACATCCGAGATGTTAGCCTGCCTTACGTTAGGATATATATCGCTGTAGACGTATATAACATCCCAACCGAGACGTACGGGACGACAGGAACGGGATTCTGTAAAACATTACCAGCGAGGGGCTAGATGGGTTAGGTTAGGTTATGTTACGTTATAGACGTGTATAATGTTCCCACCGAGAAGTAGGGGCCGATACTCCAAGAATGTTGTAAAATACTACATCCGAGATGTTAGCCTGCCTTACGTCAGGATATATAACGCTGTAGACGTATATAATGTCCCATCCGAGATGTACGGGACGACAGGAACGGGATTCTGCAAAACATTACCAGCGAGGGGCTAGATGGGTTAGGTTAGGTTATGTTACGTTATAGACGTGTATAATGTTCCCGCTGAGAAGTAGAGCCGATACGCCAGGAATGTTGTAAAATACTACATCCGAGATGTTAGCCTGACTTACGTTAGGATATATATCGCTGTAGACGTATATAACATCCCAACCGAGATGTACGGGACGACACGAACGGGATTCTGTAAAACAATACCAGCGAGGGGCTAGATGGGTTACGTTAGGTTATGTTACGTTATAGACGTGTATAATGTTCCCACCGAGAAGTAGAGGCTGATCCTACAGGAATGTTGTAAAATACTATATCCGAGAAGTTAGCCTGCCTTAGGTTAGGATATGTATCGCTGTAGACGTATATAATATCCCAACCGAGATGTACGGGACAACACGAACGGGATTCTGTAAAACATTGCCAACGAGGGGCTAGATGGGATAGGTTAGGTTATGTTAAGTTACAGACGTATATAATGTTCCCACCGAGAAGTAGGGGCCGATACTCCAAGAATGTTGTAAAATACTACATCCGAGATGTTAGCCTGCCATACGTTAGGATATATATCGCTGTAGACGTATATAACATCCCAACCGAGATGTACGGGACGACAGGAACGGGATTATGCAAAACATTACCAGCGAGGGGCTAGATGGGTTAGGTTAGGTTATGTTACGTTATAGACGTGTATAATGTTCCCGCCGAGAAGTAGAGCCGATACGCTAGGAATGTTGTAAAATGCTGCATCCGAGATGTTAGCCTGCCTTAGGTTAGGATATATAACGCTGTAGACGTTTATAATGTCCCAACCGAGACGTACGGGACGACACGAACGGGATTCTGTAAAACATTACCAGCGAGGGGCTAGATGGGTTAGGTTAGGTTGTGATACGTTATAAACGTATGTAATGGTCCCACCGAGAAGTTGGGGCCGATATGCCAGGAATGTTGTAAAATACTACATCCGAGATGTTAGCCTGCCTTACGTTAGGATATATAACGCTGTAGACGTATATAATGTCCCATCCGAGACGTACGGGACGACAGGAACGGGATTCTGCAAAACATTACCAGCGAGGGGCTAGATGGGTTAGGTTAGGTTATGTTACGTTATAGACGTGTATAATGTTCCCGCCGAGAAGTAGAGCCGATACGCCAGGAATGTTGTAAAATACTGCATCCGAGATGTTAGCCTGCCTTAGGTTAGGATATATAACGCTATAGACGTATATAATATCCCAACCGAGATGTACGGGACGACACGAACGGGATTCTGTAAAACATTACCAGCGAGGGGCTAGATGGGTTAGGTTAGGTTATGTTACGTTATAGACGTGTATAATGTTCCCACCGAGAAGTAGAGGCTGATCCTACAGGAATGTTGTAAAATACTATATCCGAGAAGTTAGCCTGCCTTAGGTTAGGATATGTATCGCTGTAGACGTATATAATATCCCAACCGAGATGTACGGGACGACAGGAACGGGATTCTGCAAAACATTACCAGGGAGGGGCTAGATGGGTTAGGTTAGGTTATGTTACGTTATAGACCTATATAATGTTCCCACCGAGAAGCATGGGCCGATACGCCAGGAATGTTGTAAAATACTGGAACCGAGATGTTAGCCTGCCTTAGGTTAGGATATATAACGCTGTAGACGTTTATAATGTCCCAACCGAGACGTACGGGACGACACGAACGGGATTCTGTAAAACATTACCAGCGAGGGGCTAGATGGGTTAGGTTAGGTTCTGATACGTTATAAACGTATATAATGGTCCCACCGAGAAGTAGGGGCCGATATGCCAGGAATGTTGTAAAATACTATATCCGAGAAGTTAGTCTGCCTTAAGTTAGGATATATATCGCTGTAGACGTATATAATATCCCAACCGAGATGTACGGGACGACACGAACGGGATTCTGTAAAACATTGCAAACGAGGGGCTAGATGGGATAGGTTAGGTTATGTTACGTTACAGACGTATATAATGTTCCCACCGAGAAGTAGGGGCCGATACCCCAAGAATGTTGTAAAATACTACATCCGAGATGTTAGCCTGCCTTACGTTAGGATATATATCGCTGTAGACGTATATAACATCCCAACCGAGACGTACGGGACGACAGGAACGGGATTCTGTAAAACATTACCAGCGAGGGGCTAGATGGGTTAGGTTAGGTTATGTTACGTTATAGACGTGTATAATGTTCCCACCGAGAAGTAGGGGCCGATACTCCAAGAATGTTGTAAAATACTACATCCGAGATGTTAGCCTGCCTTACGTCAGGATATATAACGCTGTAGACGTATATAATGTCCCATCCGAGACGTACGGGACGACAGGAACGGGATTCTGCAAAACATTACCAGCGAGGGGCTAGATGGGTTAGGTTAGGTTATGTTACGTTATAGACGTGTATAATGTTCCCGCCGAGAAGTAGAGCCGATACGCCAGGAATGTTGTAAAATACTGCATCCGAGATGTTAGCCTGCCTTAAGTTAGGATATATAACGCTATAGACGTATATAATATCCCAACCGAGATGTACGGGACGACTCGAACGGGATTCTGTAAAACATTACCAGCGAGGGGCTAGATGGGTTAGGTTAGGTTATGTTACGTTATAGACGTGTATAATGTTCCCACCGAGAAGTAGAGGCTGATCCTACAGGAATGTTGTAAAATACTATATCCGAGAAGTTAGCCTGCCTTAGGTTAGGATATGTATCGCTGTAGACGTATATAGTATCCCAACCGAGATGTACGGGACAACACGAACGGGATTCTGTAAAACATTGCCAACGAGGGGCTAGATGGGATAGGTTAGGTTATGTTACGTTACAGACGTATATAATGTTCCCACCGAGAAGTAGGGGCCGATACTCCAAGAATGTTGTAAAATACTACATCCGAGATGTTAGCCTGCCATACGTTAGGATATATATCGCTGTAGACGTATATAACATCCCAACCGAGATGTACGGGACGACAGGAACGGGATTCTGCAAAACATTACCAGCGAGGGGCTAGATGGGTTAGGTTAGGTTATGTTACGTTATAGACGTGTATAATGTTCCCACCGAGAAGTAGAGGCTGATCCTACAGGAATGTTGTAAAATACTATATCCGAGAAGTTAGCCTGATTTAGGTTAGGATATGTATCGCTGTAGACGTATATAATATCCCAACCGAGATGTACGGGACAACACGAACGGGATTCGGTAAAACATTGCCAACGAGGGGCTAGATGGGATAGGTTAGGTTATGTTAAGTTACAGACGTATATAATGTTCCCACCGAGAAGTAGGGGCCGATACTCCAAGAATGTTGTAAAATACTACATCCGAGATGTTAGCCTGCCATACGTTAGGATATATATCGCTGTAGACGTATATAACATCCCAACCGAGATGTACGGGACGACAGGAACGGGATTATGCAAAACATTACCAGCGAGGGGCTAGATGGGTTAGGTTAGGTTATGTTACGTTATAGACGTGTATAATGTTCCCGCCGAGAAGTAGAGCCGATACGCTAGGAATGTTGTAAAATACTACATCCGAGATGTTAGCCTGCCTTACGTTAGGATATATAACGCTGTAGACGTATATAATGTCCCATCCGAGACGTACGGGACGACACGAACGGGATTCTGTAAAACATTACCAGCGAGGGGTAGATGTGTTAGGTTAGGTTATGTTACGTTATAGACCTATATAATGTTCCCACCGAGAAGCATGGGCCGATACGCCAGGAATGTTGTAAAATACTGGAACCGAGATGTTAGCCTGCCTTAGGTTAGGATATATAACGCTGTAGACGTTTATAATGTCCCAACCGAGATGTACGGGACGACACGAACTGAATTCTGTAAAACATTACCAGCGAGGGGCTAGATGGGTTAGGTTAGGTTTTGTTACGTTATAGACGTGTATAATGTTCCCACCGCGAAGTAGGGGCAGATACTCCAAGAATGTTGTAAAATACTACATCCGAGATGTTAGCCTGCCTTACGTTAATATATATATCGCTGTAGACGTATATAGGGTCCCATCCGAGACGTACGGGACGACACGAACGGGATTCTGTAAAACATTACCAGCGAGGGGTAGATGTGTTAGGTTAGGTTATGTTACGTTATAGACCTATATAATGTTCCCACCGAGAAGCATGGGCCGATACGCCAGGAATGTTGTAAAATACTGCAACCGAGATGTTAGCCTGCCTTAGGTTAGGATATATAACGCTGTAGACGTTTATAATTACCAACCGAGACGTACGGGACGACACGAACGGGATTCTGTAAAACATTGCCAGCGAGGGGCTAGATGGGTTAGGTTAGGTTGTGATACGTTAAAAACGTATATAATGGTCCCACCGAGAAGTAGGGGCCGATATGCCAGGAATGTTGTAAAATACTATATCCGAGAAGTTAGCCTGCCTTAGGTTAGGATATATATCGCTGTAGACGTTTATAATGTCCCAACCGAGACGTACGGGACGACACGAACGGGATTCTGTAAAACATTACCAGCGAGGGGTAGATGTGTTAGGTTAGGTTATGTTACGTTATAGACCTATATAATGTTCCCACCGAGAAGCATGGGCCGATACGCCAGGAATGTTGTAAAATACTGCAACCGAGATGTTAGCCTGCCTTAGGTTAGGTATATAACGCTAGAGTCGTATATAATATCCCAACCGAGATGTACCGGACGACAGGAAAGGGATTCTGTAAAATATTACCAGCGAGGGGCTAGATGGGTTAGGTTAGGTTATGTTAAGTTATAGACGTGTATAATGTTCCCACGGTGAAGTAGGGGCCGATACGCCAGGAATGTTGTAAAATACTATATCCGAGAAGTTAGCCTGCCTTAGGTTAGGATATATATCGCTGTAGACGTATATAATATCCCAACCGAGATGTACGGGACGACACGAATGGGATTCTGTAAAACATTGCAAACGAGGGGCTAGATGGGATAGGTTAGGTTATGTTACGTTACAGACGTATATAATGTTCCCACCGAGAAGTACGGGCCGATACTCCATGAATGTTGTAAAATACTAAATCCGAGATGTTAGCCTGCCTTACGTTAGGATATATATCGCTGTAGACGTATATAATATCCCAACCAAGATGTACGGGACGACACGAACGGGATTCTGTAAAACATTGCAAACGAGGGGCTAGATGGGATAGGTTAGGTTATGTTACGTTACAGACGTATATAATGTTCCCACCGAGAAGTAGGGGCCGATACCCCAAGAATGTTATAAAATACTACATCCGAGATGTTAGCCTGCCTTACGTTAGGATATATATCGCTGTAGACGTATATAACATCCCAACCGAGATGTACGGGACGACAGGAACGGGATTCTGCAAAACATTACCAGCGAGGGGCTAGATGGGTTAGGTTAGGTTATGTTACGTTATAGACGTGTATAATGTTCCCGCTGAGAAGTAGAGCCGATACGCCAGGAATGTTGTAAAATACTACATCCGAGATGTTAGCCTGACTTACGTTAGGATATATATCGCTGTAGACGTATATAACATCCCAACCGAGATGTACGGGACGACACGAACGGGATTCTGTAAAACAATACCAGCGAGGGGCTAGATGGGTTAGGTTAGGTTGTGATACGTTATAAACGTATATAATGGTCCCACCGAGAAGTAGGGGCCGATATGCCAGGAATGTTGTAAAATACTATATCCGAGAAGTTAGTCTGCCTTAAGTTAGGATATATATCGCTGTAGACGTATATAATATCCCAACCGAGATGTACGGGACGACACGAACGGGATTCTGTAAAACATTGCAAACGAGGGGCTAGATGGGATAGGTTAGGTTATGTTACGTTACAGACGTATATAATGTTCCCACCGAGAAGTAGGGGCCGATACCCCAAGAATGTTGTAAAATACTACATCCGAGATGTTAGCCTGCCTTACGTTAGGATATATATCGCTGTAGACGTATATAACATCCCAACCGAGACGTACGGGACGACAGGAACGGGATTCTGTAAAACATTACCAGCGAGGGGCTAGATGGGTTAGGTTAGGTTATGTTACGTTATAGACGTGTATAATGTTCCCACCGAGAAGTAGGGGCCGATACTCCAAGAATGTTGTAAAATACTACATCCGAGATGTTAGCCTGCCTTACGTCAGGATATATAACGCTGTAGACGTATATAATGTCCCATCCGAGATGTACGGGACGACAGGAACGGGATTCTGCAAAACATTACCAGCGAGGGGCTAGATGGGTTAGGTTAGGTTATGTTACGTTATAGACGTGTATAATGTTCCCGCTGAGAAGTAGAGCCGATACGCCAGGAATGTTGTAAAATACTACATCCGAGATGTTAGCCTGACTTACGTTAGGATATATATCGCTGTAGACGTATATAACATCCCAACCGAGATGTACGGGACGACACGAACGGGATTCTGTAAAACAATACCAGCGAGGGGCTAGATGGGTTACGTTAGGTTATGTTACGTTATAGACGTGTATAATGTTCCCACCGAGAAGTAGAGGCTGATCCTACAGGAATGTTGTAAAATACTATATCCGAGAAGTTAGCCTGCCTTAGGTTAGGATATGTATCGCTGTAGACGTATATAATATCCCAACCGAGATGTACGGGACAACACGAACGGGATTCTGTAAAACATTGCCAACGAGGGGCTAGATGGGATAGGTTAGGTTATGTTAAGTTACAGACGTATATAATGTTCCCACCGAGAAGTAGGGGCCGATACTCCAAGAATGTTGTAAAATACTACATCCGAGATGTTAGCCTGCCATACGTTAGGATATATATCGCTGTAGACGTATATAACATCCCAACCGAGATGTACGGGACGACAGGAACGGGATTATGCAAAACATTACCAGCGAGGGGCTAGATGGGTTAGGTTAGGTTATGTTACGTTATAGACGTGTATAATGTTCCCGCCGAGAAGTAGAGCCGATACGCTAGGAATGTTGTAAAATGCTGCATCCGAGATGTTAGCCTGCCTTAGGTTAGGATATATAACGCTGTAGACGTTTATAATGTCCCAACCGAGACGTACGGGACGACACGAACGGGATTCTGTAAAACATTACCAGCGAGGGGCTAGATGGGTTAGGTTAGGTTGTGATACGTTATAAACGTATGTAATGGTCCCACCGAGAAGTTGGGGCCGATATGCCAGGAATGTTGTAAAATACTACATCCGAGATGTTAGCCTGCCTTACGTTAGGATATATAACGCTGTAGACGTATATAATGTCCCATCCGAGACGTACGGGACGACAGGAACGGGATTCTGCAAAACATTACCAGCGAGGGGCTAGATGGGTTAGGTTAGGTTATGTTACGTTATAGACGTGTATAATGTTCCCGCCGAGAAGTAGAGCCGATACGCCAGGAATGTTGTAAAATACTGCATCCGAGATGTTAGCCTGCCTTAGGTTAGGATATATAACGCTATAGACGTATATAATATCCCAACCGAGATGTACGGGACGACACGAACGGGATTCTGTAAAACATTACCAGCGAGGGGCTAGATGGGTTAGGTTAGGTTATGTTACGTTATAGACGTGTATAATGTTCCCACCGAGAAGTAGAGGCTGATCCTACAGGAATGTTGTAAAATACTATATCCGAGAAGTTAGCCTGCCTTAGGTTAGGATATGTATCGCTGTAGACGTATATAATATCCCAACCGAGATGTACGGGACGACAGGAACGGGATTCTGCAAAACATTACCAGGGAGGGGCTAGATGGGATAGGTTAGGTTATGTTACGTTATAGACCTATATAATGTTCCCACCGAGAAGCATGGGCCGATACGCCAGGAATGTTGTAAAATACTGGAACCGAGATGTTAGCCTGCCTTAGGTTAGGATATATAACGCTGTAGACGTTTATAATGTCCCAACCGAGACGTACGGGACGACACGAACGGGATTCTGTAAAACATTACCAGCGAGGGGCTAGATGGGTTAGGTTAGGTTCTGATACGTTATAAACGTATATAATGGTCCCACCGAGAAGTAGGGGCCGATATGCCAGGAATGTTGTAAAATACTATATCCGAGAAGTTAGTCTGCCTTAAGTTAGGATATATATCGCTGTAGACGTATATAATATCCCAACCGAGATGTACGGGACGACACGAACGGGATTCTGTAAAACATTGCAAACGAGGGGCTAGATGGGATAGGTTAGGTTATGTTACGTTACAGACGTATATAATGTTCCCACCGAGAAGTAGGGGCCGATACCCCAAGAATGTTGTAAAATACTACATCCGAGATGTTAGCCTGCCTTACGTTAGGATATATATCGCTGTAGACGTATATAACATCCCAACCGAGACGTACGGGACGACAGGAACGGGATTCTGTAAAACATTACCAGCGAGGGGCTAGATGGGTTAGGTTAGGTTATGTTACGTTATAGACGTGTATAATGTTCCCACCGAGAAGTAGGGGCCGATACTCCAAGAATGTTGTAAAATACTACATCCGAGATGTTAGCCTGCCTTACGTCAGGATATATAACGCTGTAGACGTATATAATGTCCCATCCGAGACGTACGGGACGACAGGAACGGGATTCTGCAAAACATTACCAGCGAGGGGCTAGATGGGTTAGGTTAGGTTATGTTACGTTATAGACGTGTATAATGTTCCCGCCGAGAAGTAGAGCCGATACGCCAGGAATGTTGTAAAATACTGCATCCGAGATGTTAGCCTGCCTTAAGTTAGGATATATAACGCTATAGACGTATATAATATCCCAACCGAGATGTACGGGACGACTCGAACGGGATTCTGTAAAACATTACCAGCGAGGGGCTAGATGGGTTAGGTTAGGTTATGTTACGTTATAGACGTGTATAATGTTCCCACCGAGAAGTAGAGGCTGATCCTACAGGAATGTTGTAAAATACTATATCCGAGAAGTTAGCCTGCCTTAGGTTAGGATATGTATCGCTGTAGACGTATATAGTATCCCAACCGAGATGTACGGGACAACACGAACGGGATTCTGTAAAACATTGCCAACGAGGGGCTAGATGGGATAGGTTAGGTTATGTTACGTTACAGACGTATATAATGTTCCCACCGAGAAGTAGGGGCCGATACTCCAAGAATGTTGTAAAATACTACATCCGAGATGTTAGCCTGCCATACGTTAGGATATATATCGCTGTAGACGTATATAACATCCCAACCGAGATGTACGGGACGACAGGAACGGGATTCTGCAAAACATTACCAGCGAGGGGCTAGATGGGTTAGGTTAGGTTATGTTACGTTATAGACGTGTATAATGTTCCCACCGAGAAGTAGAGGCTGATCCTACAGGAATGTTGTAAAATACTATATCCGAGAAGTTAGCCTGATTTAGGTTAGGATATGTATCGCTGTAGACGTATATAATATCCCAACCGAGATGTACGGGACAACACGAACGGGATTCGGTAAAACATTGCCAACGAGGGGCTAGATGGGATAGGTTAGGTTATGTTAAGTTACAGACGTATATAATGTTCCCACCGAGAAGTAGGGGCCGATACTCCAAGAATGTTGTAAAATACTACATCCGAGATGTTAGCCTGCCATACGTTAGGATATATATCGCTGTAGACGTATATAACATCCCAACCGAGATGTACGGGACGACAGGAACGGGATTATGCAAAACATTACCAGCGAGGGGCTAGATGGGTTAGGTTAGGTTATGTTACGTTATAGACGTGTATAATGTTCCCGCCGAGAAGTAGAGCCGATACGCTAGGAATGTTGTAAAATACTACATCCGAGATGTTAGCCTGCCTTACGTTAGGATATATAACGCTGTAGACGTATATAATGTCCCATCCGAGACGTACGGGACGACACGAACGGGATTCTGTAAAACATTACCAGCGAGGGGTAGATGTGTTAGGTTAGGTTATGTTACGTTATAGACCTATATAATGTTCCCACCGAGAAGCATGGGCCGATACGCCAGGAATGTTGTAAAATACTGGAACCGAGATGTTAGCCTGCCTTAGGTTAGGATATATAACGCTGTAGACGTTTATAATGTCCCAACCGAGATGTACGGGACGACACGAACTGAATTCTGTAAAACATTACCAGCGAGGGGCTAGATGGGTTAGGTTAGGTTTTGTTACGTTATAGACGTGTATAATGTTCCCACCGCGAAGTAGGGGCAGATACTCCAAGAATGTTGTAAAATACTACATCCGAGATGTTAGCCTGCCTTACGTTAATATATATATCGCTGTAGACGTATATAGGGTCCCATCCGAGACGTACGGGACGACACGAACGGGATTCTGTAAAACATTACCAGCGAGGGGTAGATGTGTTAGGTTAGGTTATGTTACGTTATAGACCTATATAATGTTCCCACCGAGAAGCATGGGCCGATACGCCAGGAATGTTGTAAAATACTGCAACCGAGATGTTAGCCTGCCTTAGGTTAGGATATATAACGCTATAGACGTATATAATGTCCCATCCGAGACGTACGGGACGACAGGAACGGGATTCTGCAAAACATTACCAGCGAGGGGCTAGATGGGTTAGGTTAGGTTATGTTACGTTATAGACGTGTATAATGTTCCCGCCGAGAAGTAGAGCCGATACGCCAGGAATGTTGTAAAATACTGCATCCGAGATGTTAGCCTGCCTTAGGTTAGGATATATAACGCTATAGACGTATATAATATCCCAACCGAGATGTACGGGACGACACGAACGGGATTCTGTAAAACATTACCAGCGAGGGGCTAGATGGGTTAGGTTAGGTTATGTTACGTTATAGACGTGTATAATGTTCCCACCGAGAAGTAGAGGCTGATCCTACAGGAATGTTGTAAAATACTATATCCGAGAAGTTAGCCTGCCTTAGGTTAGGATATGTATCGCTGTAGACGTATATAATATCCCAACCGAGATGTACGGGACGACAGGAACGGGATTCTGCAAAACATTACCAGGGAGGGGCTAGATGGGATAGGTTAGGTTATGTTACGTTATAGACCTATATAATGTTCCCACCGAGAAGCATGGGCCGATACGCCAGGAATGTTGTAAAATACTGGAACCGAGATGTTAGCCTGCCTTAGGTTAGGATATATAACGCTGTAGACGTTTATAATGTCCCAACCGAGACGTACGGGACGACACGAACGGGATTCTGTAAAACATTACCAGCGAGGGGCTAGATGGGTTAGGTTAGGTTCTGATACGTTATAAACGTATATAATGGTCCCACCGAGAAGTAGGGGCCGATATGCCAGGAATGTTGTAAAATACTATATCCGAGAAGTTAGTCTGCCTTAAGTTAGGATATATATCGCTGTAGACGTATATAATATCCCAACCGAGATGTACGGGACGACACGAACGGGATTCTGTAAAACATTGCAAACGAGGGGCTAGATGGGATAGGTTAGGTTATGTTACGTTACAGACGTATATAATGTTCCCACCGAGAAGTAGGGGCCGATACCCCAAGAATGTTGTAAAATACTACATCCGAGATGTTAGCCTGCCTTACGTTAGGATATATATCGCTGTAGACGTATATAACATCCCAACCGAGACGTACGGGACGACAGGAACGGGATTCTGTAAAACATTACCAGCGAGGGGCTAGATGGGTTAGGTTAGGTTATGTTACGTTATAGACGTGTATAATGTTCCCACCGAGAAGTAGGGGCCGATACTCCAAGAATGTTGTAAAATACTACATCCGAGATGTTAGCCTGCCTTACGTCAGGATATATAACGCTGTAGACGTATATAATGTCCCATCCGAGACGTACGGGACGACAGGAACGGGATTCTGCAAAACATTACCAGCGAGGGGCTAGATGGGTTAGGTTAGGTTATGTTACGTTATAGACGTGTATAATGTTCCCGCCGAGAAGTAGAGCCGATACGCCAGGAATGTTGTAAAATACTGCATCCGAGATGTTAGCCTGCCTTAAGTTAGGATATATAACGCTATAGACGTATATAATATCCCAACCGAGATGTACGGGACGACTCGAACGGGATTCTGTAAAACATTACCAGCGAGGGGCTAGATGGGTTAGGTTAGGTTATGTTACGTTATAGACGTGTATAATGTTCCCACCGAGAAGTAGAGGCTGATCCTACAGGAATGTTGTAAAATACTATATCCGAGAAGTTAGCCTGCCTTAGGTTAGGATATGTATCGCTGTAGACGTATATAGTATCCCAACCGAGATGTACGGGACAACACGAACGGGATTCTGTAAAACATTGCCAACGAGGGGCTAGATGGGATAGGTTAGGTTATGTTACGTTACAGACGTATATAATGTTCCCACCGAGAAGTAGGGGCCGATACTCCAAGAATGTTGTAAAATACTACATCCGAGATGTTAGCCTGCCATACGTTAGGATATATATCGCTGTAGACGTATATAACATCCCAACCGAGATGTACGGGACGACAGGAACGGGATTCTGCAAAACATTACCAGCGAGGGGCTAGATGGGTTAGGTTAGGTTATGTTACGTTATAGACGTGTATAATGTTCCCACCGAGAAGTAGAGGCTGATCCTACAGGAATGTTGTAAAATACTATATCCGAGAAGTTAGCCTGATTTAGGTTAGGATATGTATCGCTGTAGACGTATATAATATCCCAACCGAGATGTACGGGACAACACGAACGGGATTCGGTAAAACATTGCCAACGAGGGGCTAGATGGGATAGGTTAGGTTATGTTAAGTTACAGACGTATATAATGTTCCCACCGAGAAGTAGGGGCCGATACTCCAAGAATGTTGTAAAATACTACATCCGAGATGTTAGCCTGCCATACGTTAGGATATATATCGCTGTAGACGTATATAACATCCCAACCGAGATGTACGGGACGACAGGAACGGGATTATGCAAAACATTACCAGCGAGGGGCTAGATGGGTTAGGTTAGGTTATGTTACGTTATAGACGTGTATAATGTTCCCGCCGAGAAGTAGAGCCGATACGCTAGGAATGTTGTAAAATACTACATCCGAGATGTTAGCCTGCCTTACGTTAGGATATATAACGCTGTAGACGTATATAATGTCCCATCCGAGACGTACGGGACGACACGAACGGGATTCTGTAAAACATTACCAGCGAGGGGTAGATGTGTTAGGTTAGGTTATGTTACGTTATAGACCTATATAATGTTCCCACCGAGAAGCATGGGCCGATACGCCAGGAATGTTGTAAAATACTGGAACCGAGATGTTAGCCTGCCTTAGGTTAGGATATATAACGCTGTAGACGTTTATAATGTCCCAACCGAGATGTACGGGACGACACGAACTGAATTCTGTAAAACATTACCAGCGAGGGGCTAGATGGGTTAGGTTAGGTTTTGTTACGTTATAGACGTGTATAATGTTCCCACCGCGAAGTAGGGGCAGATACTCCAAGAATGTTGTAAAATACTACATCCGAGATGTTAGCCTGCCTTACGTTAATATATATATCGCTGTAGACGTATATAGGGTCCCATCCGAGACGTACGGGACGACACGAACGGGATTCTGTAAAACATTACCAGCGAGGGGTAGATGTGTTAGGTTAGGTTATGTTACGTTATAGACCTATATAATGTTCCCACCGAGAAGCATGGGCCGATACGCCAGGAATGTTGTAAAATACTGCAACCGAGATGTTAGCCTGCCTTAGGTTAGGATATATAACGCTGTAGACGTTTATAATTACCAACCGAGACGTACGGGACGACACGAACGGGATTCTGTAAAACATTGCCAGCGAGGGGCTAGATGGGTTAGGTTAGGTTGTGATACGTTAAAAACGTATATAATGGTCCCACCGAGAAGTAGGGGCCGATATGCCAGGAATGTTGTAAAATACTATATCCGAGAAGTTAGCCTGCCTTAGGTTAGGATATATATCGCTGTAGACGTTTATAATGTCCCAACCGAGACGTACGGGACGACACGAACGGGATTCTGTAAAACATTACCAGCGAGGGGCTAGATGGGTTAGGTTAGGTTGTGATACGTTATAAACGTATATAATGGTCCCACCGAGAAGTAGGGGCCGATATGCCAGGAATGTTGTAAAATACTGCATCCGAGATGATAGCTTGCCTTAGGTTAGGATATATAACGCTATAGACGTATATAATATTCCAACCGAGATGTACGGGACGTCACGAACGGGATTCTGTAAAACATTGCCAACGAGGGGCTAGATGGCATAGGTTAGGTTATGTTACGTTATAGACGTATATAATGTTCCCACCGAGAAGTATGGGCCGATACGCCAGGAATGTTGTAAAATACTGCATCCGAGATGTTAGCCTGCCTTAGGTTAGGTATATAACGCTAGAGTCGTATATAATATCCCAACCGAGATGTACGGGACGACAATACCGGGATTCTGTAAAACATTACCAGCGAGGGGCTAGATGGGTTAGGTTAGGTTATGTTACGTTATAGACGTGTATAATGTTCCCACCGAGAAGTAGGGGCCGATTCTCCAAGAATGTTGTAAAATACTACATCCGAGATGTTAGCCTGCCTTACGTTAGGATATATAACGCTGTAGACGTATATAATGTCCCATCCGAGACGTACGGGACGACAGGAACGGGATTCTGCAAAACATTACCAGCGAGGGGCTAGATGGGTTAGGTTAGGTTATGTTACGTTATAGACGTGTATAATGTTCCCGCCGAGAAGTAGAGCCGATACGCCAGGAATGTTGTAAAATACTGCATCCGAGATGTTAGCCTGCCTTAGGTTAGGATATATAACGCTATAGACGTATATAATATCCCAACCGAGATGTACGGGACGACACGAACGGTATTCTGTAAAACATTACCAGCGAGGGGCTAGATGGGTTAGGTTAGGTTTTGTTACGTTATAGACGTGTATAATGTTCCCACCGCGAAGTAGGGGCAGATACTCCAAGAATGTTGTAAAATACTACATCCGAGATGTTAGCCTGCCTTACGTTAATATATATATCGCTGTAGACGTATATAGGGTCCCATCCGAGACGTACGGGACGACACGAACGGGATTCTGTAAAACATTACCAGCGAGGGGTAGATGTGTTAGGTTAGGTTATGTTACGTTATAGACCTATATAATGTTCCCACCGAGAAGCATGGGCCGATACGCCAGGAATGTTGTAAAATACTGCAACCGAGATGTTAGCCTGCCTTAGGTTAGGTATATAACGCTAGAGTCGTATATAATATCCCAACCGAGATGTACCGGACGACAGGAAAGGGATTCTGTAAAATATTACCAGCGAGGGGCTAGATGGGTTAGGTTAGGTTATGTTAAGTTATAGACGTGTATAATGTTCCCACGGTGAAGTAGGGGCCGATACGCCAGGAATGTTGTAAAATACTATATCCGAGAAGTTAGCCTGCCTTAGGTTAGGATATATATCGCTGTAGACGTATATAATATCCCAACCGAGATGTACGGGACGACACGAACGGAATTCTGTAAAACATTGCCAACGAGGGGCTAGATGGGGTAGGTTAGGTTATGTTACGTTACAGACGTATATAATGTTCCCACCGAGAAGTAGGGGCCGATACTCCAAGAATGTTGTAAAATACTACATCCGAGATGTTAGCCTGCCTTACGTTAGGATATATATCGCTGTAAGCGTATATAATGTCCTATCCGAGACGTACGGGACGACAGGAACGGGATTCTGTAAAACATTACCAGCGAGGGGCTAGATGGGTTAGGTTAGGTTATGTTACGTTATAGACGTGTATAATGTTCCCACCGAGAAGTAGGGGCCGATACTCCAAGGATGTTGTAAAATACTACATCCGAGATGTTAGCCTGCCTTACGTTGGGATATATAACGCTGTAGACGTATATAATGTCCCATCCGAGACGTACGGGACGACACGAACGGGATTCTGTAAAACATTACCAGCGAGGGGCTAGATGGGTTAGGTTAGGTTATGTTACGTTATAGACGTATATAATGTTCCCACCGAGAAGTAGAGGCCGATCCTACAGAAATGTTGTAAAATAATATATCCGAGAAATTAGCCTGCCTTAGGTTAGGATATATATCGCCGTAGACGTTTATAATGTCTCATCCGAGACGTACGGGACGACAGGGACGGGATTCTGTAAAATATTACCAGCGAGGGGCTAGATGGGTTAGGATAGGTTGTGATACGTTATAAACGTATATAACGGTCCCCCGAGAAGTAGGGGCCGATATGCCAGGAATGTTGTAAAATACTGCAACCGAGATGTTATCCTGCCTTAGGTTAGGATACATAACGCTATAGACGTATATAATATCCCAACCGAGACGTACGGGACGACACGAACGGGATTCTGTAAAACATTACCAGCGAGGGGCTAGATGGGTTATGTTTGATTATGTTACGTTATAGACGTATATAATTTTCCCACCGAGAAGTAGAGGCCGATCCTACAGAAATGTTGTAAAATACTATATCCGAGAAGTTAGCCTGCCTTAGGTTAGGATATATATCGCTGTAGACGTTTATAATGTCTCATCCGAGACGTACGGGACGACAGGGACGGGATTCTGTAAAATATTACCAGCGAGGGGCTAGATGGGTTAGGTTAGGTTGTGATAGGTTATAGACGTATATAATGTTCCCACCGAGAAGTAGGGGCCGATATGCCAGGAATGTTGTAAAATACTGCATCCGAGATGATAGCCTGGCTTAGGTTAGGATATATAACGCTGTAGACGTATATAATGTCCCAACCGAGACGTACGGGACGACACGAACGGGATTCTGTAAAACATTACGAGCGATGGGCTAGATGTGTTAGGTTAGGTTATATTACGTTATAGACCTATATAATGTTCCCACCGAGAAGTTGAGGCCGATGCGCCAGGAATGTTGTAAAATATTGCATCCGAGATGATAGCCTGCCTTAGGTTAGGATATATAACGCTATAGACGTATATAATATCCCAACCGAGTCGTACGGGTCGACAAGAACGGGATTCTGCAAAATATTACCAGCGAGGGGCTAGATGGGTTAGGTTAGGTTTTGTTACGTTATAGACGTGTATAATGTTCCCACCGAGAAGTAGGGGCCGATACTCCAAGAATGTTGTAAAATACTACATCCGAGATGTTAGCCTGCCTTACGTTAGGATATATAACGCTGTAGACGTATATAATGTCCCATCCGAGACGTACGGGACGACAGGAACGGGATTCTGCAAAACATTACCAGCGAGGGGCTAGATGGGTTAGGTTAGGTTATGTTACGTTATAGACGTGTATAATGTTCCCGCCGAGAAGTAGAGCCGATACGCCAGGAATGTTGTAAAATACTGCATCCGCGATGTTAGCCTGCCTTAAGTTAGGATATATAACGCTATAGACGTATATAATATCCCAACCGAGATGTACGGGACGACTCGAACGGGATTCTGTAAAACATTACCAGCGAGGGGCTAGATGGGTTAGGTTAGGTTATGTTACGTTATAGACGTGTATAATGTTCCCACCGAGAAGTAGAGGCTGATCCTACAGGAATGTTGTAAAATACTATATCCGAGAAGTTAGCCTGCCTTAGGTTAGGATATGTATCGCTGTAGACGTATATAATATCCCAACCGAGATGTACGGGACAACACGAACGGGATTCTGTAAAACATTGCCAACGAGGGGCTAGATGGGATAGGTTAGGTTATGTTACGTTACAGACGTATATAATGTTCCCACCGAGAAGTAGGGGCCGATACTCCAAGAATGTTGTAAAATACTACATCCGAGATGTTAGCCTGCCATACGTTAGGATATATATCGCTGTAGACGTATATAACATCCCAACCGAGATGTACGGGACGACAGGAACGGGATTCTGCAAAACATTACCAGCGAGGGGCTAGATGGGTTAGGTTAGGTTATGTTACGTTATAGACGTGTATAATGTTCCCACCGAGAAGTAGAGGCTGATCCTACAGGAATGTTGTAAAATACTATATCCGAGAAGTTAGCCTGCCTTAGGTTAGGATATGTATCGCTGTAGACGTATATAATATCCCAACCGAGATGTACGGGACAACACGAACGGGATTCTGTAAAACATTGCCAACGAGGGGCTAGATGGGATAGGTTAGGTTATGTTAAGTTACAGACGTATATAATGTTCCCACCGAGAAGTAGGGGCCGATACTCCAAGAATGTTGTAAAATACTACATCCGAGATGTTAGCCTGCCATACGTTAGGATATATATCGCTGTAGACGTATATAACATCCCAACCGAGATGTACGGGACGACAGGAACGGGATTATGCAAAACATTACCAGCGAGGGGCTAGTGGGGTTAGGTTAGGTTATGTTACGTTATAGACGTGTATAATGTTCCCGCCGAGAAGTAGAGCCGATACGCTAGGAATGTTGTAAAATACTACATCCGAGATGTTAGCCTGCCTTACGTTAGGATATATAACGCTGTAGACGTATATAATGTCCCATCCGAGACGTACGGGACGACACGAACGGGATTCTGTAAAACATTACCAGCGAGGGGTAGATGTGTTAGGTTAGGTTATGTTACGTTATAGACCTATATAATGTTCCCACCGAGAAGCATGGGCCGATACGCCAGGAATGTTGTAAAATACTGGAACCGAGATGTTAGCCTGCCTTAGGTTAGGATATATAACGCTGTAGACGTTTATAATGTCCCAACCGAGACGTACGGGACGACACGAACGGGATTCTGTAAAACATTACCAGCGAGGGGCTAGATGGGTTAGGTTAGGTTGTGATACGTTATAAACGTATATAATGGTCCCACCGAGAAGTAGGGGCCGATATGCCAGGAATGTTGTAAAATACTATATCCGAGAAGTTAGTCTGCCTTAGGTTAGGATATATATCGCTGTAGACGTATATAATATCCCAACCGAGATGTACGGGACGACACGAACGGGATTCTGTAAAATATTACCAGCGAGGTGCTAGATGGGTTAGATTAGGTTATGTTACGTTATAGACGTATATAATGTTCCCACCGAGAAGTAGGGGCCGATACTCCAAGAATGCTGTAAAATACTACATCCGAGATCTTAGCCTGCCTTGCGTTAGGATATATATCGATTTAGACGTATATAACATCCCAACCGAGATGTACGGGACGACAGGAACGGGATTCTGTAGAACATTACCAGCGAGGGGCTAGATGGGTTAGGTTAGGTTATGTTACGTTATAGACGTGTATAATGTTCCCGCCGAGAAGTAGAGCCGATACGCCAGGAATGTTGTAAAATACTACATCCGAGATGTTAGCCTGCCTTAGGTTAGGATATATAACGCTATAGACGTATATAATATCCCAACCGAGATGTACGGGACGACAGGAACGGGATTCTGTAAAACATTACCAGCGAGGGGCTAGATGGGTTAGGTTAGGTTATGTTACGTTATAGACGTGTATAATGTTCCCGCCGAGAAGTAGAGCCGATACGCCAGGAATGTTGTAAAATACTGCATCCGAGATGTTAGCCTGCCTTAGGTTAGGATATATAACGCTATGGACGTATATAATATCCCAACCGAGATGTACGGGACGACACGAACGGGATTCTGTAAAACATTACCAGCGAGGGGCTAGATGGGTTAGGTTAGGTTTTGTTACGTTATAGACGTGTATAATGTTCCCACCGCGAAGTAGGGGCAGATACTCCAAGAATGTTGTAAAATACTACATCCGAGATGTTAGCCTGCCTTACGTTAATATATATATCGCTGTAGACGTATATAACATCCCAACCGAGATGTACGGGACGACAGGAACGGGATTCTGCAAAACATTACCAGGGAGGGGCTAGATGGGTTAGGTTAGGTTATGTTACGTTATAGACCTATATAATGTTCCCACCGAGAAGCATGGGCCGATACGCCAGGAATGTTGTAAAATACTGGAACCGAGATGTTAGCCTGCCTTAGGTTAGGATATATAACGCTGTAGACGTTTATAATGTCCCAACCGAGACGTACGGGACGACACGAACGGGATTCTGTAAAACATTACCAGCGAGGGGCTAGATGGGTTAGGTTAGGTTGTGATACGTTATAAACGTATATAATGGTCCCACCGAGAAGTAGGGGCCGATATGCCAGGAATGTTGTAAAATACTATATCCGAGAAGTTAGTCTGCCTTAAGTTAGCATATATATCGCTGTAGACGTATATAATATCCCAACCGAGATGTACGGGACGACACGAACGGGATTCTGTAAAACATTGCAAACGAGGGGCTAGATGGGATAGGTTAGGTTATGTTACGTTACAGACGTATATAATGTTCCCACCGAGAAGTAGGGGCCGATACCCCAAGAATGTTGTAAAATACTACATCCGAGATGTTAGCCTGCCTTACGTTAGGATATATATCGCTGTAGACGTATATAACATCCCAACCGAGACGTACGGGACGACAGGAACGGGATTCTGTAAAACATTACCAGCGAGGGGCTAGATGGGTTAGGTTAGGTTATGTTACGTTATAGACGTGTATAATGTTCCCACCGAGAAGTAGGGGCCGATACTCCAAGAATGTTGTAAAATACTACATCCGAGATGTTAGCCTGCCTTACGTTAGGATATATAACGCTGTAGACGTATATAATGTCCCATCCGAGACGTACGGGACGACAGGAACGGGATTCTGCAAAACATTACCAGCGAGGGGCTAGATGGCTTAGGTTAGGTTATGTTACGTTATAGACGTGTATAATGTTCCCGCCGAGAAGTAGAGCCGATACGCCAGGAATGTTGTAAAATACTGCATCCGAGATGTTAGCCTGCCTTAAGTTAGGATATATAACGCTATAGACGTATATAATATCCCAACCGAGATGTACGGGACGACTCGAACGGGATTCTGTAAAACATTACCAGCGAGGGGCTAGATGGGTTAGGTTAGGTTATGTTACGTTATAGACGTGTATAATGTTCCCACCGAGAAGTAGAGGCTGATCCTACAGGAATGTTGTAAAATACTATATCCGAGAAGTTAGCCTGCCTTAGGTTAGGATATGTATCGCTGTAGACGTATATAATATCCCAACCGAGATGTACGGGACAACACGAACGGGATTCTGTAAAACATTGCCAACGAGGGGCTAGATGGGATAGGTTAGGTTATGTTACGTTACAGACGTATATAATGTTCCCACCGAGAAGTAGGGGCCGATACTCCAAGAATGTTGTAAAATACTACATCCGAGATGTTAGCCTGCCATACGTTAGGATATATATCGCTGTAGACGTATATAACATCCCAACCGAGATGTACGGGACGACAGGAACGGGATTCTGCAAAACATTACCAGCGAGGGGCTAGATGGGTTAGGTTAGGTTATGTTACGTTATAGACGTGTATAATGTTCCCACCGAGAAGTAGAGGCTGATCCTACAGGAATGTTGTAAAATACTATATCCGAGAAGTTAGCCTGCCTTAGGTTAGGATATGTATCGCTGTAGACGTATATAATATCCCAACCGAGATGTACGGGACAACACGAACGGGATTCTGTAAAACATTGCCAACGAGGGGCTAGATGGGATAGGTTAGGTTATGTTAAGTTACAGACGTATATAATGTTCCCACCGAGAAGTAGGGGCCGATACTCCAAGAATGTTGTAAAATACTACATCCGAGATGTTAGCCTGCCATACGTTAGGATATATATCGCTGTAGACGTATATAACATCCCAACCGAGATGTACGGGACGACAGGAACGGGATTATGCAAAACATTACCAGCGAGGGGCTAGATGGGTTAGGTTAGGTTATGTTACGTTATAGACGTGTATAATGTTCCCGCCGAGAAGTAGAGCCGATACGCTAGGAATGTTGTAAAATACTACATCCGAGATGTTAGCCTGCCTTACGTTAGGATATATAACGCTGTAGACGTATATAATGTCCCATCCGAGACGTACGGGACGACACGAACGGGATTCTGTAAAACATTACCAGCGAGGGGTAGATGTGTTAGGTTAGGTTATGTTACGTTATAGACCTATATAATGTTCCCACCGAGAAGCATGGGCCGATACGCCAGGAATGTTGTAAAATACTGGAACCGAGATGTTAGCCTGCCTTAGGTTAGGATATATAACGCTGTAGACGTTTATAATGTCCCAACCGAGACGTACGGGACGACACGAACGGGATTCTGTAAAACATTACCAGCGAGGGGCTAGATGGGTTAGGTTAGGTTGTGATACGTTATAAACGTATATAATGGTCCCACCGAGAAGTAGGGGCCGATATGCCAGGAATGTTGTAAAATACTATATCCGAGAAGTTAGTCTGCCTTAGGTTAGGATATATATCGCTGTAGACGTATATAATATCCCAACCGAGATGTACGGGACGACACGAACGGGATTCTGTAAAATATTACCAGCGAGGTGCTAGATGGGTTAGATTAGGTTATGTTACGTTATAGACGTATATAATGTTCCCACCGAGAAGTAGGGGCCGATACTCCAAGAATGCTGTAAAATACTACATCCGAGATCTTAGCCTGCCTTGCGTTAGGATATATATCGATTTAGACGTATATAACATCCCAACCGAGATGTACGGGACGACAGGAACGGGATTCTGTAGAACATTACCAGCGAGGGGCTAGATGGGTTAGGTTAGGTTATGTTACGTTATAGACGTGTATAATGTTCCCGCCGAGAAGTAGAGCCGATACGCCAGGAATGTTGTAAAATACTACATCCGAGATGTTAGCCTGCCTTAGGTTAGGATATATAACGCTATAGACGTATATAATATCCCAACCGAGATGTACGGGACGACAGGAACGGGATTCTGTAAAACATTACCAGCGAGGGGCTAGATGGGTTAGGTTAGGTTATGTTACGTTATAGACGTGTATAATGTTCCCACCGAGAAGTAGAGGCTGATCCTACAGGAATGTTGTAAAATACTATATCCGAGAAGTTAGCCTGCCTTAGGTTAGGATATGTATCGCTGTAGACGTATATAATATCCCAACCGAGATGTACGGGACAACACGAACGGGATTCTGTAAAACATTGCCAACGAGGGGCTAGATGGGATAGGTTAGGTTATGTTACGTTACAGACGTATATAATGTTCCCACCGAGAAGTAGGGGCCGATACTCCAAGAATGTTGTAAAATACTACATCCGAGATGTTAGCCTGCCATACGTTAGGATATATATCGCTGTAGACGTATATAACATCCCAACCGAGATGTACGGGACGACAGGAACGGGATTCTGCAAAACATTACCAGGGAGGGGCTAGATGGGTTAGGTTAGGTTATGTTACGTTATAGACCTATATAATGTTCCCACCGAGAAGCATGGGCCGATACGCCAGGAATGTTGTAAAATACTGGAACCGAGATGTTAGCCTGCCTTAGGTTAGGATATATAACGCTGTAGACGTTTATAATGTCCCAACCGAGACGTACGGGACGACACGAACGGGATTCTGTAAAACATTACCAGCGAGGGGCTAGATGGGTTAGGTTAGGTTGTGATACGTTATAAACGTATATAATGGTCCCACCGAGAAGTAGGGGCCGATATGCCAGGAATGTTGTAAAATACTATATCCGAGAAGTTAGTCTGCCTTAAGTTAGCATATATATCGCTGTAGACGTATATAATATCCCAACCGAGATGTACGGGACGACACGAACGGGATTCTGTAAAACATTGCAAACGAGGGGCTAGATGGGATAGGTTAGGTTATGTTACGTTACAGACGTATATAATGTTCCCACCGAGAAGTAGGGGCCGATACCCCAAGAATGTTGTAAAATACTACATCCGAGATGTTAGCCTGCCTTACGTTAGGATATATATCGCTGTAGACGTATATAACATCCCAACCGAGACGTACGGGACGACAGGAACGGGATTCTGTAAAACATTACCAGCGAGGGGCTAGATGGGTTAGGTTAGGTTATGTTACGTTATAGACGTGTATAATGTTCCCACCGAGAAGTAGGGGCCGATACTCCAAGAATGTTGTAAAATACTACATCCGAGATGTTAGCCTGCCTTACGTTAGGATATATAACGCTGTAGACGTTTATAATGTCCCAACCGAGACGTACGGGACGACACGAACGGGATTCTGTAAAACATTACCAGCGAGGGGCTAGATGGGTTAGGTTAGGTTGTGATACGTTATAAACGTATATAATGGTCCCACCGAGAAGTAGGGGCCGATATGCCAGGAATGTTGTAAAATACTATATCCGAGAAGTTAGTCTGCCTTAGGTTAGGATATATATCGCTGTAGACGTATATAATATCCCAACCGAGATGTACGGGACGACACGAACGGGATTCTGTAAAATATTACCAGCGAGGTGCTAGATGGGTTAGATTAGGTTATGTTACGTTATAGACGTATATAATGTTCCCACCGAGAAGTAGGGGCCGATACTCCAAGAATGCTGTAAAATACTACATCCGAGATCTTAGCCTGCCTTGCGTTAGGATATATATCGATTTAGACGTATATAACATCCCAACCGAGATGTACGGGACGACAGGAACGGGATTCTGTAGAACATTACCAGCGAGGGGCTAGATGGGTTAGGTTAGGTTATGTTACGTTATAGACGTGTATAATGTTCCCGCCGAGAAGTAGAGCCGATACGCCAGGAATGTTGTAAAATACTACATCCGAGATGTTAGCCTGCCTTAGGTTAGGATATATAACGCTATAGACGTATATAATATCCCAACCGAGATGTACGGGACGACAGGAACGGGATTCTGTAAAACATTACCAGCGAGGGGCTAGATGGGTTAGGTTAGGTTATGTTACGTTATAGACGTGTATAATGTTCCCACCGAGAAGTAGAGGCTGATCCTACAGGAATGTTGTAAAATACTATATCCGAGAAGTTAGCCTGCCTTAGGTTAGGATATGTATCGCTGTAGACGTATATAATATCCCAACCGAGATGTACGGGACAACACGAACGGGATTCTGTAAAACATTGCCAACGAGGGGCTAGATGGGATAGGTTAGGTTATGTTACGTTACAGACGTATATAATGTTCCCACCGAGAAGTAGGGGCCGATACTCCAAGAATGTTGTAAAATACTACATCCGAGATGTTAGCCTGCCATACGTTAGGATATATATCGCTGTAGACGTATATAACATCCCAACCGAGATGTACGGGACGACAGGAACGGGATTCTGCAAAACATTACCAGGGAGGGGCTAGATGGGTTAGGTTAGGTTATGTTACGTTATAGACCTATATAATGTTCCCACCGAGAAGCATGGGCCGATACGCCAGGAATGTTGTAAAATACTGGAACCGAGATGTTAGCCTGCCTTAGGTTAGGATATATAACGCTGTAGACGTTTATAATGTCCCAACCGAGACGTACGGGACGACACGAACGGGATTCTGTAAAACATTACCAGCGAGGGGCTAGATGGGTTAGGTTAGGTTGTGATACGTTATAAACGTATATAATGGTCCCACCGAGAAGTAGGGGCCGATATGCCAGGAATGTTGTAAAATACTATATCCGAGAAGTTAGTCTGCCTTAAGTTAGCATATATATCGCTGTAGACGTATATAATATCCCAACCGAGATGTACGGGACGACACGAACGGGATTCTGTAAAACATTGCAAACGAGGGGCTAGATGGGATAGGTTAGGTTATGTTACGTTACAGACGTATATAATGTTCCCACCGAGAAGTAGGGGCCGATACCCCAAGAATGTTGTAAAATACTACATCCGAGATGTTAGCCTGCCTTACGTTAGGATATATATCGCTGTAGACGTATATAACATCCCAACCGAGACGTACGGGACGACAGGAACGGGATTCTGTAAAACATTACCAGCGAGGGGCTAGATGGGTTAGGTTAGGTTATGTTACGTTATAGACGTGTATAATGTTCCCACCGAGAAGTAGGGGCCGATACTCCAAGAATGTTGTAAAATACTACATCCGAGATGTTAGCCTGCCTTACGTTAGGATATATAACGCTGTAGACGTTTATAATGTCCCAACCGAGACGGACGGGACGACACGAACGGGATTCTGTAAAACATTACCAGCGAGGGGCTAGATGGGTTAGGTTAGGTTGTGATACGTTATAAACGTATATAATGGTCCCACCGAGAAGTTGGGGCCGATATGCCAGGAATGTTGTAAAATACTATATCCGAGAAGTTAGTCTGCCTTAGGTTAGGATATATATCGCTGTAGACGTATATAATATCCCAACCGAGACGTACGGGACGACAGGAACGGGATTCTGTAAAACATTACCAGCGAGGGGCTAGATGGGTTAGGTTAGGTTATGTTACGTTATAGACGTGTATAATGTTCCCACCGAGAAGTAGGGGCCGATACTCCAAGAATGTTGTAAAATACTACATCCGAGATGTTAGCCTGCCTTACGTTAGGATATATAACGCTGTAGACGTATATAATGTCCCATCCGAGACGTACGGGACGACAGGAACGGGATTCTGCAAAACATTACCAGCGAGGGGCTAGATGGGTTAGGTTAGGTTATGTTACGTTATAGACGTGTATAATGTTCCCGCCGAGAAGTAGAGCCGATACGCCAGGAATGTTGTAAAATACTGCATCCGAGATGTTAGCCTGCCTTAGGTTAGGATATATAACGCTATAGACGTATATAATATCCCAACCGAGATGTACGGGACGACACGAACGGGATTCTGTAAAACATTACCAGCGAGGGGCTAGATGGGTTAGGTTAGGTTATGTTACGTTATAGACGTGTATAATGTTCCCACCGAGAAGTAGAGGCTGATCCTACAGGAATGTTGTAAAATACTATATCCGAGAAGTTAGACTGCCTTAGGTTAGGATATGTATCGCTGTAGACGTATATAATATCCCAACCGAGATGTACGGGACAACACAAACGGGATTCTGTAAAACATTGCCAACGAGGGGCTAGATGGGATAGGTAAGGTTATGTTACGTTACAGACGTATATAATGTTCCCACCGAGAAGTAGGGGCCGATACTCCAAGAATGTTGTAAAATACTACATCCGAGATGTTAGCCTGCCATACGTTAGGATATATATCGCTGTAGACGTATATAACATCCCAACCGAGACGTACGGGACGACAGGAACGGGATTATGTAAAACATTACCAGCGAGGGGCTAGATGGGTTAGGTTAGGTTATGTTACGTTATAGACGTGTATAATGTTCCCACCGAGAAGTAGGGGCCGATACTCCAAGAATGTTGTAAAATACTACATCCGAGATGTTAGCCTGCCATACGTTAGGATATATATCGCTGTAGACGTATATAACATCCCAACCGAGATGTACGGGACGACACGAACGGGATTCTGTAAAATATTACCAGCGAGGTGCTAGATGGGTTAGATTAGGTTATGTTACGTTATAGACGTATATAATGTTCCCACCGAGAAGTAGGGGCCGATACTCCAAGAATGCTGTAAAATACTACATCCGAGATCTTAGCCTGCCTTGCGTTAGGATATATATCGATTTAGACGTATATAACATCCCAACCGAGATGTACGGGACGACAGGAACGGGATTCTGTAGAACATTACCAGCGAGGGGCTAGATGGGTTAGGTTAGGTTATGTTACGTTATAGACGTGTATAATGTTCCCACCGAGAAGTAGGGGCCGATACCCCAAGAATGTTGTAAAATACTACATCCGAGATGTTAGCCTGCCTTACGTTAGGATATATATCGCTGTAGACGTATATAACATCCCAACCGAGACGTACGGGACGACAGGAACGGGATTCTGTAAAACATTACCAGCGAGGGGCTAGATGGGTTAGGTTAGGTTATGTTACGTTATAGACGTGTATAATGTTCCCACCGAGAAGTAGGGGCCGATACTCCAAGAATGTTGTAAAATACTACATCCGAGATGTTAGCCTGCCATACGTTAGGATATATATCGCTGTAGACGTATATAACATCCCAACCGAGATGTACGGGACGACAGGAACGGGATTCTGCAAAACATTACCAGCGAGGGGCTAGATGGGTTAGGTTAGGTTATGTTACGTTATAGACGTGTATAATGTTCCCACCGAGAAGTAGAGGCTGATCCTACAGGAATGTTGTAAAATACTATATCCGAGAAGTTAGCCTGCCTTAGGTTAGGATATGTATCGCTGTAGACGTATATAATATCCCAACCGAGATGTACGGGACAACACGAACGGGATTCTGTAAAACATTGCCAACGAGGGGCTAGATGGGATAGGTTAGGTTATGTTAAGTTACAGACGTATATAATGTTCCCACCGAGAAGTAGGGGCCGATACTCCAAGAATGTTGTAAAATACTACATCCGAGATGTTAGCCTGCCATACGTTAGGATATATATCGCTGTAGACGTATATAACATCCCAACCGAGATGTACGGGACGACAGGAACGGGATTATGCAAAACATTACCAGCGAGGGGCTAGATGGGTTAGGTTAGGTTATGTTACGTTATAGACGTGTATAATGTTCCCGCCGAGAAGTAGAGCCGATACGCTAGGAATGTTGTAAAATACTACATCCGAGATGTTAGCCTGCCTTACGTTAGGATATATAACGCTGTAGACGTATATAATGTCCCATCCGAGACGTACGGGACGACACGAACGGGATTCTGTAAAACATTACCAGCGAGGGGTAGATGTGTTAGGTTAGGTTATGTTACGTTATAGACCTATATAATGTTCCCACCGAGAAGCATGGGCCGATACGCCAGGAATGTTGTAAAATACTGGAACCGAGATGTTAGCCTGCCTTAGGTTAGGATATATAACGCTGTAGACGTTTATAATGTCCCAACCGAGACGTACGGGACGACACGAACGGGATTCTGTAAAACATTACCAGCGAGGGGCTAGATGGGTTAGGTTAGGTTGTGATACGTTATAAACGTATATAATGGTCCCACCGAGAAGTAGGGGCCGATATGCCAGGAATGTTGTAAAATACTATATCCGAGAAGTTAGTCTGCCTTAGGTTAGGATATATATCGCTGTAGACGTATATAATATCCCAACCGAGATGTACGGGACGACACGAACGGGATTCTGTAAAATATTACCAGCGAGGTGCTAGATGGGTTAGATTAGGTTATGTTACGTTATAGACGTATATAATGTTCCCACCGAGAAGTAGGGGCCGATACTCCAAGAATGCTGTAAAATACTACATCCGAGATCTTAGCCTGCCTTGCGTTAGGATATATATCGATTTAGACGTATATAACATCCCAACCGAGATGTACGGGACGACAGGAACGGGATTCTGTAGAACATTACCAGCGAGGGGCTAGATGGGTTAGGTTAGGTTATGTTACGTTATAGACGTGTATAATGTTCCCGCCGAGAAGTAGAGCCGATACGCCAGGAATGTTGTAAAATACTACATCCGAGATGTTAGCCTGCCTTAGGTTAGGATATATAACGCTATAGACGTATATAATATCCCAACCGAGATGTACGGGACGACAGGAACGGGATTCTGTAAAACATTACCAGCGAGGGGCTAGATGGGTTAGGTTAGGTTATGTTACGTTATAGACGTGTATAATGTTCCCACCGAGAAGTAGAGGCTGATCCTACAGGAATGTTGTAAAATACTATATCCGAGATGTTAGCCTGCCATACGTTAGGATATATATCGCTGTAGACGTATATAACATCCCAACCGAGATGTACGGGACGACAGGAACGGGATTCTGCAAAACATTACCAGGGAGGGGCTAGATGGGTTAGGTTAGGTTATGTTACGTTATAGACCTATATAATGTTCCCACCGAGAAGCATGGGCCGATACGCCAGGAATGTTGTAAAATACTGGAACCGAGATGTTAGCCTGCCTTAGGTTAGGATATATAACGCTGTAGACGTTTATAATGTCCCAACCGAGACGTACGGGACGACACGAACGGGATTCTGTAAAACATTACCAGCGAGGGGCTAGATGGGTTAGGTTAGGTTGTGATACGTTATAAACGTATATAATGGTCCCACCGAGAAGTAGGGGCCGATATGCCAGGAATGTTGTAAAATACTATATCCGAGAAGTTAGTCTGCCTTAAGTTAGCATATATATCGCTGTAGACGTATATAATATCCCAACCGAGATGTACGGGACGACACGAACGGGATTCTGTAAAACATTGCAAACGAGGGGCTAGATGGGATAGGTTAGGTTATGTTACGTTACAGACGTATATAATGTTCCCACCGAGAAGTAGGGGCCGATACCCCAAGAATGTTGTAAAATACTACATCCGAGATGTTAGCCTGCCTTACGTTAGGATATATATCGCTGTAGACGTATATAACATCCCAACCGAGACGTACGGGACGACAGGAACGGGATTCTGTAAAACATTACCAGCGAGGGGCTAGATGGGTTAGGTTAGGTTATGTTACGTTATAGACGTGTATAATGTTCCCACCGAGAAGTAGGGGCCGATACTCCAAGAATGTTGTAAAATACTACATCCGAGATGTTAGCCTGCCTTACGTTAGGATATATAACGCTGTAGACGTTTATAATGTCCCAACCGAGACGTACGGGACGACACGAACGGGATTCTGTAAAACATTACCAGCGAGGGGCTAGATGGGTTAGGTTAGGTTGTGATACGTTATAAACGTATATAATGGTCCCACCGAGAAGTTGGGGCCGATATGCCAGGAATGTTGTAAAATACTATATCCGAGAAGTTAGTCTGCCTTAGGTTAGGATATATATCGCTGTAGACGTATATAATATCCCAACCGAGACGTACGGGACGACAGGAACGGGATTCTGTAAAACATTACCAGCGAGGGGCTAGATGGGTTAGGTTAGGTTATGTTACGTTATAGACGTGTATAATGTTCCCACCGAGAAGTAGGGGCCGATACTCCAAGAATGTTGTAAAATACTACATCCGAGATGTTAGCCTGCCTTACGTTAGGATATATAACGCTGTAGACGTATATAATGTCCCATCCGAGACGTACGGGACGACAGGAACGGGATTCTGCAAAACATTACCAGCGAGGGGCTAGATGGGTTAGGTTAGGTTATGTTACGTTATAGACGTGTATAATGTTCCCGCCGAGAAGTAGAGCCGATACGCCAGGAATGTTGTAAAATACTGCATCCGAGATGTTAGCCTGCCTTAGGTTAGGATATATAACGCTATAGACGTATATAATATCCCAACCGAGATGTACGGGACGACACGAACGGGATTCTGTAAAACATTACCAGCGAGGGGCTAGATGGGTTAGGTTAGGTTATGTTACGTTATAGACGTGTATAATGTTCCCACCGAGAAGTAGAGGCTGATCCTACAGGAATGTTGTAAAATACTATATCCGAGAAGTTAGCCTGCCTTAGGTTAGGATATGTATCGCTGTAGACGTATATAATATCCCAACCGAGATGTACGGGACAACACGAACGGGATTCTGTAAAACATTGCCAACGAGGGGCTAGATGGGATAGGTAAGGTTATGTTACGTTACAGACGTATATAATGTTCCCACCGAGAAGTAGGGGCCGATACTCCAAGAATGTTGTAAAATACTACATCCGAGATGTTAGCCTGCCATACGTTAGGATATATATCGCTGTAGACGTATATAACATCCCAACCGAGACGTACGGGACGACAGGAACGGGATTCTGTAAAACATTACCAGCGAGGGGCTAGATGGGTTAGGTTAGGTTATGTTACGTTATAGACGTGTATAATGTTCCCACCGAGAAGTAGGGGCCGATACTCCAAGAATGTTGTAAAATACTACATCCGAGATGTTAGCCTGCCATACGTTAGGATATATATCGCTGTAGACGTATATAACATCCCAACCGAGATGTACGGGACGACACGAACGGGATTCTGTAAAATATTACCAGCGAGGTGCTAGATGGGTTAGATTAGGTTATGTTACGTTATAGACGTATATAATGTTCCCACCGAGAAGTAGGGGCCGATACTCCAAGAATGCTGTAAAATACTACATCCGAGATCTTAGCCTGCCTTGCGTTAGGATATATATCGATTTAGACATATATAACATCCCAACCGAGATGTACGGGACGACAGGAACGGGATTCTGTAGAACATTACCAGCGAGGGGCTAGATGGGTTAGGTTAGGTTATGTTACGTTATAGACGTGTATAATGTTCCCACCGAGAAGTAGGGGCCGATACCCCAAGAATGTTGTAAAATACTACATCCGAGATGTTAGCCTGCCTTACGTTAGGATATATATCGCTGTAGACGTATATAACATCCCAACCGAGACGTACGGGACGACAGGAACGGGATTCTGTAAAACATTACCAGCGAGGGGCTAGATGGGTTAGGTTAGGTTATGTTACGTTATAGACGTGTATAATGTTCCCACCGAGAAGTAGGGGCCGATACTCCAAGAATGTTGTAAAATACTACATCCGAGATGTTAGCCTGCCTTACGTTAGGATATATAACGCTGTAGACGTTTATAATGTCCCAACCGAGACGTACGGGACGACACGAACGGGATTCTGTAAAACATTACCAGCGAGGGGCTAGATGGGTTAGGTTAGGTTGTGATACGTTATAAACGTATATAATGGTCCCACCGAGAAGTTGGGGCCGATATGCCAGGAATGTTGTAAAATACTATATCCGAGAAGTTAGTCTGCCTTAGGTTAGGATATATATCGCTGTAGACGTATATAATATCCCAACCGAGACGTACGGGACGACAGGAACGGGATTCTGTAAAACATTACCAGCGAGGGGCTAGATGGGTTAGGTTAGGTTATGTTACGTTATAGACGTGTATAATGTTCCCACCGAGAAGTAGGGGCCGATACTCCAAGAATGTTGTAAAATACTACATCCGAGATGTTAGCCTGCCTTACGTTAGGATATATAACGCTGTAGACGTATATAATGTCCCATCCGAGACGTACGGGACGACAGGAACGGGATTCTGCAAAACATTACCAGCGAGGGGCTAGATGGGTTAGGTTAGGTTATGTTACGTTATAGACGTGTATAATGTTCCCGCCGAGAAGTAGAGCCGATACGCCAGGAATGTTGTAAAATACTGCATCCGAGATGTTAGCCTGCCTTAGGTTAGGATATATAACGCTATAGACGTATATAATATCCCAACCGAGATGTACGGGACGACACGAACGGGATTCTGTAAAACATTACCAGCGAGGGGCTAGATGGGTTAGGTTAGGTTATGTTACGTTATAGACGTGTATAATGTTCCCACCGAGAAGTAGAGGCTGATCCTACAGGAATGTTGTAAAATACTATATCCGAGAAGTTAGCCTGCCTTAGGTTAGGATATGTATCGCTGTAGACGTATATAATATCCCAACCGAGATGTACGGGACAACACGAACGGGATTCTGTAAAACATTGCCAACGAGGGGCTAGATGGGATAGGTAAGGTTATGTTACGTTACAGACGTATATAATGTTCCCACCGAGAAGTAGGGGCCGATACTCCAAGAATGTTGTAAAATACTACATCCGAGATGTTAGCCTGCCATACGTTAGGATATATATCGCTGTAGACGTATATAACATCCCAACCGAGACGTACGGGACGACAGGAACGGGATTCTGTAAAACATTACCAGCGAGGGGCTAGATGGGTTAGGTTAGGTTATGTTACGTTATAGACGTGTATAATGTTCCCACCGAGAAGTAGGGGCCGATACTCCAAGAATGTTGTAAAATACTACATCCGAGATGTTAGCCTGCCATACGTTAGGATATATATCGCTGTAGACGTATATAACATCCCAACCGAGATGTACGGGACGACACGAACGGGATTCTGTAAAATATTACCAGCGAGGTGCTAGATGGGTTAGATTAGGTTATGTTACGTTATAGACGTATATAATGTTCCCACCGAGAAGTAGGGGCCGATACTCCAAGAATGCTGTAAAATACTACATCCGAGATCTTAGCCTGCCTTGCGTTAGGATATATATCGATTTAGACGTATATAACATCCCAACCGAGATGTACGGGACGACAGGAACGGGATTCTGTAGAACATTACCAGCGAGGGGCTAGATGGGTTAGGTTAGGTTATGTTACGTTATAGACGTGTATAATGTTCCCACCGAGAAGTAGGGGCCGATACCCCAAGAATGTTGTAAAATACTACATCCGAGATGTTAGCCTGCCTTACGTTAGGATATATATCGCTGTAGACGTATATAACATCCCAACCGAGACGTACGGGACGACAGGAACGGGATTCTGTAAAACATTACCAGCGAGGGGCTAGATGGGTTAGGTTAGGTTATGTTACGTTATAGACGTGTATAATGTTCCCACCGAGAAGTAGGGGCCGATACTCCAAGAATGTTGTAAAATACTACATCCGAGATGTTAGCCTGCCTTACGTTAGGATATATAACGCTGTAGACGTATATAATGTCCCATCCGAGACGTACGGGACGACACGAACGGGATTCTGTAAAACATTACCAGCGAGGGGTAGATGTGTTAGGTTAGGTTATGTTACGTTATAGACCTATATAATGTTGCCACCGAGAAGCATGGGCCGATACGCCAGGAATGTTGTAAAATACTGGAACCGAGATGTTAGCCTGCCTTAGGTTAGGATATATAACGCTGTAGACGTTTATAACATCCCAACCGAGACGTACGGGACGACAGGAACGGGATTCTGTAAAACATTACCAGCGAGGGGCTAGATGGGTTAGGTTAGGTTATGTTACGTTATAGACGTGTACAATGTTCCCACCGAGAAGTAGTGGCCAATACTCCAAGAATGTTGTAAAATACTACATCCGAGATGTTAGCCTGCCTTACGTTAGGATATATAACGCTGTAGACGTATATAATGTCCCATCCGAGACGTACGGGACGACAGGAACGGGATTCTGCAAAACATTACCAGCGAGAGGCTAGATGGGTTAGGTTAGGTTATGTTACGTTATAGACGTGTATAATGTTCCCGCCGAGAAGTAGAGCCGATACGCCAGGAATGTTGTAAAATACTGCATCCGAGATGTTAGCCTGCCTTACGTTAGGATATATATCGCTGTAGACGTATATAACATCCCAACCGAGATGTACGGGACGACAGGAACGGGATTCTGCAAAACATTACCAGCGAGGGGCTAGATGGGTTAGGTTAGGTTATGCTACGTTATAGACGTGTATAATGTTCCCGCCGAGAAGTAGAGCCGATACGTTAGGAATGTTGTAAAATGCTGCATCCGAGATGTTAGCCTGCCTTAGGTTAGGATATATAACGCTATAGACGTATATAATATCCAACAGAGATGTATGGGACGACACGAACGGGATTCTGTAAAACATTACCAGCGAGGGGCTAGATTGATTAGGTTAGGTTATGTTACGTTATAGACGTATATAATGTTCCCACCCGGAAGTAGGGGCCGATACTCCAAGAATGTTGTAAAATACTACATCCGAGATGTTGGCCTGCCTTACGTTAGGATATATAACGCTGTAGACGTATATAATGTCCTATCCGAGACGTACGGGACGACAGGAACGGGATTCTGCAAAACATTACCAGCGAGGGGCTAGATGGGTTAGGTTAGGTTATGCTACGTTATAGACGTGTATAATGTTCCCGCCGAGAAGTAGAGCCGATACGTTAGGAATGTTGTAAAATGCTGCATCCGAGATGTTAGCCTGCCTTAGGTTAGGATATATAACGCTATAGACGTATATAATATCCAACAGAGATGTATGGGACGACACGAACGGGATTCTGTAAAACATTACCAGCGAGGGGCTAGATTGATTAGGTTAGGTTATGTTACGTTATAGACGTATATAATGTTCCCACCCGGAAGTAGGGGCCGATACTCCAAGAATGTTGTAAAATACTACATCCGAGATGTTAGCCTGCCTTACGTTAGGATATATAACGCTGTAGACGTATATAATGTCCTATCCGAGACGTACAGGACGACAGGAACGGGATTCTGTAAAACATTACCAGCGAGGGGCTAGATGGGTTAGGTTAGGTTATGTTACGTTATAGACGTGTATAATGTTCCCACCGAGAAGTAGAGCCGATACGCCAGGAATGTTGTAAAATACTGCATCCGAGATGTTAGCCTGCCTTTGGTTAGGATATATAACGCTATAGACGTATATAATATCCCAACCGAGATGTACGGGACGACACGAACGGGATTCTGTAAAATATTACCAGCGAGGGGCTAGATGGGTTAGATTAGGTTATGTTACGTTATAGACGTATATAATGTTCCCACTGAGAAGTAGGGGCCGATACTCCAAGAATGTTGTAAAATACTACATCCGAGATGTTAGCCTGCCTTACGTTAGGATATATAACGCTATAGACGTATATAATATCCCAACCGAGATGTACGGGACGACACGAACGGGATTCTGTAAAATATTACCAGCGAGGGGCTAGATGGGTTAGATTAGGTTATGTTACGTTATAGACGTATATAATGTTCCCAACGAGAAGTAGGGGCCGATACTCCAAGAATGTTGTAAAATACTACATCCGAGATGTTAGCCTGCCTTACGTTAGGATATATAACGCTGTAGACGTATATAATGTCCTATCCGAGACGTACGGGACGACAGGAACGGGATTCTGTAAAACATTACCAGCGAGGGGCTAGATGGGTTAGGTTAGGTTATGTTACGTTATAGACGTGTATAATGTTCCCACCGAGAAGTAGGGGCCGATACTCCAAGAATGTTGTAAAATACTACATCCGAGATGTTAGCCTGCCTTACGTTAGGATATATAACGCTGTAGACGTATATAATGTCCTATCCGAGACGTACGGGACGACAGGAACGGGATTCTGTAAAACATTACCAGCGAGGGTCTAGATGGGTTAGGTTAGGTTATGTTACGTTATAGACGTGTATAATGTTCCCACCGAGAAGTAGAGCCGATACGCCAGGAATGTAGTAAAATACTACATCCGAGATGTTAGCCTGCCTTACGTTAGGATATATATCGCTGTAGACGTATATAACATCCCAACCGAGATGTACGGGACGACATAAACGGGATTCTGTAAAACATTGCCAACGAGGGGCTAGATGGGATAGGTTAGGTTATGTTACGTTACAGACGTATATAATGTTCCCACCGAGAAGTAGGGGCCGATATGCCAGGAATGTTGTAAAATACTATATCCGAGAAGTTAGTCTGCCTTAGGTTAGGATATATATCGCTGTAGACGTATATAATATCCCAACCGAGATGTACGGGACAACACGAACGGGATTCTGTAAAACATTGCCAACGAGGGGCTAGATGGGATAGGTAAGGTTATGTTACGTTACAGACGTATATAATGTTCCCACCGAGAAGTAGGGGCCGATACTCCAAGAATGTTGTAAAATACTACATCCGAGATGTTAGCCTGCCTTACGTTAGGAGATATATCGCTGTAGACGTATATAACATCCCAACCGAGGTGTACGGGACGACATAAACGGGATTCTGTAAAACATCACCAGCGAGGGGCTAGATGGGTTAGGTTAGGTTATGTTACGTTATAGACGTGTATAATGTTCCCGCCGAGAAGTAGAGCCGATACGCCAGGAATGTTGTAAAATACTGCATCCGAGATGTTAGCCTGCCTTAGGTTAGGATATATAACGCTATAGACGTATATAATATCCCAACCGAGATGTACGGGACGACACGAACGGGATTCTGTAAAACATTACCAGCGAGGGGCTAGATGGGTTAGGTTAGGTTATGTTACGTTATAGACGTGTATAATGTTCCCACCGAGAAGTAGAGGCTGATCCTACAGGAATGTTGTAAAATACTATATCCGAGAAGTTAGCCTGCCTTAGGTTAGGATATGTATCGCTGTAGACGTATATAATATCCCAACCGAGATGTACGGGACAACACGAACGGGATTCTGTAAAACATTGCCAACGAGGGGCTAGATGGGATAGGTAAGGTTATGTTACGTTACAGACGTATATAATGTTCCCACCGAGAAGTAGGGGCCGATACTCCAAGAATGTTGTAAAATACTACATCCGAGATGTTAGCCTGCCTTACGTTAGGAGATATATCGCTGTAGACGTATATAACATCCCAACCGAGGTGTACGGGACGACATAAACGGGATTCTGTAAAACATCACCAGCGAGGGGCTAGATGGGTTAGGTTAGGTTATGTTACGTTATAGACGTGTATAATGTTGCCACCGAGAAGTAGAGCCGATACGCCAGGAATGTTGTAAAATACTGCATCCGAGATGTTAGCCTGCCTTACGTTAGGATATATATCGCTGTAGACGTATATAACATCCCAACCGAGATGTACGGGACGACAGGAACGGGATTCTGCAAAACATTACCAGCGAGGGGCTAGATGGGTTAGGTTAGGTTATGCAACGTTATAGACGTGTATAATGTTCCCGCCGAGAAGTAGAGCCGATACGTTAGGAATGTTGTAAAATGCTGCATCCGAGATGTTAGCCTGCCTTAGGTTAGGATATATAACGCTATAGACGTATATAATATCCAACAGAGATGTATGGGACGACACGAACGGGATTCTGTAAAACATTACCAGCGAGGGGCTAGATTGATTAGGTTAGGTTATGTTACGTTATAGACGTATATAATGTTCCCACCCGGAAGTAGGGGCCGATACTCCAAGAATGTTGTAAAATACTACATCCGAGATGTTAGCCTGCCTTACGTTAGGATATATAACGCTGTAGACGTATATAATGTCCTATCCGAGACGTACAGGACGACAGGAACGGGATTCTGTAAAACATTACCAGCGAGGGGCTAGATGGGTTAGGTTAGGTTATGTTACGTTATAGACGTGTATAATGTTCCCACCGAGAAGTAGAGCCGATACGCCAGGAATGTTGTAAAATACTGCATCCGAGATGTTAGCCTGCCTTACGTTCGGATATATATCGCTGTAGACGTATATAACATCCCAACCGAGATGTAAGGGACGACATAAACGGGATTCTGTAAAACATCACCAGCGAGGGGCTAGATGTGTTAGGTTAGATTATATTACGTTATAGACGTATATAATGTTCCCACCGAGAAGTAGAGGCTGATCCTACAGGAATGTTGTAAAATGCTGCATCCGAGATGTTAGCCTGCCTTAGGTTAGGATATATAACGCTATAGACGTATATAATATCCAACAGAGATGTACGGGACGACACGAACGGGATTCTGTAAAACATTACCAGCGAGGGGCTAGATTGGTTAGGTTAGGTTATGTTACGTTATAGACGTATATAATGTTCCCACCCGGAAGTAGGGGCCGATACTCCAAGAATGTTGTTAAATACTACATCCGAGATGTTAGCCTGCCTTACGTTAGGATATATAACGCTATAGACGTATATAATATCCCAACCGAGATGTACGGGACGACACGAACGGGATTCTGTAAAATATTACCAGCGAGGGGCTAGATGGGTTAGATTAGATTATGTTACGTTATAGACGTATATAATGTTCCCACCGAGAAGTAGGGGCCGATACTCCAAGAATGTTGTAAAATACTACATCCGAGATGTTAGCCTGCCTTACGTTAGGATATATAACGCTGTAGACGTATATAATGTCCTATCCGAGACGTACGGGACGACAGGAACGGGATTCTGTAAAACATTACCAGCGAGGGGCTAGATGGGTTAGGTTAGGTTATGTTACGTTATAGACGTGTATAATGTTCCCACCGAGAAGTAGAGCCGATACGCCAGGAATGTTGTAAAATACTGCATCCGAGATGTTAGCCTGCCTTTGGTTAGGATATATAACGCTATAGACGTATATAATATCCCAACCGAGATGTACGGGACGACACGAACGGGATTCTGTAAAATATTACCAGCGAGGGGCTAGATGGGTTATATTAGGTTATGTTACGTTATAGACGTATATAATGTTCCCACTGAGAAGTAGGGGCCGATACTCCAAGAATGTAGTAAAATACTACATCCGAGATGTTAGCCTGCCTTACGTTAGGATATATATCGCTGTAGACGTATATAACATCCCAACCGAGATGTACGGGACGACATAAACGGGATTCTGTAAAACATTGCCAACGAGGGGCTAGATGGGATAGGTTAGGTTATGTTACGTTACAGACGTATATAATGTTCCCACCGAGAAGTAGGGGCCGATACTCCAAGAATGTTGTAAAATACTACATCCGAAATGTTAGCCTGCCTTACGTTAGGATATATAATGCTATAGACGTATATAATATCCCAACCGAGATGTACGGGACGACACGAACGGGATTCTGTAAAATATTACCAGCGAGGGGCTAGATGGGTTAGATTAGGTTATGTTACGTTATAGACGTATATAATGTTCCCACCGAGAAGTAGGGGCCGATACTCCAAGAATGTTGTAAAATACTACATCCGAGATGTTAGCCTGCCTTACGTTAGGATATATATCGCTGTAGACGTATATAGCATCCCAACCGAGATGTACGGGACGACATAAACGGCATTCTGTAAAACATCACCAGCGAGGGGCTAGATGGGTTAGGTTAGGTTATGTTACGTTATAGACGTGTATAATGTTCCCACCGAGAAATAGAGCCGATACGCCAGGAATGTTGTAAAATACTGCATCCGAGATGTTAGCCTGCCTTACGTTCGGATATATATCGCTGTAGACGTATATAACATCCCAACCGAGATGTAAGGGACGACATAAACGGGATTCTGTAAAACATCACCAGCGAGGGGCTAGATGTGTTAGGTTAGATTATATTACGTTATAGACGTATATAATGTTCCCACCGAGAAGTAGAGGCTGATCCTACAGGAATGTTGTAAAATGCTGCATCCGAGATGTTAGCCTGCCTTAGGTTAGGATATATAACGCTATAGACGTATATAATATCCAACAGAGATGTACGGGACGACACGAACGGGATTCTGTAAAACATTACCAGCGAGGGGCTAGATTGGTTAGGTTAGGTTATGTTACGTTATAGACGTATATAATGTTCCCACCCGGAAGTAGGGGCCGATACTCCAAGAATGTTGTAAAATACTACATCCGAGATGTTAGCCTGCCTTAAGTTAGGATATATATCGCTGTAGACGTATATAACATCCCAACCGAGATGTACGGTACGACATAAACGGGATTCTGTAAAACATCACCAGCGAGGATCTAGATGGGTTAGGTTAGGTTATGTTACGTTATAGACGTGTATAGTGTTGCCACCGAGAAGTAGAGCCGATACGCCAGGAACGTTGTAAAATACTGCATCCGAGATGTTAGCCTGCCTTACGTTAGGATATATATCGCTGTAGACGTATATAACATCCCAACCGAGATGTACGGGACGACAGGAACGGGATTCTGCAAAACATTACCAGCGAGGGGCTAGATGGGTTAGGTTAGGTTATGCTACGTTATAGACGTGTATAATGTTCCCGCCGAGAAGTAGAGCCGATACGTTAGGAATGTTGTAAAACGCTGCATCCGAGATGTTAGCCTGCCTTAGGTTAGGATATATAACGCTATAGACGTATATAATATCCAACAGAGATGTACGGGACGACACGAACGGGATTCTGTAAAACATTACCAGCGAGGGGCTAGATTGATTAGGTTAGGTTATGTTACGTTATAGACGTATATAATGTTCCCACCCGGAAGTAGGGGCCGATACTCCAAGAATGTTGTAAAATACTACATCCGAGATGTTAGCCTGCCTTACGTTAGGATATATAACGCTGTAGACGTATATAATGTCCTATCCGAGACGTACAGGACGACAGGAACGGGATTCTGTAAAACATTACCAGCGAGGGGCTAGATGGGTTAGGTTAGGTTATGTTACGTTATAGACGTGTATAATGTTCACACCGAGAAGTAGAGCCGATACGCCAGGAATGTTGTAAAATACTGCATCCGAGATGTTAGCCTGCCTTTGGTTAGGATATATAACGCTATAGACGTATATAATATCCCAACCGAGATGTACGGGACGACACGAACGGGATTCTGTAAAATATTACCAGCGAGGGGGTAGATGGGTTAGATTAGGTTATGTTACGTTATAGACGTATATAATGTTCCCACTGAGAAGTAGGGGCCGATACTCCAAGAATGTTGTAAAATACTACATCCGAGATGTCAGCCTGCCTTACGTTAGGATATATATCGCTGTAGACGTATATAACATCCCAACCGAGATGTACGGAACGACATAAACGGGATTCTGTAAAACATCACCAGCGAGGGGCTAGATGTGTTAGGTTAGATTATATTACGTGATAGACGTATATAATGTTCCCACCGAGAAGTAGAGGCTGATCCTACAGGAATGTTGTAAAATACTATATCCGAGAAGTTAGCCTGCCTTAGGTTAGGATATGTATCGCTGTAGACGTATATAATATCCCAACCGAGATGTACGGGACGACACGAACGGGATTATGTAAAACATTGCCAACGAGGGGCTAGATGGGATAGGTTAGGTTATGTTACGTTACAGACGTATATAATGTTCCCACCGAGAAGTAGGGGCCGATACTCCAAGAATGTTGTAAAATACTACATCCGAGATGTTAGCCTGCCTTACGTTAGGATATATATCGCTGTAGACGTATATAACATCCCAACCGAGATGTACGGGACGACATAAACGGGATTCTGTAAAACATCACCAGCGAGGGGCTAGATGTGTTAGGTTAGATTATATTACGTTATAGACGTATATAATGTTCCCACCGAGAAGTAGAGGCTGATCCTACAGGAATGTTGTAAAATACTATATCCGAGAAGTTAGCCTGCCTTATGTTAGGATATGTATCGCTGTAGACGTATATAATATCCCAACCGAGATGTACGGGACGACACGAACGGGATTCTGTAAAACATTGCCAACGAGGGGCTAGATTGGATAGGTTAGGTTATGTTACGTTACAGACGTATATAATGATCCCACCGAGAAGTAGGGGCCGATACTCCAAGAATGTTGTAAAATACTACATCCGACATGTTAGCCTGCCTTACGTTAGGATATATAACGCTATAGACGTATATAATATCCCAACCGAGATGTACGGGACGACACGAACGGGATTCTGTAAAATATTACCAGCGAGGGGCTAGATGGGTTAGATTAGGTTATGTTACGTTATAGACGTATATAATGTTCCCACCGAGAAGTAGAGCCGATACGCCAGGAATGTTGTAAAATACTGCATCCGAGATGTTAGCCTGCCTTACGTTCGGATATATATCGCTGTAGACGTATATAACATCCCAACCGAGATGTACGGGACGACATAAACGGGATTCTGTAAAACATTGCCAACGAGGGGCTAGATGGGATAGGTTAGGTTATGTTACGTTACAGACGTATATAATGTTCCCACCGAGAAGTAGGGGCCGATATGCCAGGAATGTTGTAAAATACTATATCCGAGAAGTTAGTCTGCCTTAGGTTAGGATATATATCGCTGTAGACGTATATAATATCCCAACCGAGATGTACGGGACGACACGAACGGGATTCTGTAAAACATTGCAAACAAGGGGCTAGATGGGATAGGTTAGGTTATGTTACGTTACAGACGTATATAATGTTCCCACCGAGAAGTAGGGGCCGATACCCCAAGAATGTTGTAAAATACTACATCCGAGATGTTAGCCTGCCTTACGTTAGGATATATATCGCTGTAGACGTATATAACATCCCAACCGAGACGTACGGGACGACAGGAACGGGATTCTGTAAAACATTACCAGCGAGGGGCTAGATGGGTTAGGTTAGGTTATGTTACGTTATAGACGTGTATAATGTTCCCACCGAGAAGTAGAGCCGATACGCCAGGAATGTTGTAAAATACTGCATCCGAGATGTTAGCCTGCCTTACGTTAGGATATATATCGCTGTAGACGTATATAACATCCCAACCGAGATGTACGGGACGACAGGAACGGAATTCTGCAAAACATTACCAGCGAGGGGCTAGATGGGTTAGGTTAGGTTATGCAACGTTATAGACGTGTATAATGTTCCCGCCGAGAAGTAGAGCCGATACGTTAGGAATGTTGTAAAATTCTGCATCCGAGATGTTAGCCTGCCTTAGGTTAGGATATATAACGCTATAGACGTATATAATATCCAACAGAGATGTATGGGACGACACGAACGGGATTCTGTAAAACATTACCAGCGAGAGGCTAGATTGATTAGGTTAGGTTATGTTACGTTATAGACGTATATAATGTTCCCACCCGGAAGTAGGGGCCGATACTCCAAGAATGTTGTAAAATACTACATCCGAGATGTTAGCCTGCCTTACGTTAGGATATATAACGCTGTAGACGTATATAATGTCCTATCCGAGACGTACAGGACGACAGGAACGGGATTCTGTAAAACATTACCAGCGAGGGGCTGGATGGGTTAGGTTAGGTTATGTTACGTTATAGACGTGTATAATGTTCCCACCGAGAAGTAGAGCCGATACGCCAGGAATGTTGTAAAATACTGCATCCGAGATGTTAGCCTGCCTTACGTTCGGATGTATATCGCTGTAGACGTATATAACATCCCAACCGAGATGTAAGGGACGACATAAACGGGATTCTGTAAAACATCACCAGCGAGGGGCTAGATGTGTTAGGTTAGATTATATTACGTTATAGACGTATATAATGTTCCCACCGAGAAGTAGAGGCTGATCCTACAGGAATGTTGTAAAATGCTGCATCCGAGATGTTAGCCTGCCTTAGGTTAGGATATATAACGCTATAGACGTATATAATATCCAACAGAGATGTACGGGACGACACGAACGGGATTCTGTAAAACATTACCAGCGAGGGGCTAGATTGGTTAGGTTAGGTTATGTTACGTTATAGACGTATATAATGTTCCCACCCGGAAGTAGGGGCCGATACTCCAAGAATGTTGTAAAATACTACATCCGAGATGTTAGCCTGCCTTAAGTTAGGATATATATCGCTGTAGACGTATATAACATCCCAACCGAGATGTACGGTACGACATAAACGGGATTCTGTAAAACATCACCAGCGAGGGGCTAGATGGGTTAGGTTAGGTTATGTTACGTTATAGACGTGTATAGTGTTGCCACCGAGAAGTAGAGCCGATACGCCAGGAACGTTGTAAAATACTGCATCCGAGATGTTAGCCTGCCTTACGTTAGGATATATATCGCTGTAGACGTATATAACATCCCAACCGAGATGTACGGGACGACAGGAACGGGATTCTGCAAAACATTACCAGCGAGGGGCTAGATGGGTTAGGTTAGGTTATGCTACGTTATAGACGTGTATAATGTTCCCGCCGAGAAGTAGAGCCGATACGTTAGGAATGTTGTAAAACGCTGCATCCGAGATGTTAGCCTGCCTTAGGTTAGGATATATAACGCTATAGACGTATATAATATCCAACAGAGATGTACGGGACGACACGAACGGGATTCTGTAAAACATTACCAGCGAGGGGCTAGATTGATTAGGTTAGGTTATGTTACGTTATAGACGTATATAATGTTCCCACCCGGAAGTAGGGGCCGATACTCCAAGAATGTTGTAAAATACTACATCCGAGATGTTAGCCTGCCTTACGTTAGGATATATAACGCTGTAGACGTATATAATGTCCTATCCGAGACGTACAGGACGACAGGAACGGGATTCTGTAAAACATTACCAGCGAGGGGCTAGATGGGTTAGGTTAGGTTATGTTACGTTATAGACGTGTATAATGTTCACACCGAGAAGTAGAGCCGATACGCCAGGAATGTTGTAAAATACTGCATCCGAGATGTTAGCCTGCCTTTGGTTAGGATATATAACGCTATAGACGTATATAATATCCCAACCGAGATGTACGGGACGACACGAACGGGATTCTGTAAAATATTACCAGCGAGGGGGTAGATGGGTTAGATTAGGTTATGTTACGTTATAGACGTATATAATGTTCCCACTGAGAAGTAGGGGCCGATACTCCAAGAATGTTGTAAAATACTACATCCGAGATGTCAGCCTGCCTTACGTTAGGATATATATCGCTGTAGACGTATATAACATCCCAACCGAGATGTACGGAACGACATAAACGGGATTCTGTAAAACATCACCAGCGAGGGGCTAGATGTGTTAGGTTAGATTATATTACGTGATAGACGTATATAATGTTCCCACCGAGAAGTAGAGGCTGATCCTACAGGAATGTTGTAAAATACTATATCCGAGAAGTTAGCCTGCCTTATGTTAGGATATGTATCGCTGTAGACGTATATAATATCCCAACCGAGATGTACGGGACGACACGAACGGGATTCTGTAAAACATTGCCAACGAGGGGCTAGATTGGATAGGTTAGGTTATGTTACGTTACAGACGTATATAATGTTCCCACCGAGAAGTAGGGGCCGATATGCCAGGAATGTTGTAAAATACTATATCCGAGAAGTTAGTCTGCCTTAGGTTAGGATATATATCGCTGTAGACGTATATAATATCCCAACCGAGATGTACGGGACGACACGAACGGGATTCTGTAAAACATTGCAAACAAGGGGCTAGATGGGATAGGTTAGGTTATGTTACGTTACAGACGTATATAATGTTCCCACCGAGAAGTAGGGGCCGATACCCCAAGAATGTTGTAAAATACTACATCCGAGATGTTAGCCTGCCTTACGTTAGGATATATATCGCTGTAGACGTATATAACATCCCAACCGAGACGTACGGGACGACAGGAACGGGATTCTGTAAAACATTACCAGCGAGGGGCTAGATGGGTTAGGTTAGGTTATGTTACGTTATAGACGTGTATAATGTTCCCACCGAGAAGTAGAGCCGATACGCCAGGAATGTTGTAAAATACTGCATCCGAGATGTTAGCCTGCCTTACGTTAGGATATATATCGCTGTAGACGTATATAACATCCCAACCGAGATGTACGGGACGACAGGAACGGAATTCTGCAAAACATTACCAGCGAGGGGCTAGATGGGTTAGGTTAGGTTATGCAACGTTATAGACGTGTATAATGTTCCCGCCGAGAAGTAGAGCCGATACGTTAGGAATGTTGTAAAATTCTGCATCCGAGATGTTAGCCTGCCTTAGGTTAGGATATATAACGCTATAGACGTATATAATATCCAACAGAGATGTATGGGACGACACGAACGGGATTCTGTAAAACATTACCAGCGAGAGGCTAGATTGATTAGGTTAGGTTATGTTACGTTATAGACGTATATAATGTTCCCACCCGGAAGTAGGGGCCGATACTCCAAGAATGTTGTAAAATACTACATCCGAGATGTTAGCCTGCCTTACGTTAGGATATATAACGCTGTAGACGTATATAATGTCCTATCCGAGACGTACAGGACGACAGGAACGGGATTCTGTAAAACATTACCAGCGAGGGGCTGGATGGGTTAGGTTAGGTTATGTTACGTTATAGACGTGTATAATGTTCCCACCGAGAAGTAGAGCCGATACGCCAGGAATGTTGTAAAATACTGCATCCGAGATGTTAGCCTGCCTTACGTTCGGATGTATATCGCTGTAGACGTATATAACATCCCAACCGAGATGTAAGGGACGACATAAACGGGATTCTGTAAAACATCACCAGCGAGGGGCTAGATGTGTTAGGTTAGATTATATTACGTTATAGACGTATATAATGTTCCCACCGAGAAGTAGAGGCTGATCCTACAGGAATGTTGTAAAATGCTGCATCCGAGATGTTAGCCTGCCTTAGGTTAGGATATATAACGCTATAGACGTATATAATATCCAACAGAGATGTACGGGACGACACGAACGGGATTCTGTAAAACATTACCAGCGAGGGGCTAGATTGGTTAGGTTAGGTTATGTTACGTTATAGACGTATATAATGTTCCCACCCGGAAGTAGGGGCCGATACTCCAAGAATGTTGTAAAATACTACATCCGAGATGTTAGCCTGCCTTAAGTTAGGATATATATCGCTGTAGACGTATATAACATCCCAACCGAGATGTACGGTACGACATAAACGGGATTCTGTAAAACATCACCAGCGAGGGGCTAGATGGGTTAGGTTAGGTTATGTTACGTTATAGACGTGTATAGTGTTGCCACCGAGAAGTAGAGCCGATACGCCAGGAACGTTGTAAAATACTGCATCCGAGATGTTAGCCTGCCTTACGTTAGGATATATATCGCTGTAGACGTATATAACATCCCAACCGAGATGTACGGGACGACAGGAACGGGATTCTGCAAAACATTACCAGCGAGGGGCTAGATGGGTTAGGTTAGGTTATGCTACGTTATAGACGTGTATAATGTTCCCGCCGAGAAGTAGAGCCGATACGTTAGGAATGTTGTAAAACGCTGCATCCGAGATGTTAGCCTGCCTTAGGTTAGGATATATAACGCTATAGACGTATATAATATCCAACAGAGATGTACGGGACGACACGAACGGGATTCTGTAAAACATTACCAGCGAGGGGCTAGATTGATTAGGTTAGGTTATGTTACGTTATAGACGTATATAATGTTCCCACCCGGAAGTAGGGGCCGATACTCCAAGAATGTTGTAAAATACTACATCCGAGATGTTAGCCTGCCTTACGTTAGGATATATAACGCTGTAGACGTATATAATGTCCTATCCGAGACGTACAGGACGACAGGAACGGGATTCTGTAAAACATTACCAGCGAGGGGCTAGATGGGTTAGGTTAGGTTATGTTACGTTATAGACGTGTATAATGTTCACACCGAGAAGTAGAGCCGATACGCCAGGAATGTTGTAAAATACTGCATCCGAGATGTTAGCCTGCCTTTGGTTAGGATATATAACGCTATAGACGTATATAATATCCCAACCGAGATGTACGGGACGACACGAACGGGATTCTGTAAAATATTACCAGCGAGGGGGTAGATGGGTTAGATTAGGTTATGTTACGTTATAGACGTATATAATGTTCCCACTGAGAAGTAGGGGCCGATACTCCAAGAATGTTGTAAAATACTACATCCGAGATGTCAGCCTGCCTTACGTTAGGATATATATCGCTGTAGACGTATATAACATCCCAACCGAGATGTACGGAACGACATAAACGGGATTCTGTAAAACATCACCAGCGAGGGGCTAGATGTGTTAGGTTAGATTATATTACGTGATAGACGTATATAATGTTCCCACCGAGAAGTAGAGGCTGATCCTACAGGAATGTTGTAAAATACTATATCCGAGAAGTTAGCCTGCCTTATGTTAGGATATGTATCGCTGTAGACGTATATAATATCCCAACCGAGATGTACGGGACGACACGAACGGGATTCTGTAAAACATTGCCAACGAGGGGCTAGATTGGATAGGTTAGGTTATGTTACGTTACAGACGTATATAATGATCCCACCGAGAAGTAGGGGCCGATACTCCAAGAATGTTGTAAAATACTACATCCGACATGTTAGCCTGCCTTACGTTAGGATATATAACGCTATAGACGTATATAATATCCCAACCGAGATGTACGGGACGACACGAACGTGATTCTGTAAAATATTACCAGCGAGGGGCTAGATGGGTTAGATTAGGTTATGTTACGTTATAGACGTATATAATGTTCCCACCGAGAAGTAGAGCCGATACGCCAGGAATGTTGTAAAATACTGCATCCGAGATGTTAGCCTGCCTTACGTTCGGATATATATCGCTGTAGACGTATATAACATCCCAACCGAGATGTACGGGACGACATAAACGGGATTCTGTAAAACATTGCCAACGAGGGGCTAGATGGGATAGGTTAGGTTATGTTACGTTACAGACGTATATAATGTTCCCACCGAGAAGTAGGGGCCGATATGCCAGGAATGTTGTAAAATACTATATCCGAGAAGTTAGTCTGCCTTAGGTTAGGATATATATCGCTGTAGACGTATATAATATCCCAACCGAGATGTACGGGACGACACGAACGGGATTCTGTAAAACATTGCAAACAAGGGGCTAGATGGGATAGGTTAGGTTATGTTACGTTACAGACGTATATAATGTTCCCACCGGGAAGTAGGGGCCGATACCCCAAGAATGTTGTAAAATACTACATCCGAGATGTTAGCCTGCCTTACGTTAGGATATATATCGCTGTAGACGTATATAACATCCCAACCGAGACGTACGGGACGACAGGAACGGGATTCTGTAAAACATTACCAGCGAGGGGCTAGATGGGTTAGGTTAGGTTATGTTACGTTATAGACGTGTATAATGTTCCCACCGAGAAGTAGAGCCGATACGCCAGGAATGTTGTAAAATACTGCATCCGAGATGTTAGCCTGCCTTACGTTAGGATATATATCGCTGTAGACGTATATAACATCCCAACCGAGATGTACGGGACGACAGGAACGGGATTCTGCAAAACATTACCAGCGAGGGGCTAGATGGGTTAGGTTAGGTTATGCAACGTTATAGACGTGTATAATGTTCCAGCCGAGAAGTAGAGCCGATACGTTAGGAATGTTGTAAAATTCTGCATCCGAGATGTTAGCCTGCCTTAGGTTAGGATATATAACGCTATAGACGTATATAATATCCAACAGAGATGTATGGGACGACACGAACGGGATTCTGTAAAACATTACCAGCGAGAGGCTAGATTGATTAGGTTAGGTTATGTTACGTTATAGACGTATATAATGTTCCCACCCGGAAGTAGGGGCCGATACTCCAAGAATGTTGTAAAATACTACATCCGAGATGTTAGCCTGCCTTACGTTAGGATATATAACGCTGTAGACGTATATAATGTCCTATCCGAGACGTACAGGACGACAGGAACGGGATTCTGTAAAACATTACCAGCGAGGGGCTAGATGGGTTAGGTTAGGTTATGTTACGTTATAGACGTGTATAATGTTCCCACCGAGAAGTAGAGCCGATACGCCAGGAATGTTGTAAAATACTGCATCCGAGATGTTAGCCTGCCTTTGGTTAGGATATATAACGCTATAGACGTATATAATATCCCAACCGAGATGTACGGGACGACACGAACGGGATTCTGTAAAATATTACCAGCGAGGGGGTAGATGGGTTAGATTAGGTTATGTTACGTTATAGACGTATATAATGTTCCCACTGAGAAGTAGGGGCCGATACTCCAAGAATGTTGTAAAATACTACATCCGAGATGTCAGCCTGCCTTACGTTAGGATATATATCGCTGTAGACGTATATAACATCCCAACCGAGATGTACGGAACGACATAAACGGGATTCTGTAAAACATCACCAGCGAGGGGCTAGATGTGTTAGGTTAGATTATATTACGTGATAGACGTATATAATGTTCCCACCGAGAAGTAGAGGCTGATCCTACAGGAATGTTGTAAAATACTATATCCGAGAAGTTAGCCTGCCTTAGGTTAGGATATGTATCGCTGTAGACGTATATAATATCCCAACCGAGATGTACGGGACGACACGAACGGGATTATGTAAAACATTGCCAACGAGGGGCTAGATGGGATAGGTTAGGTTATGTTACGTTACAGACGTATATAATGTTCCCACCGAGAAGTAGGGGCCGATACTCCAAGAATGTTGTAAAATACTACATCCGAGATGTTAGCCTGCCTTACGTTAGGATATATATCGCTGTAGACGTATATAACATCCCAACCGAGATGTACGGGACGACATAAACGGGATTCTGTAAAACATCACCAGCGAGGGGCTAGATGTGTTAGGTTAGATTATATTACGTTATAGACGTATATAATGTTCCCACCGAGAAGTAGAGGCTGATCCTACAGGAATGTTGTAAAATACTATATCCGAGAAGTTAGCCTGCCTTATGTTAGGATATGTATCGCTGTAGACGTATATAATATCCCAACCGAGATGTACGGGACGACACGAACGGGATTCTGTAAAACATTGCCAACGAGGGGCTAGATTGGATAGGTTAGGTTATGTTACGTTACAGACGTATATAATGATCCCACCGAGAAGTAGGGGCCGATACTCCAAGAATGTTGTAAAATACTACATCCGACATGTTAGCCTGCCTTACGTTAGGATATATAACGCTATAGACGTATATAATATCCCAACCGAGATGTACGGGACGACACGAACGGGATTCTGTAAAATATTACCAGCGAGGGGCTAGATGGGTTAGATTAGGTTATGTTACGTTATAGACGTATATAATGTTCCCACCGAGAAGTAGAGCCGATACGCCAGGAATGTTGTAAAATACTGCATCCGAGATGTTAGCCTGCCTTACGTTCGGATATATATCGCTGTAGACGTATATAACATCCCAACCGAGATGTACGGGACGACATAAACGGGATTCTGTAAAACATTGCCAACGAGGGGCTAGATGGGATAGGTTAGGTTATGTTACGTTACAGACGTATATAATGTTCCCACCGAGAAGTAGGGGCCGATATGCCAGGAATGTTGTAAAATACTATATCCGAGAAGTTAGTCTGCCTTAGGTTAGGATATATATCGCTGTAGACGTATATAATATCCCAACCGAGATGTACGGGACGACACGAACGGGATTCTGTAAAACATTGCAAACAAGGGGCTAGATGGGATAGGTTAGGTTATGTTACGTTACAGACGTATATAATGTTCCCACCGAGAAGTAGGGGCCGATACCCCAAGAATGTTGTAAAATACTACATCCGAGATGTTAGCCTGCCTTACGTTAGGATATATATCGCTGTAGACGTATATAACATCCCAACCGAGACGTACGGGACGACAGGAACGGGATTCTGTAAAACATTACCAGCGAGGGGCTAGATGGGTTAGGTTAGGTTATGTTACGTTATAGACGTGTATAATGTTCCCACCGAGAAGTAGAGCCGATACGCCAGGAATGTTGTAAAATACTGCATCCGAGATGTTAGCCTGCCTTACGTTAGGATATATATCGCTGTAGACGTATATAACATCCCAACCGAGATGTACGGGACGACAGGAACGGGATTCTGCAAAACATTACCAGCGAGGGGCTAGATGGGTTAGGTTAGGTTATGCAACGTTATAGACGTGTATAATGTTCCCGCCGAGAAGTAGAGCCGATACGTTAGGAATGTTGTAAAATTCTGCATCCGAGATGTTAGCCTGCCTTAGGTTAGGATATATAACGCTATAGACGTATATAATATCCAACAGAGATGTATGGGACGACACGAACGGGATTCTGTAAAACATTACCAGCGAGAGGCTAGATTGATTAGGTTAGGTTATGTTACGTTATAGACGTATATAATGTTCCCACCCGGAAGTAGGGGCCGATACTCCAAGAATGTTGTAAAATACTACATCCGAGATGTTAGCCTGCCTTACGTTAGGATATATAACGCTGTAGACGTATATAATGTCCTATCCGAGACGTACAGGACGACAGGAACGGGATTCTGTAAAACATTACCAGCGAGGGGCTGGATGGGTTAGGTTAGGTTATGTTACGTTATAGACGTGTATAATGTTCCCACCGAGAAGTAGAGCCGATACGCCAGGAATGTTGTAAAATACTGCATCCGAGATGTTAGCCTGCCTTACGTTCGGATGTATATCGCTGTAGACGTATATAACATCCCAACCGAGATGTAAGGGACGACATAAACGGGATTCTGTAAAACATCACCAGCGAGGGGCTAGATGTGTTAGGTTAGATTATATTACGTTATAGACGTATATAATGTTCCCACCGAGAAGTAGAGGCTGATCCTACAGGAATGTTGTAAAATGCTGCATCCGAGATGTTAGCCTGCCTTAGGTTAGGATATATAACGCTATAGACGTATATAATATCCAACAGAGATGTACGGGACGACACGAACGGGATTCTGTAAAACATTACCAGCGAGGGGCTAGATTGGTTAGGTTAGGTTATGTTACGTTATAGACGTATATAATGTTCCCACCCGGAAGTAGGGGCCGATACTCCAAGAATGTTGTAAAATACTACATCCGAGATGTTAGCCTGCCTTAAGTTAGGATATATATCGCTGTAGACGTATATAACATCCCAACCGAGATGTACGGTACGACATAAACGGGATTCTGTAAAACATCACCAGCGAGGGGCTAGATGGGTTAGGTTAGGTTATGTTACGTTATAGACGTGTATAGTGTTGCCACCGAGAAGTAGAGCCGATACGCCAGGAACGTTGTAAAATACTGCATCCGAGATGTTAGCCTGCCTTACGTTAGGATATATATCGCTGTAGACGTATATAACATCCCAACCGAGATGTACGGGACGACAGGAACGGGATTCTGCAAAACATTACCAGCGAGGGGCTAGATGGGTTAGGTTAGGTTATGCTACGTTATAGACGTGTATAATGTTCCCGCCGAGAAGTAGAGCCGATACGTTAGGAATGTTGTAAAACGCTGCATCCGAGATGTTAGCCTGCCTTAGGTTAGGATATATAACGCTATAGACGTATATAATATCCAACAGAGATGTACGGGACGACACGAACGGGATTCTGTAAAACATTACCAGCGAGGGGCTAGATTGATTAGGTTAGGTTATGTTACGTTATAGACGTATATAATGTTCCCACCCGGAAGTAGGGGCCGATACTCCAAGAATGTTGTAAAATACTACATCCGAGATGTTAGCCTGCCTTACGTTAGGATATATAACGCTGTAGACGTATATAATGTCCTATCCGAGACGTACAGGACGACAGGAACGGGATTCTGTAAAACATTACCAGCGAGGGGCTAGATGGGTTAGGTTAGGTTATGTTACGTTATAGACGTGTATAATGTTCACACCGAGAAGTAGAGCCGATACGCCAGGAATGTTGTAAAATACTGCATCCGAGATGTTAGCCTGCCTTTGGTTAGGATATATAACGCTATAGACGTATATAATATCCCAACCGAGATGTACGGGACGACACGAACGGGATTCTGTAAAATATTACCAGCGAGGGGGTAGATGGGTTAGATTAGGTTATGTTACGTTATAGACGTATATAATGTTCCCACTGAGAAGTAGGGGCCGATACTCCAAGAATGTTGTAAAATACTACATCCGAGATGTCAGCCTGCCTTACGTTAGGATATATATCGCTGTAGACGTATATAACATCCCAACCGAGATGTACGGAACGACATAAACGGGATTCTGTAAAACATCACCAGCGAGGGGCTAGATGTGTTAGGTTAGATTATATTACGTGATAGACGTATATAATGTTCCCACCGAGAAGTAGAGGCTGATCCTACAGGAATGTTGTAAAATACTATATCCGAGAAGTTAGCCTGCCTTATGTTAGGATATGTATCGCTGTAGACGTATATAATATCCCAACCGAGATGTACGGGACGACACGAACGGGATTCTGTAAAACATTGCCAACGAGGGGCTAGATTGGATAGGTTAGGTTATGTTACGTTACAGACGTATATAATGATCCCACCGAGAAGTAGGGGCCGATACTCCAAGAATGTTGTAAAATACTACATCCGACATGTTAGCCTGCCTTACGTTAGGATATATAACGCTATAGACGTATATAATATCCCAACCGAGATGTACGGGACGACACGAACGTGATTCTGTAAAATATTACCAGCGAGGGGCTAGATGGGTTAGATTAGGTTATGTTACGTTATAGACGTATATAATGTTCCCACCGAGAAGTAGAGCCGATACGCCAGGAATGTTGTAAAATACTGCATCCGAGATGTTAGCCTGCCTTACGTTCGGATATATATCGCTGTAGACGTATATAACATCCCAACCGAGATGTACGGGACGACATAAACGGGATTCTGTAAAACATTGCCAACGAGGGGCTAGATGGGATAGGTTAGGTTATGTTACGTTACAGACGTATATAATGTTCCCACCGAGAAGTAGGGGCCGATATGCCAGGAATGTTGTAAAATACTATATCCGAGAAGTTAGTCTGCCTTAGGTTAGGATATATATCGCTGTAGACGTATATAATATCCCAACCGAGATGTACGGGACGACACGAACGGGATTCTGTAAAACATTGCAAACAAGGGGCTAGATGGGATAGGTTAGGTTATGTTACGTTACAGACGTATATAATGTTCCCACCGGGAAGTAGGGGCCGATACCCCAAGAATGTTGTAAAATACTACATCCGAGATGTTAGCCTGCCTTACGTTAGGATATATATCGCTGTAGACGTATATAACATCCCAACCGAGACGTACGGGACGACAGGAACGGGATTCTGTAAAACATTACCAGCGAGGGGCTAGATGGGTTAGGTTAGGTTATGTTACGTTATAGACGTGTATAATGTTCCCACCGAGAAGTAGAGCCGATACGCCAGGAATGTTGTAAAATACTGCATCCGAGATGTTAGCCTGCCTTACGTTAGGATATATATCGCTGTAGACGTATATAACATCCCAACCGAGATGTACGGGACGACAGGAACGGGATTCTGCAAAACATTACCAGCGAGGGGCTAGATGGGTTAGGTTAGGTTATGCAACGTTATAGACGTGTATAATGTTCCCGCCGAGAAGTAGAGCCGATACGTTAGGAATGTTGTAAAATTCTGCATCCGAGATGTTAGCCTGCCTTAGGTTAGGATATATAACGCTATAGACGTATATAATATCCAACAGAGATGTATGGGACGACACGAACGGGATTCTGTAAAACATTACCAGCGAGAGGCTAGATTGATTAGGTTAGGTTATGTTACGTTATAGACGTATATAATGTTCCCACCCGGAAGTAGGGGCCGATACTCCAAGAATGTTGTAAAATACTACATCCGAGATGTTAGCCTGCCTTACGTTAGGATATATAACGCTGTAGACGTATATAATGTCCTATCCGAGACGTACAGGACGACAGGAACGGGATTCTGTAAAACATTACCAGCGAGGGGCTAGATGGGTTAGGTTAGGTTATGTTACGTTATAGACGTGTATAATGTTCCCACCGAGAAGTAGAGCCGATACGCCAGGAATGTTGTAAAATACTGCATCCGAGATGTTAGCCTGCCTTACGTTCGGATATATATCGCTGTAGACGTATATAACATCCCAACCGAGATGTAAGGGACGACATAAACGGGATTCTGTAAAACATCACCAGCGAGGGGCTAGATGTGTTAGGTTAGATTATATTACGTTATAGACGTATATAATGTTCCCACCGAGAAGTAGAGGCTGATCCTACAGGAATGTTGTAAAATGCTGCATCCGAGATGTTAGCCTGCCTTAGGTTAGGATATATAACGCTATAGACGTATATAATATCCAACAGAGATGTACGGGACGACACGAACGGGATTCTGTAAAACATTACCAGCGAGGGGCTAGATTTGTTAGGTTAGGTTATGTTACGTTATAGACGTATATAATGTTCCCACCCGGAAGTAGGGGCCGATACTCCAAGAATGTTGTAAAATACTACATCCGAGATGTTAGCCTGCCTTAAGTTAGGATATATATCGCTGTAGACGTATATAACATCCCAACCGAGATGTACGGTACGACATAAACGGGATTCTGTAAAACATCACCAGCGAGGGGCTAGATGGGTTAGGTTAGGTTATGTTACGTTATAGACGTGTATAGTGTTGCCACCGAGAAGTAGAGCCGATACGCCAGGAACGTTGTAAAATACTGCATCCGAGATGTTAGCCTGCCTTACGTTAGGATATATATCGCTGTAGACGTATATAACATCCCAACCGAGATGTACGGGACGACAGGAACGGGATTCTGCAAAACATTACCAGCGAGGGGCTAGATGGGTTAGGTTAGGTTATGCTACGTTATAGACGTGTATAATGTTCCCGCCGAGAAGTAGAGCCGATACGTTAGGAATGTTGTAAAACGCTGCATCCGAGATGTTAGCCTGCCTTAGGTTAGGATATATAACGCTATAGACGTATATAATATCCAACAGAGATGTACGGGACGACACGAACGGGATTCTGTAAAACATTACCAGCGAGGGGCTAGATTGATTAGGTTAGGTTATGTTACGTTATAGACGTATATAATGTTCCCACCCGGAAGTAGGGGCCGATACTCCAAGAATGTTGTAAAATACTACATCCGAGATGTTAGCCTGCCTTACGTTAGGATATATAACGCTGTAGACGTATATAATGTCCTATCCGAGACGTACAGGACGACAGGAACGGGATTCTGTAAAACATTACCAGCGAGGGGCTAGATGGGTTAGGTTAGGTTATGTTACGTTATAGACGTGTATAATGTTCACACCGAGAAGTAGAGCCGATACGCCAGGAATGTTGTAAAATACTGCATCCGAGATGTTAGCCTGCCTTTGGTTAGGATATATAACGCTATAGACGTATATAATATCCCAACCGAGATGTACGGGACGACACGAACGGGATTCTGTAAAATATTACCAGCGAGGGGGTAGATGGGTTAGATTAGGTTATGTTACGTTATAGACGTATATAATGTTCCCACTGAGAAGTAGGGGCCGATACTCCAAGAATGTTGTAAAATACTACATCCGAGATGTCAGCCTGCCTTACGTTAGGATATATATCGCTGTAGACGTATATAACATCCCAACCGAGATGTACGGAACGACATAAACGGGATTCTGTAAAACATCACCAGCGAGGGGCTAGATGTGTTAGGTTAGATTATATTACGTGATAGACGTATATAATGTTCCCACCGAGAAGTAGAGGCTGATCCTACAGGAATGTTGTAAAATACTATATCCGAGAAGTTAGCCTGCCTTAGGTTAGGATATGTATCGCTGTAGACGTATATAATATCCCAACCGAGATGTACGGGACGACACGAACGGGATTATGTAAAACATTGCCAACGAGGGGCTAGATGGGATAGGTTAGGTTATGTTACGTTACAGACGTATATAATGTTCCCACCGAGAAGTAGGGGCCGATACTCCAAGAATGTTGTAAAATACTACATCCGAGATGTTAGCCTGCCTTACGTTAGGATATATATCGCTGTAGACGTATATAACATCCCAACCGAGATGTACGGGACGACATAAACGGGATTCTGTAAAACATCACCAGCGAGGGGCTAGATGTGTTAGGTTAGATTATATTACGTTATAGACGTATATAATGTTCCCACCGAGAAGTAGAGGCTGATCCTACAGGAATGTTGTAAAATACTATATCCGAGAAGTTAGCCTGCCTTATGTTAGGATATGTATCGCTGTAGACGTATATAATATCCCAACCGAGATGTACGGGACGACACGAACGGGATTCTGTAAAACATTGCCAACGAGGGGCTAGATTGGATAGGTTAGGTTATGTTACGTTACAGACGTATATAATGTTCCCACCGAGAAGTAGGGGCCGATACTCCAAGAATGTTGTAAAATACTACATCCGACATGTTAGCCTGCCTTACGTTAGGATATATAACGCTATAGACGTATATAATATCCCAACCGAGATGTACGGGACGACACGAACGGGATTCTGTAAAATATTACCAGCGAGGGGCTAGATGGGTTAGATTAGGTTATGTTACGTTATAGACGTATATAATGTTCCCACCGAGAAGTAGAGCCGATACGCCAGGAATGTTGTAAAATACTGCATCCGAGATGTTAGCCTGCCTTACGTTCGGATATATATCGCTGTAGACGTATATAACATCCCAACCGAGATGTACGGGACGACATAAACGGGATTCTGTAAAACATTGCCAACGAGGGGCTAGATGGGATAGGTTAGGTTATGTTACGTTACAGACGTATATAATGTTCCCACCGAGAAGTAGGGGCCGATATGCCAGGAATGTTGTAAAATACTATATCCGAGAAGTTAGTCTGCCTTAGGTTAGGATATATATCGCTGTAGACGTATATAATATCCCAACCGAGATGTACGGGACGACACGAACGGGATTCTGTAAAACATTGCAAACAAGGGGCTAGATGGGATAGGTTAGGTTATGTTACGTTACAGACGTATATAATGTTCCCACCGAGAAGTAGGGGCCGATACCCCAAGAATGTTGTAAAATACTACATCCGAGATGTTAGCCTGCCTTACGTTAGGATATATATCGCTGTAGACGTATATAACATCCCAACCGAGACGTACGGGACGACAGGAACGGGATTCTGTAAAACATTACCAGCGAGGGGCTAGATGGGTTAGGTTAGGTTATGTTACGTTATAGACGTGTATAATGTTCCCACCGAGAAGTAGGGGCCGATACTCCAAGAATGTTGTAAAATACTACATCCGAGATGTTAGCCTGCCTTACGTTAGGATATATAACGCTGTAGACGTATATAATGTCCCATCCGAGACGTACGGGACGACAGGAACGGGATTCTGCAAAACATTACCAGCGAGGGGCTAGATGGGTTAGGTTAGGTTATGTTACGTTATAGACGTGTATAATGTTCCCGCCGAGAAGTAGAGCCGATACGCCAGGAATGTTGTAAAATACTGCATCCGAGATGTTAGCCTGCCTTAGGTTAGGATATATAACGCTATAGACGTATATAATATCCCAACCGAGATGTACGGGACGACACGAACGGGATTCTGTAAAACATTACCAGCGAGGGGCTAGATGGGTTAGGTTAGGTTATGTTACGTTATAGACGTGTATAATGTTCCCACCGAGAAGTAGAGGCTGATCCTACAGGAATGTTGTAAAATACTATATCCGAGAAGTTAGCCTGCCTTAGGTTAGGATATGTATCGCTGTAGACGTATATAATATCCCAACCGAGATGTACGGGACAACACGAACGGGATTCTGTAAAACATTGCCAACGAGGGGCTAGATGGGATAGGTAAGGTTATGTTACGTTACAGACGTATATAATGTTCCCACCGAGAAGTAGGGGCCGATACTCCAAGAATGTTGTAAAATACTACATCCGAGATGTTAGCCTGCCTTACGTTAGGAGATATATCGCTGTAGACGTATATAACATCCCAACCGAGGTGTACGGGACGACATAAACGGGATTCTGTAAAACATCACCAGCGAGGGGCTAGATGGGTTAGGTTAGGTTATGTTACGTTATAGACGTGTATAATGTTGCCACCGAGAAGTAGAGCCGATACGCCAGGAATGTTGTAAAATACTGCATCCGAGATGTTAGCCTGCCTTACGTTAGGATATATATCGCTGTAGACGTATATAACATCCCAACCGAGATGTACGGGACGACAGGAACGGGATTCTGCAAAACATTACCAGCGAGGGACTAGATGGGTTAGGTTAGGTTATGCAACGTTATAGACGTGTATAATGTTCCCGCCGAGAAGTAGAGCCGATACGTTAGGAATGTTGTAAAATGCTGCATCCGAGATGTTAGCCTGCCTTAGGTTAGGATATATAACGCTATAGACGTATATAATATCCAACAGAGATGTATGGGACGACACGAACGGGATTCTGTAAAACATTACCAGCGAGGGGCTAGATTGATTAGGTTAGGTTATGTTACGTTATAGACGTATATAATGTTCCCACCCGGAAGTAGGGGCCGATACTCCAAGAATGTTGTAAAATACTACATCCGAGATGTTAGCCTGCCTTACGTTAGGATATATAACGCTGTAGACGTATATAATGTCCTATCCGAGACGTACAGGACGACAGGAACGGGATTCTGTAAAACATTACCAACGAGGGGCTAGATGGGTTAGGTTAGGTTATGTTACGTTATAGACGTGTATAATGTTCCCACCGAGAAGTAGAGCCGATACGCCAGGAATGTTGTAAAATACTGCATCCGAGATGTTAGCCTGCCTTACGTTAGGATATATATCGCTGTAGACGTATATAACATCCCAACCGAGATGTACGGGACGACATAAACGGGATTCTGTAAAACATCACCAGCGAGGGGCTAGATGTGTTAGGTTAGATTATATTACGTTATAGACGTGTATAATGTTCCCACCGAGAAGTAGAGCCGATACGCCAGGAATGTTGTAAAATACTGCATCCGAGATGTTAGCCTGCCTTTGGTTAGGATATATAACGCTATAGACGTATATAATATCCCAACCGAGATGTACGGGACGACACGAACGGGATTCTGTAAAATATTACCAGCGAGGGGCTAGATGGGTTAGATTAGGTTATGTTACGTTATAGACGTATATAATGTTCCCACTGAGAAGTAGGGGCCGATACTCCAAGAATGTTGTAAAATACTACATCCGAGATGTTAGCCTGCCTTACGTTAGGATATATATCGCTGTAGACGTATATAACATCCCAACCGAGATGTACGGGACGACACGAACGGGATTCTGTAAAACATTGCCAACGAGGGGCTAGATGGGATAGGTTAGGTTATGCTACTTTATAGACGTATATAATGTTCCCACCCGGAAGTAGGTGCCGATACTCCAAGAATGTCGTAAAATACTGCATCCGAGATGTTAGCCTGCCTTAGGTTAAGATATATAACGCTATAGACGTATATAATATCCCATCCGAGATGTACGGGACGACACGAACGGGATTCTGTAAAACATTGCCAACGAGGGGCTAGATGGGTTAGGTTAGGTTATGTTACTTTATAGATGTATATAATGTTCCCACCGAGAAATATGGGCCGATACTCCAAGAATGTTGTAAAAGACTACATCCGAGATGTTAGCCTGCCTTACGTTAGGAAATATAACGCTGTAGACGTATTTAATGTCCCATCCGAGACGTACGGGACGACACGAACGGGATTCTGTAAAACATTACCAGCGAGGGGCTAGATGTGTTAGGTTAGGTTATGTTACGTTATACACCTATATAATGTTTCCACCGAGAAGTATGGGCCGATACGCCAGGAATGTTGTAAAATACTGCATCCGAGATGTTAGCCTGCCTCAGGTTAGGATATATAAGGCTGTAGAAGTTTATAATGTCCCATCCGAGACGTACGGGACGACAGGAACGGGATTCTGTAAAACATTACCAGCGAGGGGCTAGATGGGTTAGGTTAGGTTATGTTACTTTATAGACGTATATAATGTTCCCACCCGGAAGTAGGGGCCGATACTCCAAGAATGTTGTAAAATACTACATCCGAGATGTTAGCCTGCCTTACGTTAGGATATATAACGCTGTAGACGTATATAATGTCCCATTCGAGACGTACGGGACGACAGGAACGGGATTCTGTAAAACATTACCAGCGAGGGGCTAGATGGTTTAGGTTAGGTTGTGTTACGTTATAGACGTGTATAATGTTGCCACCGAGAAGTAGAGCCGATACGCCAGGAATGTTGTAAAATACTGCATCCGAGATGTTAGCCAGCCTTACGTTAGGATATATATCGCTGTAGACGTATATAACATCCCAACCGAGATGTACGGGACGACAGGAACGGGATTCTGCAAAACATTACCAGCGAGGGGCTAGATGGGTTATGTTAGGTTATGCTACGTTATAGACGTGTATAATGTTCCCGCCGAGAAGTAGAGCCGATACGCCAGGAATGTTGTAAAATACTGCATCCGAGATGTTAGCCTCCCTTAGGTTAAGATATATAACGCTATAGACGTATATAATATCCCATCCGAGACGTACGGGACGACACGAACGAGATTCTGTAAAACATTACCAGCGAGGGGTAGATGTGTTAGGTTAGGTTATGTTACGTTATAGACCTATATAATGTTCCCACCGAGAAGCATGGGCCGATACGCCAGGAATGTTGTAAAATACTGGAACCGAGATGTTAGCCTGCCTTAGGTTAGGATATATAACGCTGTAGACGTTTATAATGTCCCAACCGAGACGTACGGGACGACACGAACGGGATTCTGTAAAACATTACCAGCGAGGGGCTAGATGGGTTAGGTTAGGTTGTGATACGTTATAAACGTATATAATGGTCCCACCGAGAAGTAGGGGCCGATATGCCAGGAATGTTGTAAAATACTATATCCGAGAAGTTAGTCTGCCTTAGGTTAGGATATATAACGCTGTAGACGTTTATAATGTCCCAACCGAGACGTACGGGACGACACGAACGGGATTCTGTAAAACATTACCAGCGAGGGGCTAGATGGGTTAGGTTAGGTTGTGATACGTTATAAACGTATATAATGGTCCCACCGAGAAGTAGGGGCCGATATGCCAGGAATGTTGTAAAATACTATATCCGAGAAGTTAGTCTGCCTTAGGTTAGGATATATATCGCTGTAGACGTATATAATATCCCAACCGAGATGTACGGGACGACACGAACGGGATTCTGTAAAACATTGCAAACGAGGGGCTAGATGGGATAGGTTAGGTTATGTTACGTTACAGACGTATATAATGTTCCCACCGAGAAGTAGGGGCCGATACCCCAAGAATGTTGTAAAATACTACATCCGAGATGTTAGCCTGCCTTACGTTAGGATATATAAAGCTATAGACGTATATAATATCCCAACCGAGATGTACGGGACGACACGAACGGGATTCTGTAAAATATTACCAGCGAGGGGCTAGATGGGTTAGATTAGGTTATGTTACGTTATAGACGTATATAATGTTCCCACCGAGAAGTAGGGGCCGATACTCCAAGAATGTTGTAAAATACTACATCCGAGAACTTAGCCTGCCTTACGTTAGGATATATATCGATTTAGACGTATATAACATCCCAACCGAGATGTACGGGACGACAGGAACGGGATTCTGTAGAACATTACCAGCGAGGGGCTAGATGGGTTAGGTTAGGTTATGTTACGTTATAGACGTGTATAATGTTCCCACCGAGAAGTAGAGCCGATACGCCAGGAATGTTGTAAAATACTACATCCGAGATGTTAGCCTGCCTTACGTTAGGATATTTAACGCTGTAGACGTATATAATGCCCCATCCGAGACGTACGGGACGACACGAACGGGACTCTGTAAAACATTACCAGCGAGGGGCTAGATGTGTAAGGTTAGGTTATGTTACGTTATAGACCTATATAATGTTCCCACCGAGAAGTATGGGCTGATACGCCAGGAATGTTGTAAAATACTGCAACCGAGATGTTAGCCTGCCTTAGGTTAGGATATATAACGCTGTAGAAGATTATAATGTCCCATCCGAGACGTACGGGACGACAGGAACGGGATTCTGTAAAATATTACCTTGAGGGGCTAGATGGGTTAGGTTAGGTTGTGATACGTTATAAACGTATATAATGTTCCCACCGAGAAGTAGGGGCCGATATGCCAGGAATGTTGTAAAACACTATATCCGAGAAGTTAGCCTGCCTTAGGTTAGGATATATATAGCTGTAGACGTATATAATATTCCAACCGAGATGTACGGGACGACACGAACGGGATTCTGTAAAACATTGCCAACGAGGGGCTAGATGGGTTAGATTAGGTTATGTTACGTTATAGACGTATATAATGTTCCCACCGAGAAGTAGGGGCCGATACTCCAAGAATGTTGTAAAATACTACATCCGAGATGTTAGCCTGCCTTACGTTAGGATATATGTCGCTGTAGACGTATATAACATCCCAACCGAGATGTGCGGGACGACAGGAACGGGATTCTGTAAAACATTACCAGCGAGGGCCTAGATGGGTTAGGTTAGGTTATGTTACGTTATAGACGTGAATAATGTTCCCACCGAGAAGTAGAGCCGATACGCCAGGAATGTTGTAAAATACTGCATCCGAGATGTTAGCCTGCCTTAGGTTAAGATATATAACGCTATAGACGTATATAATATCCGAACCGAGATGTACGGGACGACACGAACGGGATTCTGTAAAACATTGCCAACGAGGGGCTAGATGGGATAGGTTAGGTTATGTTACGTTACAGACGTATATAATGTTCCCACCTAGAAGTAGGGGCCGATACTCCAAGAATGTTGTAAAATACTACATCCGAGATGTTAGCCTGCCTTACGTTAGGATATATAACGCTATAGACGTATATAATATCCCAACCGAGATGTACGGGACAACATGAACGGGATTCTGTAAAATATTACCAGCGAGGGGCTAGATGGGTTAGATTAGGTTATGTTACGTTATAGACGTATATAACGTTCCCACTGAGAAGTAGGGGCCGATACTCCAAGAATGTTGTAAAATACTACATCCGAGATGTTAGCCTGCCTTACGTTAGGATATATATCGCTGTAGACGTATATAACATCCCAACCGAGATGTACGGGACGACATAAACGGGATTCTGTAAAACATCACCAGCGAGGGGCTAGATGTGTTAGGTTAGATTATATTACGTTATAGACGTGTATAATGTTCCCACCGAGAAGTAGAGCCGATACGCCAGGAATGTTGTAAAATACTGCATCCGAGATGTTAGCCTGCCTTTGGTTAGGATATATAACGCTATAGACGTATATAATATCCCAACCGAGATGTACGGGACGACACGAACGGGATTCTGTAAAATATTACCAACGAGGGGCTAGATGGGTTAGGTTAGGTTATGTTACGTTATAGACGTGTATAATGTTCCCACCGAGAAGTAGAGCCGATACGCCAGGAATGTTGTAAAATACTGCATCCGAGATGTTAGCCTGCCTTACGTTAGGATATATATCGCTGTAGACGTATATAACATCCCAACCGAGATGTACGGGACGACATAAACGGGATTCTGTAAAACATCACCAGCGAGGGGCTAGATGTGTTAGGTTAGATTATATTACGTTATAGACGTGTATAATGTTCCCACCGAGAAGTAGAGCCGATACGCCAGGAATGTTGTAAAATACTGCATCCGAGATGTTAGCCTGCCTTTGGTTAGGATATATAACGCTATAGACGTATATAATATCCCAACCGAGATGTACGGGACGACACGAACGGGATTCTGTAAAATATTACCAGCGAGGGGCTAGATGGGTTAGATTAGGTTATGTTACGTTATAGACGTATATAATGTTCCCACTGAGAAGTAGGGGCCGATACTCCAAGAATGTTGTAAAATACTACATCCGAGATGTTAGCCTGCCTTACGTTAGGATATATATCGCTGTAGACGTATATAACATCCCAACCGAGATGTACGGGACGACACGAACGGGATTCTGTAAAACATTGCCAACGAGGGGCTAGATGGGATAGGTTAGGTTATGCTACTTTATAGACGTATATAATGTTCCCACCCGGAAGTAGGTGCCGATACTCCAAGAATGTCGTAAAATACTGCATCCGAGATGTTAGCCTGCCTTAGGTTAAGATATATAACGCTATAGACGTATATAATATCCCATCCGAGATGTACGGGACGACACGAACGGGATTCTGTAAAACATTGCCAACGAGGGGCTAGATGGGTTAGGTTAGGTTATGTTACTTTATAGATGTATATAATGTTCCCACCGAGAAATATGGGCCGATACTCCAAGAATGTTGTAAAAGACTACATCCGAGATGTTAGCCTGCCTTACGTTAGGAAATATAACGCTGTAGACGTATTTAATGTCCCATCCGAGACGTACGGGACGACACGAACGGGATTCTGTAAAACATTACCAGCGAGGGGCTAGATGTGTTAGGTTAGGTTATGTTACGTTATACACCTATATAATGTTTCCACCGAGAAGTATGGGCCGATACGCCAGGAATGTTGTAAAATACTGCATCCGAGATGTTAGCCTGCCTCAGGTTAGGATATATAAGGCTGTAGAAGTTTATAATGTCCCATCCGAGACGTACGGGACGACAGGAACGGGATTCTGTAAAACATTACCAGCGAGGGGCTAGATGGGTTAGGTTAGGTTATGTTACTTTATAGACGTATATAATGTTCCCACCCGGAAGTAGGGGCCGATACTCCAAGAATGTTGTAAAATACTACATCCGAGATGTTAGCCTGCCTTACGTTAGGATATATAACGCTGTAGACGTATATAATGTCCCATTCGAGACGTACGGGACGACAGGAACGGGATTCTGTAAAACATTACCAGCGAGGGGCTAGATGGTTTAGGTTAGGTTATGTTACGTTATAGACGTGTATAATGTTGCCACCGAGAAGTAGAGCCGATACGCCAGGAATGTTGTAAAATACTGCATCCGAGATGTTAGCCAGCCTTACGTTAGGATATATATCGCTGTAGACGTATATAACATCCCAACCGAGATGTACGGGACGACAGGAACGGGATTCTGCAAAACATTACCAGCGAGGGGCTAGATGGGTTATGTTAGGTTATGCTACGTTATAGACGTGTATAATGTTCCCGCCGAGAAGTAGAGCCGATACGCCAGGAATGTTGTAAAATACTGCATCCGAGATGTTAGCCTCCCTTAGGTTAAGATATATAACGCTATAGACGTATATAATATCCCATCCGAGACGTACGGGACGACACGAACGAGATTCTGTAAAACATTACCAGCGAGGGGTAGATGTGTTAGGTTAGGTTATGTTACGTTATAGACCTATATAATGTTCCCACCGAGAAGCATGGGCCGATACGCCAGGAATGTTGTAAAATACTGGAACCGAGATGTTAGCCTGCCTTAGGTTAGGATATATAACGCTGTAGACGTTTATAATGTCCCAACCGAGACGTACGGGACGACACGAACGGGATTCTGTAAAACATTACCAGCGAGGGGCTAGATGGGTTAGGTTAGGTTGTGATACGTTATAAACGTATATAATGGTCCCACCGAGAAGTAGGGGCCGATATGCCAGGAATGTTGTAAAATACTATATCCGAGAAGTTAGTCTGCCTTAGGTTAGGATATATAACGCTGTAGACGTTTATAATGTCCCAACCGAGACGTACGGGACGACACGAACGGGATTCTGTAAAACATTACCAGCGAGGGGCTAGATGGGTTAGGTTAGGTTGTGATACGTTATAAACGTATATAATGGTCCCACCGAGAAGTAGGGGCCGATATGCCAGGAATGTTGTAAAATACTATATCCGAGAAGTTAGTCTGCCTTAGGTTAGGATATATATCGCTGTAGACGTATATAATATCCCAACCGAGATGTACGGGACGACACGAACGGGATTCTGTAAAACATTGCAAACGAGGGGCTAGATGGGATAGGTTAGGTTATGTTACGTTACAGACGTATATAATGTTCCCACCGAGAAGTAGGGGCCGATACCCCAAGAATGTTGTAAAATACTACATCCGAGATGTTAGCCTGCCTTACGTTAGGATATATAAAGCTATAGACGTATATAATATCCCAACCGAGATGTACGGGACGACACGAACGGGATTCTGTAAAATATTACCAGCGAGGGGCTAGATGGGTTAGATTAGGTTATGTTACGTTATAGACGTATATAATGTTCCCACCGAGAAGTAGGGGCCGATACTCCAAGAATGTTGTAAAATACTACATCCGAGAACTTAGCCTGCCTTACGTTAGGATATATATCGATTTAGACGTATATAACATCCCAACCGAGATGTACGGGACGACAGGAACGGGATTCTGTAGAACATTACCAGCGAGGGGCTAGATGGGTTAGGTTAGGTTATGTTACGTTATAGACGTGTATAATGTTCCCACCGAGAAGTAGAGCCGATACGCCAGGAATGTTGTAAAATACTACATCCGAGATGTTAGCCTGCCTTACGTTAGGATATTTAACGCTGTAGACGTATATAATGCCCCATCCGAGACGTACGGGACGACACGAACGGGACTCTGTAAAACATTACCAGCGAGGGGCTAGATGTGTAAGGTTAGGTTATGTTACGTTATAGACCTATATAATGTTCCCACCGAGAAGTATGGGCTGATACGCCAGGAATGTTGTAAAATACTGCAACCGAGATGTTAGCCTGCCTTAGGTTAGGATATATAACGCTGTAGAAGATTATAATGTCCCATCCGAGACGTACGGGACGACAGGAACGGGATTCTGTAAAATATTACCTTGAGGGGCTAGATGGGTTAGGTTAGGTTGTGATACGTTATAAACGTATATAATGTTCCCACCGAGAAGTAGGGGCCGATATGCCAGGAATGTTGTAAAACACTATATCCGAGAAGTTAGCCTGCCTTAGGTTAGGATATATATAGCTGTAGACGTATATAATATTCCAACCGAGATGTACGGGACGACACGAACGGGATTCTGTAAAACATTGCCAACGAGGGGCTAGATGGGTTAGATTAGGTTATGTTACGTTATAGACGTATATAATGTTCCCACCGAGAAGTATGGGCTGATACGCCAGGAATGTTGTAAAATACTGCAACCGAGATGTTAGCCTGCCTTAGGTTAGGATATATAACGCTGTAGAAGATTATAATGTCCCATCCGAGACGTACGGGACGACAGGAACGGGATTCTGTAAAATATTACCTTGAGGGGCTAGATGGGTTAGGTTAGGTTGTGATACGTTATAAACGTATATAATGTTCCCACCGAGAAGTAGGGGCCGATATGCCAGGAATGTTGTAAAACACTATATCCGAGAAGTTAGCCTGCCTTAGGTTAGGATATATATAGCTGTAGACGTATATAATATTCCAACCGAGATGTACGGGACGACACGAACGGGATTCTGTAAAACATTGCCAACGAGGGGCTAGATTGGTTAGGTTAGGTTATGTTACGTTATAGACGTGTATAATGTTCCCACCGAGAAGTAGAGCCGATACGCCAGGAATGTTGTAAAATACTACATCCGAGATCTTAGCCTGCCTTACGTTAGGATATATAACGCTGTAGACGTATATAATGTCCCATTCGAGACGTACGGGACGACAGGAACGGGATTCTGTAAAACATTACCAGCGAGGGGCTAGATGGTTTAGGTTAGGTTATGTTACGTTATAGACGTGTATAATGTTGCCACCGAGAAGTAGAGCCGATACGCCAGGAATGTTGTAAAATACTGCATCCGAGATGTTAGCCAGCCTTACGTTAGGATATATAACGCTGTAGAAGGTTATAATGTCCCATCCGAGACGTACGGGACGACAGGAACGGGATTCTGTAAAATATTACCTTGAGGGGCTAGATGGGTTAGGTTAGGTTGTGATACGTTATAGACGTGTATAATGTTCCCACCGAGAAGTAGAGCCGATACGCCAGGAATGTTGTAAAATACTGCATCCGAGATGTTAGCCTGCCTTAGGTTAAGATATATAACGCTATAGACGTATATAATATCCCATCCGAGATGTACGGGACGACACGAACGGGATTCTGTAAAACATTGCCAACGAGGGGCTAGATGGGTTAGGTTAGGTTATGTTACTTTATAGATGTATATAATGTTCCCACCGAGAAATATGGGCCGATACTCCAAGAATGTTGTAAAAGACTACATCCGAGATGTTAGCCTGCCTTACGTTAGGAAATATAACGCTGTAGACGTATTTAATGTCCCATCCGAGACGTACGGGACGACAGGAACGGGATTCTGTAAAACATTACCAGCGAGGGGCTAGATGTGTTAGGTTAGGTTATGTTACGTTATACACCTATATAATGTTTCCACCGAGAAGTATGGGCCGATACGCCAGGAATGTTGTAAAATACTGCATCCGAGATGTTAGCCTGCCTCAGGTTAGGATATATAAGGCTGTAGAAGTTTATAATGTCCCATCCGAGACGTACGGGACGACAGGAACGGGATTCTGTAAAACATTACCAGCGAGGGGCTAGATGGGTTAGGTTAGGTTATGTTACATTATAGACGTATATAATGTTCCCACCCGGAAGTAGGGGCCGATACTCCAAGAATGTTGTAAAATACTACATCCGAGATGTTAGCCTGCCTTACGTTAGGATATATAACGCTGTAGACGTATATAATGTCCCATTCGAGACGTACGGGACGACAGGAACGGGATTCTGTAAAACATTACCAGCGAGGGGCTAGATGGTTTAGGTTAGGTTATGTTACGTTATAGACGTGTATAATGTTGCCACCGAGAAGTAGAGCCGATACGCCAGGAATGTTGTAAAATACTGCATCCGAGATGTTAGCCAGCCTTACGTTAGGATATATATCGCTGTAGACGTATATAACATCCCAACCGAGATGTACGGGACGACAGGAACGGGATTCTGCAAAACATTACCAGCGAGGGGCTAGATGGGTTATGTTAGGTTATGCTACGTTATAGACGTGTATAATGTTCCCGCCGAGAAGTAGAGCCGATACGCTAGGAATGTTGTAAAATGCTGCATCCGAGGTGTTAGCCTGCCTTAGGTTAGGATATATAACGCTATAGACGTATATAATATCCAACAGAGATGTACGGGACGACACGAACGGGATTCTGTAAAACATTACCAGCGAGGGGCTAGATTGGTTAGGTTAGGTTATGTTACGTTATAGACGTATATAATGTTCCCACACGGAAGTAGGGGCCGATACACCAAGAATGTTGTAAAATACTACATCCGAGATGTTAGCCTGCCTTACGTTAGGATATATAACGCTGTAGACGTATATAATGTCCTATCCGAGACGTACGGGACGACAGGAACGGGATTCTGTAAAACATTACCAGCGAGGGGCTAGATGGGTTAGGTTAGGTTATGTTACGTTACAGACGTATATAATGTTCCCACCGAGAAGTAGGGGCCGATACTCCAAGAATGTTGTAAAATACTACATCCGAGATGTTAGCCTGCCTTACGTTAGGATATATATCGCTGTAGACGTATATAACATCCCAACCGAGATGTGCGGGACGATATAAACGGGATTCTGTAAAACATCACCAGCGAGGGGCTAGATGGGTTAGGTTAGGTTATGTTACGTTATAGACGTGTATAATGTTGCCACCGAGAAGTAGAGCCGATACGCCAGGAATGTTGTAAAATACTGCATCCGAGATGTCAGCCTGCCTTACGTTAGGATATGTATCGCTGTAGACGTATATAACATCCCAACCGAGATGTACGGGACGACATAAACGGGATTCTGTAAAACATCACCAGCGAGGGGCTAGATGTTTTAGGTTAGATTATATTACGTTATAGACGTATATAATGTTCCCACCGAGAAGTAGAGGCTGATCCTACAGGAATGTTGTAATATGCTGCATCCGAGATGTTAGCCTGCCTTAGGTTAGGATATATAACGCTATAGACGTATATAATATCCAACAGAGATGTACGGGACGACACGAACGGGATTCTGTAAAACATTACCAGCGAGGGGCTAGATTGGTTAGGTTAGGTTATGTTACGTTATAGACGTATATAATGTTCCCACCCGGAAGTAGGGGCCGATACTCCAAGAATGTTGTAAAATACTACATCCGAGATGTTAGCCTGCCTTACGTTAGGATATATAACGCTGTAGACGTATATAATGTCCTATCCGAGACGTACGGGACGACAGGAACGGGATTCTGTAAAACATTGCCAACGAGGGGCTAGATGGGATAGGTTAGGTTATGTTACGTTACAGACGTATATAATGTTCCCACCTAGAAGTAGGGGCCGATACTCCAAGAATGTTGTAAAATACTACATCCGAGATGTTAGCCTGCCTTACGTTAGGATATATATCGCTGTAGACGTATATAACATCCCAACCGAGATGTACGGGACGACACGAACGGGATTCTGTAAAACATTACCAGCGAGGGGCTAGATGGGTTAGATTAGGTTATGTTACGTTATAGACGTATATAGTGTTCCCACCGAGAAGTAGGGGCCGATACTCCAAGAATGTTGTAAAATACTACATCCGAGATGTTAGCCTGCCTTACGTTAGGATATATGTCGCTGTAGACGTATATAACATCCCAACCGAGATGTACGGGACGACAGGAACGGGATTCTGTAAAACATTACCAGCGAGGGCCTAGATGGGTTAGGTTAGGTTATGTTACGTTATAGACGTGAATAATGTTCCCACCGAGAAGTAGAGCCGATACGCCAGGAATGTTGTAAAATACTGCATCCGAGATGTTAGCCTGCCTCAGGTTAGGATATATAAAGCTGTAGAAGTTTATAATGTCCCATCCGAGACGTACGGGACGACAGGAACGGGATTCTGTAAAACATTACCAGCGAGGGGCTAGATGGGTTAGGTTAGGTTATGTTACTTTATAGACGTATATAATGTTCCCACCCGGAAGTAGGGGCCGATACTCCAAGAATGTTGTAAAATACTACATCCGAGATGTTAGCCTGCCTTACGTTAGGATATATATCGCTGTAGACGTATATAACATCCCAACCGAGATGTACGGGACGACATAAACGGGATTCTGTAAAACATCACCAGCGAGGGGCTAGATGGGTTATGTTAGGTTATGCTACGTTATAGACGTGTATAATGTTCCCGCCGAGAAGTAGAGCCGATACGCTAGGAATGTTGTAAAATGCTGCATCCGAGGTGTTAGCCTGCCTTAGGTTAGGATATATAACGCTATAGACGTATATAATATCCAACAGAGATGTACGGGACGACACGAACGGGATTCTGTAAAACATTACCAGCGAGGGGCTAGATGGGTTAGGTTAGGTTATGTTACGTTATAGACGTATATAATGTTCCCACCCGGAAGTAGGGGCCGATACACCAAGAATGTTGTAAAATACTACATCCGAGATGTTAGCCTGCCTTACGTTAGGATATATATCGCTGTAGACGTATATAGCATTCCAACCGAGATGTACGGGACGACATAAACGGGATTCTGTAAAACATCACCAGCGAGGGGCTAGATGGGTTAGGTTAGGTTATGCTACGTTATAGACGTGTATAATGTTGCCACCGAGAAGTAGAGCCGATACGCCAGGAATGTTGTAAAATACTGCATCCGAGATGTCAGCCTGCCTTACGTTAGGATATATATCGCTGTAGACGTATATAACATCCCAACCGAGATGTACGGGACGACAGGAACGGGATTCTGCAAAACATTACCAGCGAGGGGCTAGATGGGTTAGGTTAGGTTATGCTACGTTATAGACGTGTATAGTGTTCCCGCCGAGAAGTAGAGCCGATACGCTATGAATGTTGTAAAATGCTGCATCCGAGATGTTAGCCTGCCTTAGGTTAGGATATATAACGCTATAGACGTATATAATATCCAACAGAGATGTACGGGACGACACGAACGGGATTCTGTAAAACATTACCAGCGAGGGGCTAGATTGGTTAGGTTAGGTTATGTTACGTTATAGACGTATATAATGTTCCCACCCGGAAGTAGGGGCCGATACTCCAAGAATGTTGTAAAATACTACATCCGAGATGTTAGCCTGCCTTACGTTAGGATATATATCGCTGTAGACGTATATAACATCCCAACCGAGATGTACGGGACGACATAAACGGGATTCTGTAAAACATCACCAGCGAGGGGCTAGATGGGTTAGGTTAGGTTATGTTACGTTATAGACGTGTATAATGTTGCCACCGAGAAGTAGAGCCGATACGCCAGGAATGTTGTAAAATACTGCATCCGAGATGTTAGCCTGCCTTACGTTAGGATATATATCGCTGTAGACGTATATAACATCCCAACCGAGATGTACGGGACGACAGGAACGGGATTCTGCAAAACATTACCAGCGAGGGGCTAGATGGGTTAGGTTAGGTTATGCTACGTTATAGACGTGTATAATGTTCCCGTCGAGAAGTAGAGCCGATACGTTAGGAATGTTGTAAAATGCTGCATCCGAGATGTTAGCCTGCCTTAGGTTAGGATATATAACGCTATAGACGTATATAATATCCAACAGAGATGTACGGGACGACACGAAGGGGATTCTGTAAAACATTACCAGCGAGGGGCTAGATTGGTTAGGTTAGGTTATGTTACGTTATAGACCTATATAATGTTCCCACCGAGAAGCATGGGCCGATACGCCAGGAATGTTGTAAAATACTGGAACCGAGATGTTAGCCTGCCTTAGGTTAGGATATATAACGCTGTAGACGTTTATAATGTCCCAACCGAGACGTACGGGACGACACGAATGGGATTCTGTAAAACATTACCAGCGAGGGGCTAGATGTGTTAGGTTAGATTATATTACGTTATAGACGTATATAATGTTCCCACCGAGAAGTAGAGGCTGATCCTACAGGAATGTTGTAAAATACTATATCCGAGAAGTTAGCCTGCCATAGGTTAGGATATGTATCGCTGTAGACGTATATAATATCCCAACCGCGATGTACGGGACGACACGAACGGGATTCTGTAAAACATTGCAAACGAGGGGCTAGATGGGATAGGTTAGGTTATGTTACGTTACAGACGTATATAATGTTCCCACCGAGAAGTAGGGGCCGATACCCCAAGAATGTTGTAAAATACTACATCCGAGATGTTAGCCTGCCTTACGTTAGGATATATAAAGCTATAGACGTATATAATATCCCAACCGAGATGTACGGGACGACACGAACGGGATTCTGTAAAATATTACCAGCGAGGGGCTAGATGGGTTAGATTAGGTTATGTTACGTTATAGACGTATATAATGTTCCCACCGAGAAGTAGGGGCCGATACACCAAGAATGTTGTAAAATACTACATCCGAGATGTTAGCCTGCCTTACGTTAGGATATATATCGATTTAGACGTATATAACATCCCAACCGAGATGTACGGGACGACAGGAACGGGATTCTGTAGAACATTACCAGCGAGGGGCTAGATGGGTTAGGTTAGGTTATGTTACGTTATAGACGTGTATAATGTTCCCACCGAGAAGTAGAGCCGATACACCAGGAATGTTGTAAAATACTGCAACCGAGATGTTAGCCTGCCTTAGGTTAGGATATATAACGCTGTAGAAGATTATAATGTCCCATCCGAGACGTACGGGACGACAGGAACGGGATTCTGTAAAATATTACCTTGAGGGGCTAGATGGGTTAGGTTAGGTTGTGATACGTTATAGACGTGTATAATGTTCCCACCGAGAAGTAGAGCCGATACGCCAGGAATGTTGTAAAATACTGCATCCGAGATGTTAGCCTGCCTTAGGTTAAGATATATAACGCTATAGACGTATATAATATCCCATCCGAGATGTACGGGACGACACGAACGGGATTATGTAAAACATTGCCAACGAGGGGCTAGATGGGTTAGGTTAGGTTATGTTACTTTATAGATGTATATAATGTTCCCACCGAGAAATATGGGCCGATACTCCAAGAATGTTGTAAAAGACTACATCCGAGATCTTAGCCTGCCTTACGTTAGGAAATATAACGCTGTAGACGTATTTAATGTCCCATGCGAGACGTACGGGACGACACGAACGGGATTCTGTAAAACATTACCAGCGAGGGGCTAGATGTGTTAGGTTAGGTTATGTTACGTTATACACCTATATAATGTTTCCACCGAGAAGTATGGGCCGATACGCCAGGAATGTTGTAAAATACTGCATCCGAGATGTTAGCCTGCTTTGGTTAGGATATATAACGCTATAGACGTATATAATATCCCAACCGATATGTACGGGACGACACGAACGGGATTCTGTAAAATATTACCAGCGAGGGGCTAGATGGGTTAGGTTAGGTTATGTTACTTTATAGACGTATATAATGTTCCCAGCCGGAAGTAGGGGTCGATACACCAAGAATGTTGTAAAATACTACATCCGAGATGTTAGCCTGCCTTACGTTAGGATATATAACGCTGTAGACGTATATAATGTCCTATCCGAGACGTACGGGACGACAGGAACGGGATTCTGTAAAACATTACCAGCGAGGGGCTAGATGGGTTAGGTTAGGTTATTTTACGTTATAGACGTATATAATGTTCCCACCGAGAAGTAGGGGCCGATACTCCAAGAATGTTGTAAAATACTACATCCGAGATGTTAGCCTGCCTTACGTTAGGATATATATCGCTGTAGACGTATATAACATCCCAACCGAGATGTACGGGACGACAGGAACGGGATTCTGCAAAACATTACCAGCGAGGGGCTAGATGGGTTAGGTTAGGTTATGCTACGTTATAGACGTGTATAATGTTCCCGCCGAGAAGTAGAGCCGATACGCTAGGAATGTTGTAAAATGCTGCATCCGAGATGTTAGCCTGCCTTAGGTTAGGATATATAACGCTATAGACGTATACAATATCCAACAGAGATGTACGGGACGACACGAACGGGATTCTGTAAAACATTACCAGCGAGGGGCTAGATTGGTTAGGTTAGGTTATGTTACGTTATAGACGTATATAATGTTCCCACCCGGAAGTAGGGGCCGATACTCCAAGAATGTTGTAAAATACTACATCCGAGATGTTAGCCTGCCTTACGTTAGGATATATAACGCTGTAGACGTATATAACATCCCAACCGAGATGTACGGGACGACAGGAACGGGATTCTGTAGAACATTACCAGCGAGGGGCTAGATAGGTTAGGTTAGGTTATGTTACGTTATAGACGTGTATAATGTTCCCACCGAGAAGTAGAGCCGATACGCCAGGAATGTTGTAAAATACTACAACCGAGATGTTAGCCTGCCTTAGGTTAGGATATATAACGCTGTAGAAGATTATAATGTCCCATCCGAGACGTACGGGACGACAGGAACGGGATTCTGTAAAATATTACCTTGAGGGGCTAGATGGGTTAGGTTAGGTTGTGATACGTTATAGACGTGTATAATGTTCCCACCGAGAAATATGGGCCGATACTCCAAGAATGTTGTAAAATACTGGAACCGAGATGTTAGCCTGCCTTAGGTTAGGATATATAACGCTGTAGACGTTTATAATGTCCCAACCGAGACGTACGGGACGACACGAACGGGATTCTGTAAAACATTACCAGCGAGGGGCTAGATGTGTTAGGTTAGATTATATTACGTTATAGACGTATATAATGTTCTCACCGAGAAGTAGAGGCTGATCCTACAGGAATGTTGTAAAATACTATATCCGGGAAGTTAGCCTGCCTTAGGTTAGGATATGTATCGCTGTAGACGTATATAATATCCCAACCGAGATGTACGGGACGACACGAACGGGATTCTGTAAAACATTGCAAACGAGGGGCTAGATGGGATAGGTTAGGTTATGTTACGTTACAGACGTATATAATGTTCCCATCGAGAAGTAGGGGCCGATACCCCAAGAATGTTGTAAAATACTACATCCGAGATGTTAGCCTGCCTTACGTTAGGATATATAAAGCTATAGACGTATATAATATCCCAACCGAGATGTACGGGACGACACGAACGGGATTCTGTAAAATATTACCAGCGAGGGGCTAGATGGGTTAGATTAGGTTATGTTACGTTATAGACGTATATAATGTTCCCACCGAGAAGTAGGGGCCGATACTCCAAGAATGTTGTAAAATACTACATCCGAGATGTTAGCCTGCCTTACGTTAGGATATATAACGCTGTAGACGTATATAATGTCCTATCCGAGACGTACGGGACGACAGGAACGGGATTCTGTAAAACATTACCAGCGAGGGGCTAGATGGGTTAGGTTAGGTTATGTTACGTTATAGACGTGTATAATGTTCCCACCGAGAAGTAGAGCCGATACGCCAGGAATGTTGTAAAATACTGCATCCGAGATGTTAGCCTGCCTTTGGTTAGGATATATAACGCTATAGACGTATATAATATCCCAACCGAGATGTACGGGACGACACGAACGGGATTCTGTAAAATATTACCAGCGAGGGGCTAGATGGGTTATATTAGGTTATGTTACGTTATAGACGTATATAATGTTCCCACTGAGAAGTAGGGGCCGATACTCCAAGAATGTTGTAAAATACTACATCCGAGATCTTAGCCTGCCTTACGTTAGGATATATATCGATTTAGACGTATATAACATCCCAACCGAGATGTACGGGACGACAGGAACGGGATTCTGTAGAACATTACCAGCGAGGGGCTAGATGGGTTAGGTTAGGTTATGTTACGTTATAGACGTGTATAATGTTCCCACCGAGAAGTAGAGCCGATACGCCAGGAATGTTGTAAAATACTGCAACCGAGATGTTAGCCTGCCTTAGGTTAGGATATATAACGCTGTAGAAGATTATAATGTCCCATCCGAGACGTACGGGAAGACAGGAACGGGATTCTGTAAAATATTACCTTGAGGGGCTAGATGGGTTAGGTTAGGTTGTGATACGTTATAGACGTGTATAATGTTCCCACCGAGAAGTAGAGCCGATACGCCAGGAATGTTGTAAAATACTGCATCCGAGATGTTAGCCTGCCTTAGGTTAAGATATATAACGCTATAGACGTATATAATATCCCATCCGAGATGTACGGGACGACACGAAGGGGATTCTGTAAAACATTGCCAACGAGGGGCTAGATGGGTTAGGTTAGGTTATGTTACTTTATAGATGTATATAATGTTCCCACCGAGAAATATGGGCCGATACTCCAAGAATGTTGTAAAAGACTACATCCGAGATGTTAGCCTGCCTTACGTTAGGATATATATCGCTGTAGACGTATATAACATCCCAACCGAGATGTACGGGACGACATAAACGGGATTCTGTAAAACATCACCAGCGAGGGGCTAGATGGGTTAGGTTAGGTTATGTTACGTTATAGACGTGTATAATGTTGCCACCGAGAAGTAGAGCCGATACGCCAGGAATGTTGTAAAATACTGCATCCGAGATGTTAGCCTGCCTTACGTTAGGATATATATCGCTGTAGACGTATATAACATCCCAACCGAGATGTACGGGACGACAGGAACGGGAGTCTGCAAAACATTACCAGCGAGGGGCTAGATGGGTTAGGTTAGGTTATGCTACGTTATAGACGTGTATAATGTTCCCGCCGAGAAGTAGAGCCGATACGCTAGGAATGTTGTAAAATGCTGCATCCGAGATGTTAGCCTGCCTTAGGTTAGGATATATAACGCTATAGACGTATATAATATCCAACAGCGATGTACGGGACGACACGAACGGGATTCTGTAAAACATTACCAGCGAGGGGCTAGATTGGTTAGGTTAGGTTATGTTACGTTATAGACGTATATAATGTTCCCACCCGGAAGTAGGGGCCGATACTCCAAGAATGTTGTAAAATACTACATCCGAGATGTTAGCCTGCCTTACGTTAGGATATATATCGCTGTAGACGTATATAACATCCCAACCGAGATGTACGGGACGACATAAACGGGATTCTGTAAAACATCACCAGCGAGGGGCTAGATGTGTTAGGTTAGATTATATTACGTTATAGACGTATATAATGTTCCCACCGAGAAGTAGAGGCTGATCCTACAGGAATGTTGTAAAATACTATATCCGAGAAGTTAGCCTGACTTAGGTTAGGATATGTATCGCTGTAGACGTATATAATATCCCAACCGAGATGTACGGGACGACACGAACGGGATTCTGTAAAACATTGCCAACGAGGGGCTAGATGGGATAGGTTAGGTTATGTTACGTTACAGACGTATATAATGTTCCCACCGAGAAGTAGGGGCCGATACTCCAAGAATGTTGTAAAATACTACATCCGAAATGTTAGCCTGCCTTACGTTAGGATATATAATGCTATAGACGTATATAATATCCCAACCGAGATGTACGGGACGACACGAACGGGATTCTGTAAAATATTACCAGCGAGGGGCTAGATGGGTTAGATTAGGTTATGTTACGTTATAGACGTATATAATGTTCCCACCGAGAAGTAGGGGCCGATACTCCAAGTATGTTGTAAAATACTACATCCGAGATGTTAGCCTGCCTTACGTTAGGATATATATCGCTGTAGACGTATATAGCATCCCAACCGAGATGTACGGGACGACATAAACGGGATTCTGTAAAACATCACCAGCGAGGGGCTAGATGGGTTAGGTTAGGTTATGCTACGTTATAGACGTGTATAATGTTGCCACCGAGAAGTAGAGCCGATACGCCAGGAATGTTGTAAAATACTGCATCCGAGATGTCAGCCTGCCTTACGTTAGGATATGTATCGCTGTAGACGTATATAACATTCCAACCGAGATGTACGGGACGACATAAACGGGATTCTGTAAAACATCACCAGCGAGGGGCTAGATGTGTTAGGTTAGATTATATTACGTTATAGACGTATATAATGTTCCCACCGAGAAGTAGAGGCTGATCCTACAGGAATGTTGTAATATGCTGCATCCGAGATGTTAGCCTGCCTTAGGTTAGGATATATAACGCTATAGACGTATATAATATCCAACAGAGATGTACGGGACGACACGAACGGGATTCTGTAAAACATTACCAGCGAGGTGCTAGATTGGTTAGGTTAGGTTATGTTACGTTATAGACGTATATAATGTTCCCACCCGGAAGTAGGGGCCGATACTCCAAGAATGTTGTAAAATACTACATCCGAGATGTTAGCCTGCCTTACGTTAGGATATATAACGCTGTAGACGTATATAATGTCCTATCCGAGACGTACGGGACGACAGGAACGGGATTCTGTAAAACATTACCAGCGAGGGGCTAGATCGGTTAGGTTAGGTTATGTTACGTTATAGACGTGTATAACGTTCCCACCGAGAAGTAGAGCCGATACGCCGGGAATGTTGTAAAATACTGCATCCGAGATGTTAGCCTGCCTTACGTTAGGATATATATCGCTGTAGACGTATATAACATCCCAACCGAGATGTACGGGACGACACGAACGGGATTCTGTAAAACATCACCAGCGAGGGGCTAGATGGGTTAGGTTAGGCTATGTTACGTTATAGACGTGTATAATGTTGCCACCGAGAAGTAGAGCCGATACGCCAGGAATGTTGTAAAATACTGCATCCGAGATGTTAGCCTGCCTTACGTTAGGATATATAACGCTATAGACGTATATAATATCCCAACCGAGATGTACGGGACGACACGAACGGGATTCTGTAAAATATTACCAGCGAGGGGCTAGATGGGTTAGATTAGGTTATATTACGTTATAGACGTATATAATGTTCCCACCGAGAAGTAGAGGCTGATCCTACAGGCATGTTGTAAAATACTATATCCGAAAAGTTAGCCTGCCTTAGGTTAGGATATGTATCGCTGTAGACGTATATAATATCCCAACCGAGATGTACGGGACGACTGGAACGGGATTCTGTGAAACATTGCCAACGAGGTGCTAGATGGGATAGGTTAGGTTATGTTACGTTACAGACGTATATAATTTTCCCACCGAGAAGTAGGGGCCGATACTCCAAGAATGTTGTAAAATACTACATCCGAGATGTTAGCCTGCCTTACGTTAGGATATATAACGCTATAGACGTATATAATATACAACCGAGATGTACGGGACGACACGAAGGGGATTCTGTAAAACATTACCAGCGAGGGGCTAGATGGGTTAGGTTAGGTTATGTTACGTTATAGACGTGTATAATGTTCCCACCGAGAAGTAGAGCCGATACGCCAGGAATGTTGTAAAATACTGCATCCGAGATGTTAGCCTGCCTTTGGTTAGGATATATAACGCTATAGACGTATATAATATCCCAACCGAGATGTACGGGACGACACGAACGGGATTCTGTAAAATATTACCAGCGAGGGGCTAGATGGGTTAGATTAGGTTATGTTACGTTATAGACGTATATAATGTTCCCACTGAGAAGTAGGGGCCGATACTCCAAGAATGTTGTAAAATACTACATCCGAGATGTTAGCCTGCCTTACGTTAGGATATATATCGCTGTAGATGTATATAACATCCCAACCGAGATGTACGGGACGACACGAACGGGATTCTGTAAAACATTGCCAACGAGGGGCTAGATGGGATAGGTTAGGTTATGTTACTTTATAGACGTATATAATGTTCCCACCCGGAAGTAGGGGCCGATACTCCAAGAATGTTGTAAAATACTGCATCCGAGATGTTAGCCTGCCTTTGGTTAGGATATATAACGCTATATACGTATATAATATCCCAACCGAGATGTACGGGACGACACGAACGGGATTCTGTAAAACATCACCAGCGAGGGGCTAGATGTGTTAGGTTAGATTATATTACGTTATAGACGTATATAATGTTCCCACCGAGAAGTAGAGGCTGATCCTACAGGAATGTGGTAAAATACTATATCCGAGAAGTTAGCCTGCCTTAGGTTAGGATATGTATCGCTGTAGACGTATATAATGTCCTATCCGAGACGTACGGGACGACAGGAACGGGATTCTGTAAAACATTACCAGCGAGGGGCTAGGTGGGTTAGGTTAGGTTATGTTACGTTATAGACGTGTATAATGTTCCCACCGAGAAGTAGAGCCGATACGCCAGGAATGTTGTAAAATACTTCATCCGAGATGTTAGGCTGCCTTTGGTTAGGATATATAACGCTATAGACGTATATAATATCCCAATCGAGTTGTACGGGACGACACGAACGGGATTCTGTAAAATATTACCAGCGAGGGGCTAGATGGGTTAGATTAGGTTATGTTACGTTATAGACGTATATAATGTTCCCACTGAGAAGTAGGGGCCGATACTCCAAGAATGTTGTAAAATACTACATCCGAGATGTTAGCCTGCCTTACGTTAGGATATATATCGCTGTAGACGTATATAACATCCCAAGCGAGATGTACGGGACGACATAAACGGGATTCTGTAAAACATCACCAGCGAGGGGCTAGATGTGTTAGGTTAGATTATATTACGTTATAGACGTATATAATGTTCCCACCGAGAAGTAGAGGCTGATCCTACAGGAATGTTGTAAAATACTATATCCGAGAAGTTAGCCTGCCTTAGGTTAGGATATGTATCGCTGTAGACGTATATAATATCCCAACCGAGATGTACGGGACGACACGAACGGGATTCTGTAAAACATTGCCAACGAGGGGCTAGATGGGATAGGTTAGGTTATGTTACGTTACAGACGTATATAATGTTCCCACCGAGAAGTAGGGGCCGATACTCCAAGAATGTTGTAAAATACTACATCCGAGATGTTAGCCTGCCTTACGTTATGATATATAACGCTGTAGACGTATATAATGTCCTATCCGAGACGTACGGGACGACAGGAACGGGATTCTGTAAAACATTACCAGCGAGGGGCTAGATGGGTTAGGTTTGGTTATGTTACGTTATAGACGTGTATAATGTTCCCACCGAGAAGTAGAGCCGATACGCCAGGAATGTTGTAAAATACTGCATCCGAGATGTTAGCCTGCCTTTGGTTAGGATATATAACGCTATAGACGTATATAATATCCCAACCGAGATGTACGGCACGACACGAACGGGATTCTGTAAAACATTGCCAACGAGGTGCTAGATGGGATAGGTTAGGTTATGTTACGTTACAGACGTATATAATGTTCCCACCGAGAAGTAGGGGCCGATACTCCAAGAATGTTGTAAAATACTACATCCGAGATGTTAGCCTGCCTTACGTTAGGATATATAACGCTGTAGACGTATATAATATCCAACCGAGATGTACGGTACGACACGAACGGGATTCTGTAAAACATTACCTGCGAGGGGCTAGATGGGTTAGGTTAGGTTATGTTACGTTATAGACGTATATAATGTTCCCACCCGGAAGTAGAGGCTGATCCTACAGGAATGTTGTAAAATACTATATCCGAGAAGTTAGCCTGCCATAGGTTAGGATATGTATCGCTGTAGACGTATATAATATCCCAACCGAGATGTACGGGACGACACGAACGGGATTCTGTAAAACATTGCCAACGAGGGGCTAGATGGGATAGGTTAGGTTATGTTACGTTACAGACGTATATAATGTTCCCACCGAGAAGTAGGGGCCGATACTCCAAGAATGTTGTAAAATACTACATCCGAGATGTTAGGCTGCCTTACGTTAGGATATATAACGCTGTAGACGTATATAATGTCCTATCCGAGACGTACGGGACGACAGGAACGGGATTCTGTAAAACATTACCAGCGAGGGGCTAGATGGGTTAGGTTAGGTTATGTTACGTTATAGACGTATATAATGTTCCCACCCGGAAGTAGAGGCTGATCCTACAGGAATGTTGTAAAATACTATATCCGAGAAGTTAGCCTGCCTTAGGTTAGGATACGTATCGCTGTAGACGTATATAATATCCCAACCGAGATGTACGGGACGACACGAACGGGATTCTGTAAAACATTGCCAACGAGGGGCTAGATGGGATAGGTTAGGTTATGTTACGTTACAGACGTATATAATGTTCCCACCGAGAAGTAGGGGCCGATACTCCAAGAATGTTGTAAAATACTACATCCGAGATGTTAGCCTGCCTTACGTTAGGATATATAACGCTGTAGACGTATATAATGTCCTATCCGAGACGTACGGGACGACAGGAACGGGATTCTGTAAAACATCACCAGCGAGGGGCTAGATGTTTTAGGTTAGATTATATTACGTTATAGACGTATATAATGTTCCCACCGAGAAGTAGGGGCCGATACTCCAAGAATGTTGTAAAATACTACATCCGAGATGTTAGCCTGCCTTACGTTAGGATATATAACGCTGTAGACGTATATAATGTCTTATCCGAGACGTACGGGACGACAGGAACGGGATTCTGTAAAACATTACCAGCGAGGGGCTAGATGGGTTAGATTAGGTTATGTTACGTTATAGACGTATATAATGTTCCCACCGAGAAGTAGGGGCCGATACTCCAAGAATGTTGTAAAATACTACATCCGAGATGTTAGCCTGCCTTTCGTTAGGATATATATCGCTGTAGACGTATATAGCATCCCAACCGAGATGTACGGGACGACACGAACGGGATTCTGTAAAATATTACCAGCGAGGGGCTAGATGGGTTAGATTAGGTTATGTTACGTTATAGACGTATATAATGTTCCCACCGAGAAGTAGGGGCCGATACTCCAAGAATGTTGTAAAATACTACATCCGAGATGTTAGCCTGCCTTTCGTTAGAATATATATCGCTGTAGACGTATATAGCATCCCAACCGAGATGTACGGGACGACATAAACGGGATTCTGTAAAACATCACCAGCGAGGGGCTAGATGGGTTAGGTTAGGTTATGTTACGTTATAGACGTGTATAATGTTGCCACCGAGAAGTAGAGCCGATACGCCAGGAATGTTGTAAAATACTGCATCCGAGATGTTAGCCTGCCTTACGTTAGGATATATATCGCTGTAGACGTATATAACATCCCAACCGAGATGTACGGGACGACAGGAACGGCATTCTGCAAAACATTACCAGCGAGGGGCTAGATGGGTTAGGTTAGGTTATGCTACGTTATAGACGTGTACAATGTTCCCGCCGAGAAGTAGAGCCGATACGCTAGGAATGTTGTAAAATGCTGCATCCGAGATGTTAGCCTGCCTTAGTTTAGGATATATAACGCTATAGACGTATATAATATCCAACAGAGATGTACGGGACGACACGAACGGGATTCTGTAAAACATTACCAGCGAGGGGCTAGATGGGTTAGGTTAGGTAATGTTACGTTATAGACGTATATAATGTTCCCACCGAGAAGTAGGGGCCGATACTCCAAGAATGTTGTAAAATACTACATCCGAGATGTTAGGCTGCCTTACGTTAGGATATATAACGCTGTAGACGTATATAATGTCCTATCCGAGACGTACGGGACGACAGGAACGGGATTCTGTAAAACATTACCAGCGAGGGGCTAGATGGGTTAGGTTAGGTTATGTTACGTTATAGACGTATATAATGTTCCCACCCGGAAGTAGAGGCTGATCCTACAGGAATGTTGTAAAATACTATATCCGAGAAGTTAGCCTGCCTTAGGTTAGGATATGTATCGCTGTAGACGTATATAATATCCCAACCGAGATGTACGGGACGACACGAACGGGATTCTGTAAAACATTGCCAACGAGGGGCTAGATGGGATAGGTTAGGTTATGTTACGTTACAGACGTATATAATGTTCCCACCGAGAAGTAGGGGCCGATACTCCAAGAATGTTGTAAAATACTACATCCGAGATGTTAGCCTGCCTTACGTTAGGATATATAACGCTGTAGACGTATATAATGTCCTATCCGAGACGTACGGGACGACAGGAACGGGATTCTGTAAAACATCACCAGCGAGGTCCTAGATGTTTTAGGTTAGATTATATTACGTTATAGACGTATATAATGTTCCCACCGAGAAGTAGGGGCCGATACTCCAAGAATGTTGTAAAATACTACATCCGAGATGTTAGCCTGCCTTACGTTAGGATATATATCGCTGTAGACGTATATAACATCCCAAGCGAGATGTACGGGACGACATAAACGGGATTCTGTAAAACATCACCAGCGAGGGGCTAGATGTGTTAGGTTAGATTATATTACGTTATAGACGTATATAATGTTCCCACCGAGAAGTAGGGGCCGATACTCCAAGAATGTTGTAAAATACTACATCCGAGATGTTAGCCTGCCTTACGTTAGGATATATATCGCTGTAGATGTATATAACATCCCAACCGAGATGTACGGGACGACACGAACGGGATTCTGTAAAACATTGCCAACGAGGGGCTAGATGGGATAGGTTAGGTTATGTTACTTTATAGACGTATATAATGTTCCCACCCGGAAATAGGGGCCGATACTCCAAGAATGTTGTAAAATACTGCATCCGAGATGTTAGCCTGCCTTTGGTTAGGATATATAACGCTATATACGTATATAATATCCCAACCGAGATGTACGGGACGACACGAACGGGATTCTGTAAAACATCACCAGCGAGGGGCTAGATGTGTTAGGTTAGATTATATTACGTTATAGACGTATATAATGTTCCCACCGAGAAGTAGAGGCTGATCCTACAGGAATGTGGTAAAATACTATATCCGAGAAGTTAGCCTGCCCTAGGTTAGGATATGTATCGCTGTAGACGTATATAATGTCCTATCCGAGACGTACGGGACGACAGGAACGGGATTCTGTAAAACATTACCAGCGAGGGGCTAGATGGGTTAGGTTAGGTTATGTTACGTTATAGACGTGTATAATGTTCCCACCGAGAAGTAGAGCCGATACGCCAGGAATGTTGTAAAATACTTCATCCGAGATGTTAGGCTGCCTTTGGTTAGGATATATAACGCTATAGACGTATATAATATCCCAATCGAGTTGTACGGGACGACACGAACGGGATTCTGTAAAATATTACCAGCGAGGGGCTAGATGGGTTAGATTAGGTTATGTTACGTTATAGACGTATATAATGTTCCCACTGAGAAGTAGGGGCCGATACTCCAAGAATGTTGTAAAATACTACATCCGAGATGTTAGCCTGCCTTACGTTAGGATATATATCGCTGTAGACGTATATAACATCCCAAGCGAGATGTACGGGACGACATAAACGGGATTCTGTAAAACATCACCAGCGAGGGGCTAGATGTGTTAGGTTAGATTATATTACGTTATAGACGTATATAATGTTCCCACCGAGAAGTAGAGGCTGATCCTACAGGAATGTTGTAAAATGCTATATCCGAGAAGTTAGCCTGCCTTAGGTTAGGATATGTATCGCTGTAGACGTATATAATATCCCAACCGAGATGTACGGGACGACACGAACGGGATTCTGTAAAACATTGCCAACGAGGGGCTAGATGGGATAGGTTAGGTTATGTTACGTTACAGACGTATATAATGTTCCCACCGAGAAGTAGGGGCCGATACTCCAAGAATGTTGTAAAATACTACATCCGAGATGTTAGCCTGCCTTACGTTATGATATATAACGCTGTAGACGTATATAATGTCCTATCCGAGACGTACGGGACGACAGGAACGGGATTCTGTAAAACATTACCAGCGAGGGGCTAGATGGGTTAGGTTTGGTTATGTTACGTTATAGACGTGTATAATGTTCCCACCGAGAAGTAGAGCCGATACGCCAGGAATGTTGTAAAATACTGCATCCGAGATGTTAGCCTGCCTTTGGTTAGGATATATAACGCTATAGACGTATATAATATCCCAACCGAGATGTACGGCACGACACGAACGGGATTCTGTAAAACATTGCCAACGAGGTGCTAGATGGGATAGGTTAGGTTATGTTACGTTACAGACGTATATAATGTTCCCACCGAGAAGTAGGGGCCGATACTCCAAGAATGTTGTAAAATACTACATCCGAGATGTTAGCCTGCCTTACGTTAGGATATATAACGCTGTAGACGTATATAATGTCCTATCCGAGACGTACGGGACGACAGGAACGGGATTCTGTAAAACATTACCAGCGAGGGGCTAGATGGGTTAGGTTAGGTTATGCTACGTTATAGACGTGTACAATGTTCCCGCCGAGAAGTAGGGGCCGATACTCCAAGAATGTTGTAAAATACTACATCCGAGATGTTAGCCTGCCTTACGTTAGGATATATAACGCTGTAGACGTATATAATGTCTTATCCGAGACGTACGGGACGACAGGAACGGGATTCTGTAAAACATTACCAGCGAGGGGCTAGATGGGTTAGATTAGGTTATGTTACGTTATAGACGTATATAATGTTCCCACCGAGAAGTAGGGGCCGATACTCCAAGAATGTTGTAAAGTACTGCATCCGAGATGTTAGCCTGCCTTTGGTTAGGATATATAACGCTATAGACGTATATAATATCCCCACCGAGATGCACGGGACGACACGAACGGGATTCTGTAAAATATTACCAGCGAGGGGCTAGATGGGTTAGATTAGGTTATGTTACGTTATAGACGTATATAATGTTCCCACCGAGAAGTAGGGGCCGATACTCCAAGAATGTTGTAAAATACTACATCCGAGATGTTAGCCTGCCTTTCGTTAGAATATATATCGCTGTAGACGTATATAGTATCCCAACCGAGATGTACGGGACGACATAAACGGGATTCTGTAAAACATCACCAGCGAGGGGCTAGATGGGTTAGGTTAGGTTATGTTACGTTATAGACGTGTATAATGTTGCCACCGAGAAGTAGAGCCGATACGCCAGGAATGTTGTAAAATACTGCATCCGAGATGTTAGCCTGCCTTACGTTAGGATATATATCGCTGTAGACGTATATAACATCCCAACCGAGATGTACGGGACGACAGGAACGGCATTCTGCAAAACATTACCAGCGAGGGGCTAGATGGGTTAGGTTAGGTTATGCTACGTTATAGACGTGTACAATGTTCCCGCCGAGAAGTAGAGCCGATACGCTAGGAATGTTGTAAAATGCTGCATCCGAGATGTTAGCCTGCCTTAGTTTAGGATATATAACGCTATAGACGTATATAATATCCAACAGAGATGTACGGGACGACACGAACGGGATTCTGTAAAACATTACCAGCGAGGGGCTAGATGGGTTAGGTTAGGTTATGTTACGTTATAGACGTATATAATGTTCCCACCGAGAAGTAGGGGCCGATACTCCAAGAATGTTGTAAAATACTACATCCGAGATGTTAGGCTGCCTTTCGTTAGGATATATAACGCTGTAGACGTATATAATGTCCTATCCGAGACGTACGGGACGACAGGAACGGGATTCTGTAAAACATTACCAGCGAGGGGCTAGATGGGTTAGGTTAGGTTATGTTACGTTATAGACGTATATAATGTTCCCACCGAGAAGTAGGGGCCGATACTCCAAGAATGTTGTAAAATACTACATCCGAGATGTTAGCCTGCCTTTCGTTAGGATATATATCGCTGTAGACGTATATAGCATCCCAACCGAGATGTACGGGACGACATAAACGGGATTCTGTAAAACATCACCAGCGAGGGGCTAGATGGGTTAGGTTAGGTTATGTTACGTTATAGACGTGTATAATGTTGCCACCGAGAAGTAGAGCCGATACGCCAGGAATGTTGTAAAATACTGCATCCGAGATGTTACCCTGCCTTACGTTAGGATATATATCGCTGTAGACGTATATAACATCCCAACCGAGATGTACGGGACGACAGGAACGGGATTCTGCAAAACATTACCAGCGAGGGGCTAGATGGGTTAGGTTAGGTTATGCTACGTTATAGACGTGTATAATGTTCCCGCCGAGAAGTAGAGCCGATACGCTAGGAATGTTGTAAAATGCTGCATCCGAGATGTTAGCCTGCCTTAGGTTAGGATATATAACGCTATAGACGTATATAATATCCAACAGAGATGTACGGGACGACACGAACGGGATTCTGTAAAACATTACCAGCGAGGGGCTAGATGGGTTAGGTTAGGTTATGTTACGTTATAGACGTATATAATGTTCCCACCGAGAAGCAGGGGCCGATACTACAAGAATGTTGTAAAATATTACATCCGAGATGTTAGCCTGCCTTACGTTAGGATATATAACGCTGTAGACGTATATAATGTCCTATCCGAGACGTACGGGACGACAGGAACGGGATTCTGTAAAACATTACCAGCGAGGGGCTAGATGGGTTAGGTTAGGTTATGTTACGTTATAGACGTGTATAATGTTCCCACCGAGAAGTAGAGCCGATACGCCAGGAATGTTGTAAAATACTGCATCCGAGATGTTAGCCTGCCTTTGGTTAGGATATATAACGCTATAGACGTATATAATATCCCAACCGAGATGTACGGGACGACACGAACGGGATTCTGTAAAATATTACCAGCGAGGGGCTAGATGGGTTAGATTAGGTTATGTTACGTTATAGACGTATATAATGTTCCCACCGAGAAGTAGGGGCCGATACTCCAAGAATGTTGTAAAATACTACATCCGAGATGTTAGCCTGCCTTTCGTTAGAATATATATCGCTGTAGACGTATATAGCATCCCAACCGAGATGTACGGGACGACATAAACGGGATTCTGTAAAACATCACCAGCGAGGGGCTAGATGGGTTAGGTTAGGTTATGTTACGTTATAGACGTGTATAATGTTGCCACCGAGAAGCAGGGGCCGATACTACAAGAATGTTGTAAAATATTACATCCGAGATGTTAGCCTGCCTTACGTTAGGATATATAACGCTGTAGACGTATATAATGTCCTATCCGAGACGTACGGGACGACAGGAACGGGATTCTGTAAAACATTACCAGCGAGGGGCTAGATGGGTTAGGTTAGGTTATGTTACGTTATAGACGTGTATAATGTTCCCACCGAGAAGTAGAGCCGATACGCCAGGAATGTTGTAAAATACTGCATCCGAGATGTTAGCCTGCCTTTGGTTAGGATATATAACGCTATAGACGTATATAATATCCCAACCGAGATGTACGGGACGACACGAACGGGATTCTGTAAAATATTACCAGCGAGGGGCTAGATGGGTTAGATTAGGTTATATTACGTTATAGACGTATATAATGTTCCCACCGAGAAGTAGGGGCCGATACTCCAAGAATGTTGTAAAATACTACATCCGAGATGTTAGCCTGCCTTTCGTTAGAATATATATCGCTGTAGACGTATATAGCATCCCAACCGAGATGTACGGGACGACATAAACGGGATTCTGTAAAACATCACCAGCGAGGGTCTAGATGGGTTAGGTTAGGTTATGTTACGTTATAGACGTGTATAATGTTGCCACCGAGAAGTAGAGCCGATATGCCAGGAATGTTGTAAAATACTGCATCCGAGATGTTAGCCTGCCTTACGTTAGGATATATATCGCTGTAGACGTATATAACATCCCAACCGAGATGTACGGGACGACAGGAACGGCATTCTGCAAAACATTACCAGCGAGGGGCTAGATGGGTTAGGTTAGGTTATGCTACGTTATAGACGTGTACAATGTTCCCGCCGAGAAGTAGAGCCGATACGCTAGGAATGTTGTAAAATGCTGCATCCGAGATGTTAGCCTGCCTTAGTTTAGGATATATAACGCTATAGACGTATATAATATCCAACAGAGATGTACGGGACGACACGAACGGGATTCTGTAAAACATTACCAGCGAGGGGCTAGATGGGTTAGGTTAGGTAATGTTACGTTATAGACGTATATAATGTTCCCACCGAGAAGTAGGGGCCGATACTCCAAGAATGTTGTAAAATACTACATCCGAGATGTTAGGCTGCCTTACGTTAGGATATATAACGCTGTAGACGTATATAATGTCCTATCCGAGACGTACGGGACGACAGGAACGGGATTCTGTAAAACATTACCAGCGAGGGGCTAGATGGGTTAGGTTAGGTTATGTTACGTTATAGACGTATATAATGTTCCCACCCGGAAGTAGAGGCTGATCCTACAGGAATGTTGTAAAATACTATATCCGAGAAGTTAGCCTGCCTTAGGTTAGGATATGTATCGCTGTAGACGTATATAATATCCCAACCGAGATGTACGGGACGACACGAACGGGATTCTGTAAAACATTGCCAACGAGGGGCTAGATGGGATAGGTTAGGTTATGTTACGTTACAGACGTATATAATGTTCCCGCCGAGAAGTAGAGCCGATACGCTAGGAATGTTGTGAAATGCTGCATCCGAGATGTTAGCCTGCCTTAGGTTAGGATATATAACGCTATAGACGTATATAATATCCAACAGAGATGTACGGGACGACACGAACGGGATTCTGTAAAACATTACCAGCGAGGGGCTAGATGGGTTAGGTTAGGTTATGTTACGTTATAGACGTATATAATGTTCCCACCGAGAAGCAGGGGCCGATACTACAAGAATGTTGTAAAATATTACATCCGAGATGTTAGCCTGCCTTACGTTAGGATATATAACGCTGTAGACGTATATAATGTCCTATCCGAGACGTACGGGACGACAGGAACGGGATTCTGTAAAACATTACCAGCGAGGGGCTAGATGGGTTAGGTTAGGTTATGTTACGTTATAGACGTGTATAATGTTCCCACCGAGAAGTAGAGCCGATACGCCAGGAATGTTGTAAAGTACTGCATCCGAGATGTTAGCCTGCCTTTGGTTAGGATATATAACGCTATAGACGTATATAATATCCCCACCGAGATGCACGGGACGACACGAACGGGATTCTGTAAAATATTACCAGCGAGGGGCTAGATGGGTTAGATTAGGTTATGTTACGTTATAGACGTATATAATGTTCCCACCGAGAAGTAGGGGCCGATACTCCAAGAATGTTGTAAAATACTACATCCGAGATGTTAGCCTGCCTTTCGTTAGAATATATATCGCTGTAGACGTATATAGTATCCCAACCGAGATGTACGGGACGACATAAACGGGATTCTGTAAAACATCACCAGCGAGGGGCTAGATGGGTTAGGTTAGGTTATGTTACGTTATAGACGTGTATAATGTTGCCACCGAGAAGTAGAGCCGATACGCCAGGAATGTTGTAAAATACTGCATCCGAGATGTTAGCCTGCCTTACGTTAGTATATATATCGCTGTAGACGTATATAACATCCCAACCGAGATGTACGGGACGACAGGAACGGCATTCTGCAAAACATTACCAGCGAGGGGCTAGATGGGTTAGGTTAGGTTATGCTACGTTATAGACGTGTACAATGTTCCCGCCGAGAAGTAGAGCCGATACGCTAGGAATGTTGTAAAATGCTGCATCCGAGATGTTAGCCTGCCTTAGTTTAGGATATATAACGCTATAGACGTATATAATATCCAACAGAGATGTACGGGACGACACGAACGGGATTCTGTAAAACATTACCAGCGAGGGGCTAGATGGGTTAGGTTAGGTTATGTTACGTTATAGACGTATATAATGTTCCCACCGAGAAGTAGGGGCCGATACTCCAAGAATGTTGTAAAATACTACATCCGAGATGTTAGGCTGCCTTTCGTTAGGATATATAACGCTGTAGACGTATATAATGTCCTATCCGAGACGTACGGGACGACAGGAACGGGATTCTGTAAAACATTACCAGCGAGGGGCTAGATGGGTTAGGTTAGGTTATGTTACGTTATAGACGTATATAATGTTCCCACCGAGAAGTAGGGGCCGATACTCCAAGAATGTTGTAAAATACTACATCCGAGATGTTAGCCTGCCTTTCGTTAGGATATATATCGCTGTAGACGTATATAGCATCCCAACCGAGATGTACGGGACGACATAAACGGGATTCTGTAAAACATCACCAGCGAGGGGCTAGATGGGTTAGGTTAGGTTATGTTACGTTATAGACGTGTATAATGTTGCCACCGAGAAGTAGAGCCGATACGCCAGGAATGTTGTAAAATACTACATCCGAGATGTTAGCCTGCCTTTCGTTAGGATATATATCGCTGTAGACGTATATAGCATCCCAACCGAGATGTACGGGACGACATAAACGGGATTCTGTAAAACATCACCAGCGAGGGGCTAGATGGGTTAGGTTAGGTTATGCTACGTTATAGACGTGTACAATGTTCCCGCCGAGAAGTAGAGCCGATACGCCAGGAATGTTGTAAAATACTGCATCCGAGATGTTAGCCTGCCTTACGTTAGGATATATATCGCTGTAGACGTATATAACATCCCAACCGAGATGTACGGGACGACAGGAACGGGATTCTGCAAAACATTACCAGCGAGGGGCTAGATGGGTTAGGTTAGGTTATGCTACGTTATAGACGTGTATAATGTTCCCGCCGAGAAGTAGAGCCGATACGCTAGGAATGTTGTGAAATGCTGCATCCGAGATGTTAGCCTGCCTTAGGTTAGGATATATAACGCTATAGACGTATATAATATCCAACAGAGATGTACGGGACGACACGAACGGGATTCTGTAAAACATTACCAGCGAGGGGCTAGATGGGTTAGGTTAGGTTATGTTACGTTATAGACGTATATAATGTTCCCACCGAGAAGCAGGGGCCGATACTACAAGAATGTTGTAAAATATTACATCCGAGATGTTAGCCTGCCTTACGTTAGGATATATAACGCTGTAGACGTATATAATGTCCTATCCGAGACGTACGGGACGACAGGAACGGGATTCTGTAAAACATTACCAGCGAGGGGCTAGATGGGTTAGGTTAGGTTATGTTACGTTATAGACGTGTATAATGTTCCCACCGAGAAGTAGAGCCGATACGCCAGGAATGTTGTAAAGTACTGCATCCGAGATGTTAGCCTGCCTTTGGTTAGGATATATAACGCTATAGACGTATATAATATCCCCACCGAGATGCACGGGACGACACGAACGGGATTCTGTAAAATATTACCAGCGAGGGGCTAGATGGGTTAGATTAGGTTATGTTACGTTATAGACGTATATAATGTTCCCACCGAGAAGTAGGGGCCGATACTCCAAGAATGTTGTAAAATACTACATCCGAGATGTTAGCCTGCCATTCGTTAGAATATATATCGCTGTAGACGTATATAGTATCCCAACCGAGATGTACGGGACGACATAAACGGGATTCTGTAAAACATCACCAGCGAGGGGCTAGATGGGTTAGGTTAGGTTATGTTACGTTATAGACGTGTATAATGTTGCCACCGAGAAGTAGAGCCGATACGCCAGGAATGTTGTAAAATACTGCATCCGAGATGTTAGCCTGCCTTACGTTAGGATATATATCGCTGTAGACGTATATAACATCCCAACCGAGATGTACGGGACGACAGGAACGGCATTCTGCAAAACATTACCAGCGAGGGGCTAGATGGGTTAGGTTAGGTTATGCTACGTTATAGACGTGTACAATGTTCCCGCCGAGAAGTAGAGCCGATACGCTAGGAATGTTGTAAAATGCTGCATCCGAGATGTTAGCCTGCCTTAGTTTAGGATATATAACGCTATAGACGTATATAATATCCAACAGAGATGTACGGGACGACACGAACGGGATTCTGTAAAACATTACCAGCGAGGGGCTAGATGGGTTAGGTTAGGTTATGTTACGTTATAGACGTATATAATGTTCCCACCGAGAAGTAGGGGCCGATACTCCAAGAATGTTGTAAAATACTACATCCGAGATGTTAGGCTGCCTTTCGTTAGGATATATAACGCTGTAGACGTATATAATGTCCTATCCGAGACGTACGGGACGACAGGAACGGGATTCTGTAAAACATTACCAGCGAGGGGCTAGATGGGTTAGGTTAGGTTATGTTACGTTATAGACGTATATAATGTTCCCACCGAGAAGTAGGGGCCGATACTCCAAGAATGTTGTAAAATACTACATCCGAGATGTTAGCCTGCCTTTCGTTAGGATATATATCGCTGTAGACGTATATAGCATCCCAACCGAGATGTACGGGACGACATAAACGGGATTCTGTAAAACATCACCAGCGAGGGGCTAGATGGGTTAGGTTAGGTTATGTTACGTTATAGACGTGTATAATGTTGCCACCGAGAAGTAGAGCCGATACGCCAGGAATGTTGTAAAATACTGCATCCGAGATGTTACCCTGCCTTACGTTAGGATATATATCGCTGTAGACGTATATAACATCCCAACCGAGATGTACGGGACGACAGGAACGGGATTCTGCAAAACATTACCAGCGAGGGGCTAGATGGGTTAGGTTAGGTTATGCTACGTTATAGACGTGTATAATGTTCCCGCCGAGAAGTAGAGCCGATACGCTAGGAATGTTGTAAAATGCTGCATCCGAGATGTTAGCCTGCCTTAGGTTAGGATATATAACGCTATAGACGTATATAATATCCAACAGAGATGTACGGGACGACACGAACGGGATTCTGTAAAACATTACCAGCGAGGGGCTAGATGGGTTAGGTTAGGTTATGTTACGTTATAGACGTATATAATGTTCCCACCGAGAAGCAGGGGCCGATACTACAAGAATGTTGTAAAATATTACATCCGAGATGTTAGCCTGCCTTACGTTAGGATATATAACGCTGTAGACGTATATAATGTCCTATCCGAGACGTACGGGACGACAGGAACGGGATTCTGTAAAACATTACCAGCGAGGGGCTAGATGGGTTAGGTTAGGTTATGTTACGTTATAGACGTGTATAATGTTCCCACCGAGAAGTAGAGCCGATACGCCAGGAATGTTGTAAAATACTGCATCCGAGATGTTAGCCTGCCTTTGGTTAGGATATATAACGCTATAGACGTATATAATATCCCAACCGAGATGTACGGGACGACACGAACGGGATTCTGTAAAATATTACCAGCGAGGGGCTAGATGGGTTAGATTAGGTTATGTTACGTTATAGACGTATATAATGTTCCCACCGAGAAGTAGGGGCCGATACTCCAAGAATGTTGTAAAATACTACATCCGAGATGTTAGCCTGCCTTTCGTTAGAATATATATCGCTGTAGACGTATATAGCATCCCAACCGAGATGTACGGGACGACATAAACGGGATTCTGTAAAACATCACCAGCGAGGGGCTAGATGGGTTAGGTTAGGTTATGTTACGTTATAGACGTGTATAATGTTGCCACCGAGAAGCAGGGGCCGATACTACAAGAATGTTGTAAAATATTACATCCGAGATGTTAGCCTGCCTTACGTTAGGATATATAACGCTGTAGACGTATATAATGTCCTATCCGAGACGTACGGGACGACAGGAACGGGATTCTGTAAAACATTACCAGCGAGGGGCTAGATGGGTTAGGTTAGGTTATGTTACGTTATAGACGTGTATAATGTTCCCACCGAGAAGTAGAGCCGATACGCCAGGAATGTTGTAAAATACTGCATCCGAGATGTTAGCCTGCCTTTGGTTAGGATATATAACGCTATAGACGTATATAATATCCCAACCGAGATGTACGGGACGACACGAACGGGATTCTGTAAAATATTACCAGCGAGGGGCTAGATGGGTTAGATTAGGTTATGTTACGTTATAGACGTATATAATGTTCCCACCGAGAAGTAGGGGCCGATACTCCAAGAATGTTGTAAAATACTACATCCGAGATGTTAGCCTGCCTTTCGTTAGAATATATATCGCTGTAGACGTATATAGCATCCCAACCGAGATGTACGGGACGACATAAACGGGATTCTGTAAAACATCACCAGCGAGGGTCTAGATGGGTTAGGTTAGGTTATGTTACGTTATAGACGTGTATAATGTTGCCACCGAGAAGTAGAGCCGATATGCCAGGAATGTTGTAAAATACTGCATCCGAGATGTTAGCCTGCCTTACGTTAGGATATATATCGCTGTAGACGTATATAACATCCCAACCGAGATGTACGGGACGACAGGAACGGCATTCTGCAAAACATTACCAGCGAGGGGCTAGATGGGTTAGGTTAGGTTATGCTACGTTATAGACGTGTACAATGTTCCCGCCGAGAAGTAGAGCCGATACGCTAGGAATGTTGTAAAATGCTGCATCCGAGATGTTAGCCTGCCTTAGTTTAGGATATATAACGCTATAGACGTATATAATATCCAACAGAGATGTACGGGACGACACGAACGGGATTCTGTAAAACATTACCAGCGAGGGGCTAGATGGGTTAGGTTAGGTAATGTTACGTTATAGACGTATATAATGTTCCCACCGAGAAGTAGGGGCCGATACTCCAAGAATGTTGTAAAATACTACATCCGAGATGTTAGGCTGCCTTACGTTAGGATATATAACGCTGTAGACGTATATAATGTCCTATCCGAGACGTACGGGACGACAGGAACGGGATTCTGTAAAACATTACCAGCGAGGGGCTAGATGGGTTAGGTTAGGTTATGTTACGTTATAGACGTATATAATGTTCCCACCCGGAAGTAGAGGCTGATCCTACAGGAATGTTGTAAAATACTATATCCGAGAAGTTAGCCTGCCTTAGGTTAGGATATGTATCGCTGTAGACGTATATAATATCCCAACCGAGATGTACGGGACGACACGAACGGGATTCTGTAAAACATTGCCAACGAGGGGCTAGATGGGATAGGTTAGGTTATGTTACGTTACAGACGTATATAATGTTCCCGCCGAGAAGTAGAGCCGATACGCTAGGAATGTTGTGAAATGCTGCATCCGAGATGTTAGCCTGCCTTAGGTTAGGATATATAACGCTATAGACGTATATAATATCCAACAGAGATGTACGGGACGACACGAACGGGATTCTGTAAAACATTACCAGCGAGGGGCTAGATGGGTTAGGTTAGGTTATGTTACGTTATAGACGTATATAATGTTCCCACCGAGAAGCAGGGGCCGATACTACAAGAATGTTGTAAAATATTACATCCGAGATGTTAGCCTGCCTTACGTTAGGATATATAACGCTGTAGACGTATATAATGTCCTATCCGAGACGTACGGGACGACAGGAACGGGATTCTGTAAAACATTACCAGCGAGGGGCTAGATGGGTTAGGTTAGGTTATGTTACGTTATAGACGTGTATAATGTTCCCACCGAGAAGTAGAGCCGATACGCCAGGAATGTTGTAAAGTACTGCATCCGAGATGTTAGCCTGCCTTTGGTTAGGATATATAACGCTATAGACGTATATAATATCCCCACCGAGATGCACGGGACGACACGAACGGGATTCTGTAAAATATTACCAGCGAGGGGCTAGATGGGTTAGATTAGGTTATGTTACGTTATAGACGTATATAATGTTCCCACCGAGAAGTAGGGGCCGATACTCCAAGAATGTTGTAAAATACTACATCCGAGATGTTAGCCTGCCTTTCGTTAGAATATATATCGCTGTAGACGTATATAGTATCCCAACCGAGATGTACGGGACGACATAAACGGGATTCTGTAAAACATCACCAGCGAGGGGCTAGATGGGTTAGGTTAGGTTATGTTACGTTATAGACGTGTATAATGTTGCCACCGAGAAGTAGAGCCGATACGCCAGGAATGTTGTAAAATACTGCATCCGAGATGTTAGCCTGCCTTACGTTAGTATATATATCGCTGTAGACGTATATAACATCCCAACCGAGATGTACGGGACGACAGGAACGGCATTCTGCAAAACATTACCAGCGAGGGGCTAGATGGGTTAGGTTAGGTTATGCTACGTTATAGACGTGTACAATGTTCCCGCCGAGAAGTAGAGCCGATACGCTAGGAATGTTGTAAAATGCTGCATCCGAGATGTTAGCCTGCCTTAGTTTAGGATATATAACGCTATAGACGTATATAATATCCAACAGAGATGTACGGGACGACACGAACGGGATTCTGTAAAACATTACCAGCGAGGGGCTAGATGGGTTAGGTTAGGTTATGTTACGTTATAGACGTATATAATGTTCCCACCGAGAAGTAGGGGCCGATACTCCAAGAATGTTGTAAAATACTACATCCGAGATGTTAGGCTGCCTTTCGTTAGGATATATAACGCTGTAGACGTATATAATGTCCTATCCGAGACGTACGGGACGACAGGAACGGGATTCTGTAAAACATTACCAGCGAGGGGCTAGATGGGTTAGGTTAGGTTATGTTACGTTATAGACGTATATAATGTTCCCACCGAGAAGTAGGGGCCGATACTCCAAGAATGTTGTAAAATACTACATCCGAGATGTTAGCCTGCCTTTCGTTAGGATATATATCGCTGTAGACGTATATAGCATCCCAACCGAGATGTACGGGACGACATAAACGGGATTCTGTAAAACATCACCAGCGAGGGGCTAGATGGGTTAGGTTAGGTTATGTTACGTTATAGACGTGTATAATGTTGCCACCGAGAAGTAGAGCCGATACGCCAGGAATGTTGTAAAATACTGCATCCGAGATGTTACCCTGCCTTACGTTAGGATATATATCGCTGTAGACGTATATAACATCCCAACCGAGATGTACGGGACGACAGGAACGGGATTCTGCAAAACATTACCAGCGAGGGGCTAGATGGGTTAGGTTAGGTTATGCTACGTTATAGACGTGTATAATGTTCCCGCCGAGAAGTAGAGCCGATACGCTAGGAATGTTGTAAAATGCTGCATCCGAGATGTTAGCCTGCCTTAGGTTAGGATATATAACGCTATAGACGTATATAATATCCAACAGAGATGTACGGGACGACACGAACGGGATTCTGTAAAACATTACCAGCGAGGGGCTAGATGGGTTAGGTTAGGTTATGTTACGTTATAGACGTATATAATGTTCCCACCGAGAAGCAGGGGCCGATACTACAAGAATGTTGTAAAATATTACATCCGAGATGTTAGCCTGCCTTACGTTAGGATATATAACGCTGTAGACGTATATAATGTCCTATCCGAGACGTACGGGACGACAGGAACGGGATTCTGTAAAACATTACCAGCGAGGGGCTAGATGGGTTAGGTTAGGTTATGTTACGTTATAGACGTGTATAATGTTCCCACCGAGAAGTAGAGCCGATACGCCAGGAATGTTGTAAAATACTGCATCCGAGATGTTAGCCTGCCTTTGGTTAGGATATATAACGCTATAGACGTATATAATATCCCAACCGAGATGTACGGGACGACACGAACGGGATTCTGTAAAATATTACCAGCGAGGGGCTAGATGGGTTAGATTAGGTTATGTTACGTTATAGACGTATATAATGTTCCCACCGAGAAGTAGGGGCCGATACTCCAAGAATGTTGTAAAATACTACATCCGAGATGTTAGCCTGCCTTTCGTTAGAATATATATCGCTGTAGACGTATATAGCATCCCAACCGAGATGTACGGGACGACATAAACGGGATTCTGTAAAACATCACCAGCGAGGGGCTAGATGGGTTAGGTTAGGTTATGTTACGTTATAGACGTGTATAATGTTGCCACCGAGAAGCAGGGGCCGATACTACAAGAATGTTGTAAAATATTACATCCGAGATGTTAGCCTGCCTTACGTTAGGATATATAACGCTGTAGACGTATATAATGTCCTATCCGAGACGTACGGGACGACAGGAACGGGATTCTGTAAAACATTACCAGCGAGGGGCTAGATGGGTTAGGTTAGGTTATGTTACGTTATAGACGTGTATAATGTTCCCACCGAGAAGTAGAGCCGATACGCCAGGAATGTTGTAAAATACTGCATCCGAGATGTTAGCCTGCCTTTGGTTAGGATATATAACGCTATAGACGTATATAATATCCCAACCGAGATGTACGGGACGACACGAACGGGATTCTGTAAAATATTACCAGCGAGGGGCTAGATGGGTTAGATTAGGTTATGTTACGTTATAGACGTATATAATGTTCCCACCGAGAAGTAGGGGCCGATACTCCAAGAATGTTGTAAAATACTACATCCGAGATGTTAGCCTGCCTTTCGTTAGAATATATATCGCTGTAGACGTATATAGCATCCCAACCGAGATGTACGGGACGACATAAACGGGATTCTGTAAAACATCACCAGCGAGGGGCTAGATGGGTTAGGTTAGGTTATGTTACGTTATAGACGTGTATAATGTTGCCACCGAGAAGTAGAGCCGATATGCCAGGAATGTTGTAAAATACTGCATCCGAGATGTTAGCCTGCCTTACGTTAGGATATATATCGCTGTAGACGTATATAACATCCCAACCGAGATGTACGGGACGACAGGAACGGCATTCTGCAAAACATTACCAGCGAGGGGCTAGATGGGTTAGGTTAGGTTATGCTACGTTATAGACGTGTACAATGTTCCCGCCGAGAAGTAGAGCCGATACGCTAGGAATGTTGTAAAATGCTGCATCCGAGATGTTAGCCTGCCTTAGTTTAGGATATATAACGCTATAGACGTATATAATATCCAACAGAGATGTACGGGACGACACGAACGGGATTCTGTAAAACATTACCAGCGAGGGGCTAGATGGGTTAGGTTAGGTAATGTTACGTTATAGACGTATATAATGTTCCCACCGAGAAGTAGGGGCCGATACTCCAAGAATGTTGTAAAATACTACATCCGAGATGTTAGGCTGCCTTACGTTAGGATATATAACGCTGTAGACGTATATAATGTCCTATCCGAGACGTACGGGACGACAGGAACGGGATTCTGTAAAACATTACCAGCGAGGGGCTAGATGGGTTAGGTTAGGTTATGTTACGTTATAGACGTGTATAATGTTCCCACCGAGAAGTAGAGCCGATACGCCAGGAATGTTGTAAAGTACTGCATCCGAGATGTTAGCCTGCCTTTGGTTAGGATATATAACGCTATAGACGTATATAATATCCCCACCGAGATGCACGGGACGACACGAACGGGATTCTGTAAAATATTACCAGCGAGGGGCTAGATGGGTTAGATTAGGTTATGTTACGTTATAGACGTATATAATGTTCCCACCGAGAAGTAGGGGCCGATACTCCAAGAATGTTGTAAAATACTACATCCGAGATGTTAGCCTGCCTTTCGTTAGAATATATATCGCTGTAGACGTATATAGTATCCCAACCGAGATGTACGGGACGACATAAACGGGATTCTGTAAAACATCACCAGCGAGGGGCTAGATGGGTTAGGTTAGGTTATGTTACGTTATAGACGTGTATAATGTTGCCACCGAGAAGTAGAGCCGATACGCCAGGAATGTTGTAAAATACTGCATCCGAGATGTTAGCCTGCCTTACGTTAGTATATATATCGCTGTAGACGTATATAACATCCCAACCGAGATGTACGGGACGACAGGAACGGCATTCTGCAAAACATTACCAGCGAGGGGCTAGATGGGTTAGGTTAGGTTATGCTACGTTATAGACGTGTACAATGTTCCCGCCGAGAAGTAGAGCCGATACGCTAGGAATGTTGTAAAATGCTGCATCCGAGATGTTAGCCTGCCTTAGTTTAGGATATATAACGCTATAGACGTATATAATATCCAACAGAGATGTACGGGACGACACGAACGGGATTCTGTAAAACATTACCAGCGAGGGGCTAGATGGGTTAGGTTAGGTTATGTTACGTTATAGACGTATATAATGTTCCCACCGAGAAGTAGGGGCCGATACTCCAAGAATGTTGTAAAATACTACATCCGAGATGTTAGGCTGCCTTTCGTTAGGATATATAACGCTGTAGACGTATATAATGTCCTATCCGAGACGTACGGGACGACAGGAACGGGATTCTGTAAAACATTACCAGCGAGGGGCTAGATGGGTTAGGTTAGGTTATGTTACGTTATAGACGTATATAATGTTCCCACCGAGAAGTAGGGGCCGATACTCCAAGAATGTTGTAAAATACTACATCCGAGATGTTAGCCTGCCTTTCGTTAGGATATATATCGCTGTAGACGTATATAGCATCCCAACCGAGATGTACGGGACGACATAAACGGGATTCTGTAAAACATCACCAGCGAGGGGCTAGATGGGTTAGGTTAGGTTATGTTACGTTATAGACGTGTATAATGTTGCCACCGAGAAGTAGAGCCGATACGCCAGGAATGTTGTAAAATACTGCATCCGAGATGTTACCCTGCCTTACGTTAGGATATATATCGCTGTAGACGTATATAACATCCCAACCGAGATGTACGGGACGACAGGAACGGGATTCTGCAAAACATTACCAGCGAGGGGCTAGATGGGTTAGGTTAGGTTATGCTACGTTATAGACGTGTATAATGTTCCCGCCGAGAAGTAGAGCCGATACGCTAGGAATGTTGTAAAATGCTGCATCCGAGATGTTAGCCTGCCTTAGGTTAGGATATATAACGCTATAGACGTATATAATATCCAACAGAGATGTACGGGACGACACGAACGGGATTCTGTAAAACATTACCAGCGAGGGGCTAGATGGGTTAGGTTAGGTTATGTTACGTTATAGACGTATATAATGTTCCCACCGAGAAGCAGGGGCCGATACTACAAGAATGTTGTAAAATATTACATCCGAGATGTTAGCCTGCCTTACGTTAGGATATATAACGCTGTAGACGTATATAATGTCCTATCCGAGACGTACGGGACGACAGGAACGGGATTCTGTAAAACATTACCAGCGAGGGGCTAGATGGGTTAGGTTAGGTTATGTTACGTTATAGACGTGTATAATGTTCCCACCGAGAAGTAGAGCCGATACGCCAGGAATGTTGTAAAATACTGCATCCGAGATGTTAGCCTGCCTTTGGTTAGGATATATAACGCTATAGACGTATATAATATCCCAACCGAGATGTACGGGACGACACGAACGGGATTCTGTAAAATATTACCAGCGAGGGGCTAGATGGGTTAGATTAGGTTATGTTACGTTATAGACGTATATAATGTTCCCACCGAGAAGTAGGGGCCGATACTCCAAGAATGTTGTAAAATACTACATCCGAGATGTTAGCCTGCCTTTCGTTAGAATATATATCGCTGTAGACGTATATAGCATCCCAACCGAGATGTACGGGACGACATAAACGGGATTCTGTAAAACATCACCAGCGAGGGGCTAGATGGGTTAGGTTAGGTTATGTTACGTTATAGACGTGTATAATGTTGCCACCGAGAAGCAGGGGCCGATACTACAAGAATGTTGTAAAATATTACATCCGAGATGTTAGCCTGCCTTACGTTAGGATATATAACGCTGTAGACGTATATAATGTCCTATCCGAGACGTACGGGACGACAGGAACGGGATTCTGTAAAACATTACCAGCGAGGGGCTAGATGGGTTAGGTTAGGTTATGTTACGTTATAGACGTGTATAATGTTCCCACCGAGAAGTAGAGCCGATACGCCAGGAATGTTGTAAAATACTGCATCCGAGATGTTAGCCTGCCTTTGGTTAGGATATATAACGCTATAGACGTATATAATATCCCAACCGAGATGTACGGGACGACACGAACGGGATTCTGTAAAATATTACCAGCGAGGGGCTAGATGGGTTAGATTAGGTTATGTTACGTTATAGACGTATATAATGTTCCCACCGAGAAGTAGGGGCCGATACTCCAAGAATGTTGTAAAATACTACATCCGAGATGTTAGCCTGCCTTTCGTTAGAATATATATCGCTGTAGACGTATATAGCATCCCAACCGAGATGTACGGGACGACATAAACGGGATTCTGTAAAACATCACCAGCGAGGGGCTAGATGGGTTAGGTTAGGTTATGTTACGTTATAGACGTGTATAATGTTGCCACCGAGAAGTAGAGCCGATATGCCAGGAATGTTGTAAAATACTGCATCCGAGATGTTAGCCTGCCTTACGTTAGGATATATATCGCTGTAGACGTATATAACATCCCAACCGAGATGTACGGGACGACAGGAACGGCATTCTGCAAAACATTACCAGCGAGGGGCTAGATGGGTTAGGTTAGGTTATGCTACGTTATAGACGTGTACAATGTTCCCGCCGAGAAGTAGAGCCGATACGCTAGGAATGTTGTAAAATGCTGCATCCGAGATGTTAGCCTGCCTTAGTTTAGGATATATAACGCTATAGACGTATATAATATCCAACAGAGATGTACGGGACGACACGAACGGGATTCTGTAAAACATTACCAGCGAGGGGCTAGATGGGTTAGGTTAGGTAATGTTACGTTATAGACGTATATAATGTTCCCACCGAGAAGTAGGGGCCGATACTCCAAGAATGTTGTAAAATACTACATCCGAGATGTTAGGCTGCCTTACGTTAGGATATATAACGCTGTAGACGTATATAATGTCCTATCCGAGACGTACGGGACGACAGGAACGGGATTCTGTAAAACATTACCAGCGAGGGGCTAGATGGGTTAGGTTAGGTTATGTTACGTTATAGACGTATATAATGTTCCCACCCGGAAGTAGAGGCTGATCCTACAGGAATGTTGTAAAATACTATATCCGAGAAGTTAGCCTGCCTTAGGTTAGGATATGTATCGCTGTAGACGTATATAATATCCCAACCGAGATGTACGGGACGACACGAACGGGATTCTGTAAAACATTGCCAACGAGGGGCTAGATGGGATAGGTTAGGTTATGTTACGTTACAGACGTATATAATGTTCCCACCGAGAAGTAGGGGCCGATACTCCAAGAATGTTGTAAAATACTACATCCGAGATGTTAGCCTGCCTTACGTTAGGATATATAACGCTGTAGACGTATATAATGTCCTATCCGAGACGTACGGGACGACAGGAACGGGATTCTGTAAAACATCACCAGCGAGGGGCTAGATGTTTTAGGTTAGATTATATTACGTTATAGACGTATATAATGTTCCCACCGAGAAGTAGGGGCCGATACTCCAAGAATGTTGTAAAATACTACATCCGAGATGTTAGCCTGCCTTACGTTAGGATATATAACGCTGTAGACGTATATAATGTCTTATCCGAGACGTACGGGACGACAGGAACGGGATTCTGTAAAACATTACCAGCGAGGGGCTAGATGGGTTAGATTAGGTTATGTTACGTTATAGACGTATATAATGTTCCCACCGAGAAGTAGGGGCCGATACTCCAAGAATGTTGTAAAATACTACATCCGAGATGTTAGCCTGCCTTTCGTTAGGATATATATCGCTGTAGACGTATATAGCATCCCAACCGAGATGTACGGGACGACACGAACGGGATTCTGTAAAATATTACCAGCGAGGGGCTAGATGGGTTAGATTAGGTTATGTTACGTTATAGACGTATATAATGTTCCCACCGAGAAGTAGGGGCCGATACTCCAAGAATGTTGTAAAATACTACATCCGAGATGTTAGCCTGCCTTTCGTTAGAATATATATCGCTGTAGACGTATATAGCATCCCAACCGAGATGTACGGGATGACATAAACGGGATTCTGTAAAACATCACCAGCGAGGGGCTAGATGGGTTAGGTTAGGTTATGTTACGTTATAGACGTGTATAATGTTGCCACCGAGAAGTAGAGCCGATACGCCAGGAATGTTGTAAAATACTGCATCCGAGATGTTAGCCTGCCTTACGTTAGGATATATATCGCTGTAGACGTATATAACATCCCAACCGAGATGTACGGGACGACAGGAACGGCATTCTGCAAAACATTACCAGCGAGGGGCTAGATGGGTTAGGTTAGGTTATGCTACGTTATAGACGTGTACAATGTTCCCGCCGAGAAGTAGAGCCGATACGCTAGGAATGTTGTAAAATGCTGCATCCGAGATGTTAGCCTGCCTTAGTTTAGGATATATAACGCTATAGACGTATATAATATCCAACAGAGATGTACGGGACGACACGAACGGGATTCTGTAAAACATTACCAGCGAGGGGCTAGATGGGTTAGGTTAGGTAATGTTACGTTATAGACGTATATAATGTTCCCACCGAGAAGTAGGGGCCGATACTCCAAGAATGTTGTAAAATACTACATCCGAGATGTTAGGCTGCCTTACGTTAGGATATATAACGCTGTAGACGTATATAATGTCCTATCCGAGACGTACGGGACGACAGGAACGGGATTCTGTAAAACATTACCAGCGAGGGGCTAGATGGGTTAGGTTAGGTTATGTTACGTTATAGACGTATATAATGTTCCCACCCGGAAGTAGAGGCTGATCCTACAGGAATGTTGTAAAATACTATATCCGAGATGTTAGCCTGCCTTAGGTTAGGATATGTATCGCTGTAGACGTATATAATATCCCAACCGAGATGTACGGGACGACACGAACGGGATTCTGTAAAACATTGCCAACGAGGGGCTAGATGGGATAGGTTAGGTTATGTTACGTTACAGACGTATATAATGTTCCCACCGAGAAGTAGCGGCCGATACTCCAAGAATGTTGTAAAATACTACATCCGAGATGTTAGCCTGCCTTACGTTAGGATATATAACGCTGTAGACGTATATAATGTCCTATCCGAGACGTACGGGACGACAGGAACGGGATTCTGTAAAACATCACCAGCGAGGGGCTAGATGTTTTAGGTTAGATTATATTACGTTATAGACGTATATAATGTTCCCACCGAGAAGTAGGGGCCGATACTCCAAGAATGTTGTAAAATACTACATCCGAGATGTTAGGCTGCCTTACGTTAGGATATATAACGCTGTAGACGTATATAATGTCTTATCCGAGACGTACGGGACGACAGGAACGGGATTCTGTAAAACATTACCAGCGAGGGGCTAGATGGGTTAGATTAGGTTATGTTACGTTATAGACGTATATAATGTTCCCACCGAGAAGTAGGGGCCGATACTCCAAGAATGTTGTAAAATACTACATCCGAGATGTTAGCCTGCCTTTCGTTAGGATATATATCGCTGTAGACGTATATAGCATCCCAACCGAGATGTACGGGACGACATAAACGGGATTCTGTAAAACATCACCAGCGAGGGGCTAGATGGGTTAGGTTAGGTTATGTTACGTTATAGACGTGTATAATGTTGCCACCGAGAAGTAGAGCCGATACGCCAGGAATGTTGTAAAATACTGCATCCGAGATGTTAGCCTGCCTTACGTTAGGATATATATCGCTGTAGACGTATATAACATCACAACCGAGATGTACGGGACGACAGGAACGGGATTCTGCAAAACATTACCAGCGAGGGGCTAGATGGGTTAGGTTAGGTTATGCTACGTTATAGACGTGTATAATGTTCCCGCCGAGAAGTAGAGCCGATACGCTAGGAATGTTGTAAAATGCTGCATCCGAGATGTTAGCCTGCCTTAGGTTAGGATATATAACGCTATAGACGTATATAATATCCAACAGAGATGTACGGGACGACACGAACGGGATTCTGTAAAACATTACCAGCGAGGGGCTAGATGGGTTAGGTTAGGTTATGTTACGTTATAGACGTATATAATGTTCCCACCGAGAAGCAGGGGCCGATACTACAAGAATGTTGTAAAATATTACATCCGAGATGTTAGCCTGCCTTACGTTAGGATATATAACGCTGTAGACGTATATAATGTCCTATCCGAGACGTACGGGACGACAGGAACGGGATTCTGTAAAACATTACCAGCGAGGGGCTAGATGGGTTAGGTTAGGTTATGTTACGTTATAGACGTGTATAATGTTCCCACCGAGAAGTAGAGCCGATACGCCAGGAATGTTGTAAAGTACTGCATCCGAGATGTTAGCCTGCCTTTGGTTAGGATATATAACGCTATAGACGTATATAATATCCCCACCGAGATGCACGGGACGACACGAACGGGATTCTGTAAAATATTACCAGCGAGGGGCTAGATGGGTTAGATTAGGTTATGTTACGTTATAGACGTATATAATGTTCCCACCGAGAAGTAGGGGCCGATACTCCAAGAATGTTGTAAAATACTACATCCGAGATGTTAGCCTGCCTTTCGTTAGAATATATATCGCTGTAGACGTATATAGTATCCCAACCGAGATGTACGGGACGACATAAACGGGATTCTGTAAAACATCACCAGCGAGGGGCTAGATGGGTTAGGTTAGGTTATGTTACGTTATAGACGTGTATAATGTTGCCACCGAGAAGTAGAGCCGATACGCCAGGAATGTTGTAAAATACTGCATCCGAGATGTTAGCCTGCCTTACGTTAGGATATATATCGCTGTAGACGTATATAACATCCCAACCGAGATGTACGGGACGACAGGAACGGCATTCTGCAAAACATTACCAGCGAGGGGCTAGATGGGTTAGGTTAGGTTATGCTACGTTATAGACGTGTACAATGTTCCCGCCGAGAAGTAGAGCCGATACGCTAGGAATGTTGTAAAATGCTGCATCCGAGATGTTAGCCTGCCTTAGTTTAGGATATATAACGCTATAGACGTATATAATATCCAACAGAGATGTACGGGACGACACGAACGGGATTCTGTAAAACATTACCAGCGAGGGGCTAGATGGGTTAGGTTAGGTTATGTTACGTTATAGACGTATATAATGTTCCCACCGAGAAGTAGGGGCCGATACTCCAAGAATGTTGTAAAATACTACATCCGAGATGTTAGCCTGCCTTTCGTTAGGATATATATCGCTGTAGACGTATATAGCATCCCAACCGAGATGTACGGGACGACATAAACGGGATTCTGTAAAACATCACCAGCGAGGGGCTAGATGGGTTAGGTTAGGTTATGTTACGTTATAGACGTGTATAATGTTGCCACCGAGAAGTAGAGCCGATACGCCAGGAATGTTGTAAAATACTGCATCCGAGATGTTAGCCTGCCTTACGTTAGGATATATATCGCTGTAGACGTATATAACATCCCAACCGAGATGTACGGGACGACAGGAACGGGATTCTGCAAAACATTACCAGCGAGGGGCTAGATGGGTTAGGTTAGGTTATGCTACGTTATAGACGTGTATAATGTTCCCGCCGAGAAGTAGAGCCGATACGCTAGGAATGTTGTGAAATGCTGCATCCGAGATGTTAGCCTGCCTTAGGTTAGGATATATAACGCTATAGACGTATATAATATCCAACAGAGATGTACGGGACGACACGAACGGAATTCTGTAAAACATTACCAGCGAGGGGCTAGATGGGTTAGGTTAGGTTATGTTACGTTATAGACGTATATAATGTTCCCACCGAGAAGCAGGGGCCGATACTACAAGAATGTTGTAAAATATTACATCCGAGATGTTAGCCTGCCTTACGTTAGGATATATAACGCTGTAGACGTATATAATGTCCTATCCGAGACGTACGGGACGACAGGAACGGGATTCTGTAAAACATTACCAGCGAGGGGCTAGATGGGTTAGGTTAGGTTATGTTACGTTATAGACGTGTATAATGTTCCCACCGAGAAGTAGAGCCGATACGCCAGGAATGTTGTAAAGTACTGCATCCGAGATGTTAGCCTGCCTTTGGTTAGGATATATAACGCTATAGACGTATATAATATCCCCACCGAGATGCACGGGACGACACGAATGGGATTCTGTAAAATATTACCAGCGAGGGGCTAGATGGGTTAGATTAGGTTATGTTACGTTATAGACGTATATAATGTTCCCACCGAGAAGTAGGGGCCGATACTCCAAGAATGTTGTAAAATACTACATCCGAGATGTTAGCCTGCCTTTCGTTAGAATATATATCGCTGTAGACGTATATAGTATCCCAACCGAGATGTACGGGACGACATAAACGGGATTCTGTAAAACATCACCAGCGAGGGGCTAGATGGGTTAGGTTAGGTTATGTTACGTTATAGACGTGTATAATGTTGCCACCGAGAAGTAGAGCCGATACGCCAGGAATGTTGTAAAATACTGCATCCGAGATGTTAGCCTGCCTTACGTTAGGATATATATCGCTGTAGACGTATATAACATCCCAACCGAGATGTACGGGACGACAGGAACGGCATTCTGCAAAACATTACCAGCGAGGGGCTAGATGGGTTAGGTTAGGTTATGCTACGTTATAGACGTGTACAATGTTCCCGCCGAGAAGTAGAGCCGATACGCTAGGAATGTTGTAAAATGCTGCATCCGAGATGTTAGCCTGCCTTAGTTTAGGATATATAACGCTATAGACGTATATAATATCCAACAGAGATGTACGGGACGACACGAACGGGATTCTGTAAAACATTACCAGCGAGGGGCTAGATGGGTTAGGTTAGGTTATGTTACGTTATAGACGTATATAATGTTCCCACCGAGAAGTAGGGGCCGATACTCCAAGAATGTTGTAAAATACTACATCCGAGATGTTAGGCTGCCTTTCGTTAGGATATATAACGCTGTAGACGTATATAATGTCCTATCCGAGACGTACGGGACGACAGGAACGGGATTCTGTAAAACATTACCAGCGAGGGGCTAGATGGGTTAGGTTAGGTTATGTTACGTTATAGACGTATATAATGTTCCCACCGAGAAGTAGGGGCCGATACTCCAAGAATGTTGTAAAATACTACATCCGAGATGTTAGCCTGCCTTTCGTTAGGATATATATCGCTGTAGACGTATATAGCATCCCAACCGAGATGTACGGGACGACATAAACGGGATTCTGTAAAACATCACCAGCGAGGGGCTAGATGGGTTAGGTTAGGTTATGTTACGTTATAGACGTGTATAATGTTGCCACCGAGAAGTAGAGCCGATACGCCAGGAATGTTGTAAAATACTGCATCCGAGATGTTACCCTGCCTTACGTTAGGATATATATCGCTGTAGACGTATATAACATCCCAACCGAGATGTACGGGACGACAGGAACGGGATTCTGCAAAACATTACCAGCGAGGGGCTAGATGGGTTAGGTTAGGTTATGCTACGTTATAGACGTGTATAATGTTCCCGCCGAGAAGTAGAGCCGATACGCTAGGAATGTTGTAAAATGCTGCATCCGAGATGTTAGCCTGCCTTAGGTTAGGATATATAACGCTATAGACGTATATAATATCCAACAGAGATGTACGGGACGACACGAACGGGATTCTGTAAAACATTACCAGCGAGGGGCTAGATGGGTTAGGTTAGGTTATGTTACGTTATAGACGTATATAATGTTCCCACCGAGAAGCAGGGGCCGATACTACAAGAATGTTGTAAAATATTACATCCGAGATGTTAGCCTGCCTTACGTTAGGATATATAACGCTGTAGACGTATATAATGTCCTATCCGAGACGTACGGGACGACAGGAACGGGATTCTGTAAAACATTACCAGCGAGGGGCTAGATGGGTTAGGTTAGGTTATGTTACGTTATAGACGTGTATAATGTTCCCACCGAGAAGTAGAGCCGATACGCCAGGAATGTTGTAAAATACTGCATCCGAGATGTTAGCCTGCCTTTGGTTAGGATATATAACGCTATAGACGTATATAATATCCCAACCGAGATGTACGGGACGACACGAACGGGATTCTGTAAAATATTACCAGCGAGGGGCTAGATGGGTTAGATTAGGTTATGTTACGTTATAGACGTATATAATGTTCCCACCGAGAAGTAGGGGCCGATACTCCAAGAATGTTGTAAAATACTACATCCGAGATGTTAGCCTGCCTTTCGTTAGAATATATATCGCTGTAGACGTATATAGCATCCCAACCGAGATGTACGGGACGACATAAACGGGATTCTGTAAAACATCACCAGCGAGGGGCTAGATGGGTTAGGTTAGGTTATGTTACGTTATACACGTGTATAATGTTGCCACCGAGAAGCAGGGGCCGATACTACAAGAATGTTGTAAAATATTACATCCGAGATGTTAGCCTGCCTTACGTTAGGATATATAACGCTGTAGACGTATATAATGTCCTATCCGAGACGTACGGGACGACAGGAACGGGATTCTGTAAAACATTACCAGCGAGGGGCTAGATGGGTTAGGTTAGGTTATGTTACGTTATAGACGTGTATAATGTTCCCACCGAGAAGTAGAGCCGATACGCCAGGAATGTTGTAAAATACTGCATCCGAGATGTTAGCCTGCCTTTGGTTAGGATATATAACGCTATAGACGTATATAATATCCCAACCGAGATGTACGGGACGACACGAACGGGATTCTGTAAAATATTACCAGCGAGGGGCTAGATGGGTTAGATTAGGTTATGTTACGTTATAGACGTATATAATGTTCCCACCGAGAAGTAGGGGCCGATACTCCAAGAATGTTGTAAAATACTACATCCGAGATGTTAGCCTGCCTTTCGTTAGAATATATATCGCTGTAGACGTATATAGCATCCCAACCGAGATGTACGGGACGACATAAACGGGATTCTGTAAAACATCACCAGCGAGGGTCTAGATGGGTTAGGTTAGGTTATGTTACGTTATAGACGTGTATAATGTTGCCACCGAGAAGTAGAGCCGATATGCCAGGAATGTTGTAAAATACTGCATCCGAGATGTTAGCCTGCCTTACGTTAGGATATATATCGCTGTAGACGTATATAACATCCCAACCGAGATGTACGGGACGACAGGAACGGCATTCTGCAAAACATTACCAGCGAGGGGCTAGATGGGTTAGGTTAGGTTATGCTACGTTATAGACGTGTACAATGTTCCCGCCGAGAAGTAGAGCCGATACGCTAGGAATGTTGTAAAATGCTGCATCCGAGATGTTAGCCTGCCTTAGTTTAGGATATATAACGCTATAGACGTATATAATATCCAACAGAGATGTACGGGACGACACGAACGGGATTCTGTAAAACATTACCAGCGAGGGGCTAGATGGGTTAGGTTAGGTAATGTTACGTTATAGACGTATATAATGTTCCCACCGAGAAGTAGTGGCCGATACTCCAAGAATGTTGTAAAATACTACATCCGAGATGTTAGGCTGCCTTACGTTAGGATATATAACGCTGTAGACGTATATAATGTCCTATCCGAGACGTACGGGACGACAGGAACGGGATTCTGTAAAACATTACCAGCGAGGGGCTAGATGGGTTAGGTTAGGTTATGTTACGTTATAGACGTATATAATGTTCCCACCCGGAAGTAGAGGCTGATCCTACAGGAATGTTGTAAAATACTATATCCGAGAAGTTAGCCTGCCTTAGGTTAGGATATGTATCGCTGTAGACGTATATAATATCCCAACCGAGATGTACGGGACGACACGAACGGGATTCTGTAAAACATTGCCAACGAGGGGCTAGATGGGATAGGTTAGGTTATGTTACGTTACAGACGTATATAATGTTCCCGCCGAGAAGTAGAGCCGATACGCTAGGAATGTTGTGAAATGCTGCATCCGAGATGTTAGCCTGCCTTAGGTTAGGATATATAACGCTATAGACGTATATAATATCCAACAGAGATGTACGGGACGACACGAACGGGATTCTGTAAAACATTACCAGCGAGGGGCTAGATGGGTTAGGTTAGGTTATGTTACGTTATAGACGTATATAATGTTCCCACCGAGAAGCAGGGGCCGATACTACAAGAATGTTGTAAAATATTACATCCGAGATGTTAGCCTGCCTTACGTTAGGATATATAACGCTGTAGACGTATATAATGTCCTATCCGAGACGTACGGGACGACAGGAACGGGATTCTGTAAAACATTACCAGCGAGGGGCTAGATGGGTTAGGTTAGGTTATGTTACGTTATAGACGTGTATAATGTTCCCACCGAGAAGTAGAGCCGATACGCCAGGAATGTTGTAAAGTACTGCATCCGAGATGTTAGCCTGCCTTTGGTTAGGATATATAACGCTATAGACGTATATAATATCCCCACCGAGATGCACGGGACGACACGAACGGGATTCTGTAAAATATTACCAGCGAGGGGCTAGATGGGTTAGATTAGGTTATGTTACGTTATAGACGTATATAATGTTCCCACCGAGAAGTAGGGGCCGATACTCCAAGAATGTTGTAAAATACTACATCCGAGATGTTAGCCTGCCTTTCGTTAGAATATATATCGCTGTAGACGTATATAGTATCCCAACCGAGATGTACGGGACGACATAAACGGGATTCTGTAAAACATCACCAGCGAGGGGCTAGATGGGTTAGGTTAGGTTATGTTACGTTATAGACGTGTATAATGTTGCCACCGAGAAGTAGAGCCGATACGCCAGGAATGTTGTAAAATACTGCATCCGAGATGTTAGCCTGCCTTACGTTAGTATATATATCGCTGTAGACGTATATAACATCCCAACCGAGATGTACGGGACGACAGGAACGGCATTCTGCAAAACATTACCAGCGAGGGGCTAGATGGGTTAGGTTAGGTTATGCTACGTTATAGACGTGTACAATGTTCCCGCCGAGAAGTAGAGCCGATACGCTAGGAATGTTGTAAAATGCTGCATCCGAGATGTTAGCCTGCCTTAGTTTAGGATATATAACGCTATAGACGTATATAATATCCAACAGAGATGTACGGGACGACACGAACGGGATTCTGTAAAACATTACCAGCGAGGGGCTAGATGGGTTAGGTTAGGTTATGTTACGTTATAGACGTATATAATGTTCCCACCGAGAAGTAGGGGCCGATACTCCAAGAATGTTGTAAAATACTACATCCGAGATGTTAGGCTGCCTTTCGTTAGGATATATAACGCTGTAGACGTATATAATGTCCTATCCGAGACGTACGGGACGACAGGAACGGGATTCTGTAAAACATTACCAGCGAGGGGCTAGATGGGTTAGGTTAGGTTATGTTACGTTATAGACGTATATAATGTTCCCACCGAGAAGTAGGGGCCGATACTCCAAGAATGTTGTAAAATACTACATCCGAGATGTTAGCCTGCCTTTCGTTAGGATATATATCGCTGTAGACGTATATAGCATCCCAACCGAGATGTACGGGACGACATAAACGGGATTCTGTAAAACATCACCAGCGAGGGGCTAGATGGGTTAGGTTAGGTTATGTTACGTTATAGACGTGTATAATGTTGCCACCGAGAAGTAGAGCCGATACGCCAGGAATGTTGTAAAATACTGCATCCGAGATGTTACCCTGCCTTACGTTAGGATATATATCGCTGTAGACGTATATAACATCCCAACCGAGATGTACGGGACGACAGGAACGGGATTCTGCAAAACATTACCAGCGAGGGGCTAGATGGGTTAGGTTAGGTTATGCTACGTTATAGACGTGTATAATGTTCCCGCCGAGAAGTAGAGCCGATACGCTAGGAATGTTGTAAAATGCTGCATCCGAGATGTTAGCCTGCCTTAGGTTAGGATATATAACGCTATAGACGTGTATAATATCCAACAGAGATGTACGGGACGACACGAACGGGATTCTGTAAAACATTACCAGCGAGGGGCTAGATGGGTTAGGTTAGGTTATGTTACGTTATAGACGTATATAATGTTCCCACCGAGAAGCAGGGGCCGATACTACAAGAATGTTGTAAAATATTACATCCGAGATGTTAGCCTGCCTTACGTTAGGATATATAACGCTGTAGACGTATATAATGTCCTATCCGAGACGTACGGGACGACAGGAACGGGATTCTGTAAAACATTACCAGCGAGGGGCTAGATGGGTTAGGTTAGGTTATGTTACGTTATAGACGTGTATAATGTTCCCACCGAGAAGTAGAGCCGATACGCCAGGAATGTTGTAAAATACTGCATCCGAGATGTTAGCCTGCCTTTGGTTAGGATATATAACGCTATAGACGTATATAATATCCCAACCGAGATGTACGGGACGACACGAACGGGATTCTGTAAAATATTACCAGCGAGGGGCTAGATGGGTTAGATTAGGTTATGTTACGTTATAGACGTATATAATGTTCCCACCGAGAAGTAGGGGCCGATACTCCAAGAATGTTGTAAAATACTACATCCGAGATGTTAGCCTGCCTTTCGTTAGAATATATATCGCTGTAGACGTATATAGCATCCCAACCGAGATGTACGGGACGACATAAACGGGATTCTGTAAAACATCACCAGCGAGGGGCTAGATGGGTTAGGTTAGGTTATGTTACGTTATAGACGTGTATAATGTTGCCACCGAGAAGCAGGGGCCGATACTACAAGAATGTTGTAAAATATTACATCCGAGATGTTAGCCTGCCTTACGTTAGGATATATAACGCTGTAGACGTATATAATGTCCTATCCGAGACGTACGGGACGACAGGAACGGGATTCTGTAAAACATTACCAGCGAGGGGCTAGATGGGTTAGGTTAGGTTATGTTACGTTATAGACGTGTATAATGTTCCCACCGAGAAGTAGAGCCGATACGCCAGGAATGTTGTAAAATACTGCATCCGAGATGTTAGCCTGCCTTTGGTTAGGATATATAACGCTATAGACGTATATAATATCCCAACCGAGATGTACGGGACGACACGAACGGGATTCTGTAAAATATTACCAGCGAGGGGCTAGATGGGTTAGATTAGGTTATGTTACGTTATAGACGTATATAATGTTCCCACCGAGAAGTAGGGGTCGATACTCCAAGAATGTTGTAAAATACTACATCCGAGATGTTAGCCTGCCTTTCGTTAGAATATATATCGCTGTAGACGTATATAGCATCCCAACCGAGATGTACGGGACGACATAAACGGGATTCTGTAAAACATCACCAGCGAGGGGCTAGATGGGTTAGGTTAGGTTATGTTACGTTATAGACGTGTATAATGTTGCCACCGAGAAGTAGAGCCGATATGCCAGGAATGTTGTAAAATACTGCATCCGAGATGTTAGCCTGCCTTACGTTAGGATATATATCGCTGTAGACGTATATAACATCCCAACCGAGATGTACGGGACGACAGGAACGGCATTCTGCAAAACATTACCAGCGAGGGGCTAGATGGGTTAGGTTAGGTTATGCTACGTTATAGACGTGTACAATGTTCCCGCCGAGAAGTAGAGCCGATACGCTAGGAATGTTGTAAAATGCTGCATCCGAGATGTTAGCCTGCCTTAGTTTAGGATATATAACGCTATAGACGTATATAATATCCAACAGAGATGTACGGGACGACACGAACGGGATTCTGTAAAACATTACCAGCGAGGGGCTAGATGGGTTAGGTTAGGTAATGTTACGTTATAGACGTATATAATGTTCCCACCGAGAAGTAGGGGCCGATACTCCAAGAATGTTGTAAAATACTACATCCGAGATGTTAGGCTGCCTTACGTTAGGATATATAACGCTGTAGACGTATATAATGTCCTATCCGAGACGTACGGGACGACAGGAACGGGATTCTGTAAAACATTACCAGCGAGGGGCTAGATGGGTTAGGTTAGGTTATGTTACGTTATAGACGTATATAATGTTCCCACCCGGAAGTAGAGGCTGATCCTACAGGAATGTTGTAAAATACTATATCCGAGAAGTTAGCCTGCCTTAGGTTAGGATATGTATCGCTGTAGACGTATATAATATCCCAACCGAGATGTACGGGACGACACGAACGGGATTCTGTAAAACATTGCCAACGAGGGGCTAGATGGGATAGGTTAGGTTATGTTACGTTACAGACGTATATAATGTTCCCACCGAGAAGTAGGGGCCGATACTCCAAGAATGTTGTAAAATACTACATCCGAGATGTTAGCCTGCCTTACGTTAGGATATATAACGCTGTAGACGTATATAATGTCCTATCCGAGACGTACGGGACGACAGGAACGGGATTCTGTAAAACATCACCAGCGAGGGGCTAGATGTTTTAGGTTAGATTATATTACGTTATAGACGTATATAATGTTCCCACCGAGAAGTAGGGGCCGATACTCCAAGAATGTTGTAAAATACTACATCCGAGATGTTAGCCTGCCTTACGTTAGGATATATAACGCTGTAGACGTATATAATGTCTTATCCGAGACGTACGGGACGACAGGAACGGGATTCTGTAAAACATTACCAGCGAGGGGCTAGATGGGTTAGATTAGGTTATGTTACGTTATAGACGTATATAATGTTCCCACCGAGAAGTAGGGGCCGATACTCCAAGAATGTTGTAAAATACTACATCCGAGATGTTAGCCTGCCTTTCGTTAGGATATATATCGCTGTAGACGTATATAGCATCCCAACCGAGATGTACGGGACGACACGAACGGGATTCTGTAAAATATTACCAGCGAGGGGCTAGATGGGTTAGATTAGGTTATGTTACGTTATAGACGTATATAATGTTCCCACCGAGAAGTAGGGGCCGATACTCCAAGAATGTTGTAAAATACTACATCCGAGATGTTAGCCTGCCTTTCGTTAGAATATATATCGCTGTAGACGTATATAGCATCCCAACCGAGATGTACGGGATGACATAAACGGGATTCTGTAAAACATCACCAGCGAGGGGCTAGATGGGTTAGGTTAGGTTATGTTACGTTATAGACGTGTATAATGTTGCCACCGAGAAGTAGAGCCGATACGCCAGGAATGTTGTAAAATACTGCATCCGAGATGTTAGCCTGCCTTACGTTAGGATATATATCGCTGTAGACGTATATAACATCCCAACCGAGATGTACGGGACGACAGGAACGGCATTCTGTAAAACATTACCAGCGAGGGGCTAGATGGGTTAGGTTAGGTTATGTTACGTTATAGACGTATATAATGTTCCCACCGAGAAGCAGGGGCCGATACTACAAGAATGTTGTAAAATATTACATCCGAGATGTTAGCCTGCCTTACGTTAGGATATATAACGCTGTAGACGTATATAATGTCCTATCCGAGACGTACGGGACGACAGGAACGGGATTCTGTAAAACATTACCAGCGAGGGGCTAGATGGGTTAGGTTAGGTTATGTTACGTTATAGACGTGTATAATGTTCCCACCGAGAAGTCGAGCCGATACGCCAGGAATGTTGTAAAGTACTGCATCCGAGATGTTAGCCTGCCTTTGGTTAGGATATATAACGCTATAGACGTATATAATATCCCCACCGAGATGCACGGGACGACACGAACGGGATTCTGTAAAATATTACCAGCGAGGGGCTAGATGGGTTAGATTAGGTTATGTTACGTTATAGACGTATATAATGTTCCCACCGAGAAGTAGGGGCCGATACTCCAAGAATGTTGTAAAATACTACATCCGAGATGTTAGCCTGCCTTTCGTTAGAATATATATCGCTGTAGACGTATATAGTATCCCAACCGAGATGTACGGGACGACATAAACGGGATTCTGTAAAACATCACCAGCGAGGGGCTAGATGGGTTAGGTTAGGTTATGTTACGTTATAGACGTGTATAATGTTGCCACCGAGAAGTAGAGCCGATACGCCAGGAATGTTGTAAAATACTGCATCCGAGATGTTAGCCTGCCTTACGTTAGGATATATATCGCTGTAGACGTATATAACATCCCAACCGAGATGTACGGGACGACAGGAACGGCATTCTGCAAAACATTACCAGCGAGGGGCTAGATGGGTTAGGTTAGGTTATGCTACGTTATAGACGTGTACAATGTTCCCGCCGAGAAGTAGAGCCGATACGCTAGGAATGTTGTAAAATGCTGCATCCGAGATGTTAGCCTGCCTTAGTTTAGGATATATAACGCTATAGACGTATATAATATCCAACAGAGATGTACGGGACGACACGAACGGGATTCTGTAAAACATTACCAGCGAGGGGCTAGATGGGTTAGGTTAGGTTATGTTACGTTATAGACGTATATAATGTTCCCACCGAGAAGTAGGGGCCGATACTCCAAGAATGTTGTAAAATACTACATCCGAGATGTTAGCCTGCCTTTCGTTAGGATATATATCGCTGTAGACGTATATAGCATCCCAACCGAGATGTACGGGACGACATAAACGGGATTCTGTAAAACATCACCAGCGAGGGGCTAGATGGGTTAGGTTAGGTTATGTTACGTTATAGACGTGTATAATGTTGCCACCGAGAAGTAGAGCCGATACGCCAGGAATGTTGTAAAATACTGCATCCGAGATGTTAGCCTGCCTTACGTTAGGATATATATCGCTGTAGACGTATATAACATCCCAACCGAGATGTACGGGACGACAGGAACGGGATTCTGCAAAACATTACCAGCGAGGGGCTAGATGGGTTAGGTTAGGTTATGCTACGTTATAGACGTGTATAATGTTCCCGCCGAGAAGTAGAGCCGATACGCTAGGAATGTTGTGAAATGCTGCATCCGAGATGTTAGCCTGCCTTAGGTTAGGATATATAACGCTATAGACGTATATAATATCCAACAGAGATGTACGGGACGACACGAACGGGATTCTGTAAAACATTACCAGCGAGGGGCTAGATGGGTTAGGTTAGGTTATGTTACGTTATAGACGTATATAATGTTCCCACCGAGAAGCAGGGGCCGATACTACAAGAATGTTGTAAAATATTACATCCGAGATGTTAGCCTGCCTTACGTTAGGTTATATAACGCTGTAGACGTATATAATGTCCTATCCGAGACGTACGGGACGACAGGAACGGGATTCTGTAAAACATTACCAGCGAGGGGCTAGGTGGGTTAGGTTAGGTTATGTTACGTTATAGACGTGTATAATGTTCCCACCGAGAAGTAGAGCCGATACGCCAGGAATGTTGTAAAATACTGCATCCGAGATGTTAGCCTGCCTTTGGTTAGGATATATAACGCTATAGACGTATATAATATCCCAACCGAGATGTACGGGACGACACGAACGGGATTCTGTAAAATATTACCAGCGAGGGGCTAGATGGGTTAGAATAGGTTATGTTACGTTATAGACGTATATAATGTTCCCACCGAGAAGTAGGGGCCGATACTCCAAGAATGTTGTAAAATACTACATCCGAGATGTTAGCCTGCCTTTCGTTAGAATATATATCGCTGTAGACGTATATAGCATCCCAACCGAGATGTACGGGACGACATAAACGGGATTCTGTAAAACATCACCAGCGAGGGGCTAGATGGGATAGGTTAGGTTATGTTACGTTATAGACGTGTATAATGTTGCCACCGAGAAGTAGAGCCGATACGCCAGGAATGTTGTAAAATACTGCATCCGAGATGTTAGCCTGCCTTACGTTAGGATATATATCGCTGTAGACGTATATAACATCCCAACCGAGATGTACGGGACGACAGGAACGGGATTCTGCAAAACATTACCAGCGAGGGGCTAGATGGGTTAGGTTAGGTTATGTTACGTTATAGACGTGTATAATGTTCCCACCGAGAAGTAGAGCCGATACGCCAGGAATGTTGTAAAGTACTGCATCCGAGATGTTAGCCTGCCTTTGGTTAGGATATATAACGCTATAGACGTATATAATATCCCCACCGAGATGCACGGGACGACACGAACGGGATTCTGTAAAATATTACCAGCGAGGGGCTAGATGGGTTAGATTAGGTTATGTTACGTTATAGACGTGTATAATGTTGCCACCGAGAAGTAGAGCCGATACGCCAGGAATGTTGTAAAATACTGCATCCGAGATGTTAGCCTGCCTTACGTTAGGATATATATCGCTGTAGACGTATATAACATCCCAACCGAGATGTACGGGACGACAGGAACGGCATTCTGCAAAACATTACCAGCGTGGGGCTAGATGGGTTAGGTTAGGTTATGCTACGTTATAGACGTGTACAATGTTCCCGCCGAGAAGTAGAGCCGATACGCTAGGAATGTTGTAAAATGCTGCATCCGAGATGTTAGCCTGCCTTAGTTTAGGATATATAACGCTATAGACGTATATAATATCCAACAGAGATGTACGGGACGACACGAACGGGATTCTGTAAAACATTACCAGCGAGGGGCTAGATGGGTTAGGTTAGGTAATGTTACGTTATAGACGTATATAATGTTCCCACCGAGAAGTAGGGGCCGATACTCCAAGAATGTTGTAAAATACTACATCCGAGATGTTAGGCTGCCTTACGTTAGGATATATAACGCTGTAGACGTATATAATGTCCTATCCGAGACGTACGGGACGACAGGAACGGGATTCTGTAAAACATTACCAGCGAGGGGCTAGATGGGTTAGGTTAGGTTATGTTACGTTATAGACGTATATAATGTTCCCACCCGGAAGTAGAGGCTGATCCTACAGGAATGTTGTAAAATACTATATCCGAGAAGTTAGCCTGCCTTAGGTTAGGATATGTATCGCTGTAGACGTATATAATATCCCAACCGAGATGTACGGGACGACACGAACGGGATTCTGTAAAACATTGCCAACGAGGGGCTAGATGGGATAGGTTAGGTTATGTTACGTTACAGACGTATATAATGTTCCCACCGAGAAGTAGGGGCCGATACTCCAAGAATGTTGTAAAATACTACATCCGAGATGTTAGCCTGCCTTACGTTAGGATATATAACGCTGTAGACGTATATAATGTCCTATCCGAGACGTACGGGACGACAGGAACGGGATTCTGTAAAACATTACCAGCGAGGGGCTAGATGGGTTAGGTTAGGTTATGTTACGTTATAGACGTGTATAATGTACCCACCGAGAAGTAGAGCCGATACGCCAGGAATGTTGTAAAATACTGCATCCGAGATGTTAGCCTGCTTTGGTTAGGATATATAACGCTATAGACGTATATAATATCCCAACCGAGATGTACGGGACGACACGAACGGGATTCTGTAAAATATTACCAGCGAGGGGCTAGATGGGTTAGATTAGGTTATGTTACGTTATAGACGTATATAATGTTCCCACCGAGAAGTAGGGGCCGATACTCCAAGAATGTTGTAAAATACTACATCCGAGATGTTAGCCTGCCTTACGTTAGGATATATATCGCTGTAGACGTATATAACATCCCAACCGAGATGTACGGGACGACATAAACGGGATTCTGTAAAACATCACCAGCGAGGGGCTAGATGTTTTAGGTTAGATTATATTACGTTATAGACGTATATAATGTTCCCACCGAGAAGTAGGGGCCGATACTCCAAGAATGTTGTAAAATACTACATCCGAGATGTTATCCTGCCTTACGTTAGGATATATAACGCTGTAGACGTATATAATGTCTTATCCGAGACGTACGGGACGACAGGAACGGGATTCTGTAAAACATTACCAGCGAGGGGCTAGATGGGTTAGATTAGGTTATGTTACGTTATAGACGTATATAATGTTCCCACCGAGAAGTAGGGGCCGATACTCCAAGAATGTTGTAAAATACTACATCCGAGATGTTAGCCTGCCTTTCGTTAGGATATATATCGCTGTAGACGTATATAGCATCCCAACCGAGATGTACGGGACGACATAAACGGGATTCTGTAAAACATCACCAGCGAGGGGCTAGATGGGTTAGGTTAGGTTATATTACGTTATAGACGTGTATAATGTTGCCACCGAGAATTAGAGCCGATACGCCAGGAATGTTGTAAAATACTGCATCCGAGATGTTAGCCTGCCTTACGTTAGGATATATATCGCTGTAGACGTATATAACATCACAACCGAGATGTACGGGACGACAGGAACGGGATTCTGCAAAACATTACCAGCGAGGGGCTAGATGGGTTAGGTTAGGTTATGCTACGTTATAGACGTGTATAATGTTCCCGCCGAGAAGTAGAGCCGATACGCTAGGAATGTTGTAAAATGCTGCATCCGAGATGTTAGCCTGCCTTAGGTTAGGATATATAACGCTATAGACGTATATAATATCCAACAGAGATGTACGGGACGACACGAACGGGATTCTGTAAAACATTACCAGCGAGGGGCTAGATGGCTTAGGTTAGGTTATGTTACGTTATAGACGTATATAATGTTCCCACCGAGAAGCAGGGGCCGATACTACAAGAATGTTGTAAAATATTACATCCGAGATGTTAGCCTGCCTTACGTTAGGATATATAACGCTGTAGACGTATATAATGTCCTATCCGAGACGTACGGGACGACAGGAACGGGATTCTGTAAAACATTACCAGCGAGGGGCTAGATGGGTTAGGTTAGGTTATGTTACGTTATAGACGTGTATAATGTTCCCACCGAGAAGTAGAGCCGATACGCCAGGAATGTTGTAAAGTACTGCATCCGAGATGTTAGCCTGCCTTTGGTTAGGATATATAACGCTATAGACGTATATAATATCCCCACCGAGATGCACGGGACGAAACGAACGGGATTCTGTAAAATATTACCAGCGAGGGGCTAGATGGGTTAGATTAGGTTATGTTACGTTATAGACGTATATAATGTTCCCACCGAGAAGTAGGGGCCGATACTCCAAGAATGTTGTAAAATACTACATCCGAGATGTTAGCCTGCCTTTCGTTAGAATATATATCGCTGTAGACGTATATAGTATCCCAACCGAGATGTACGGGACGACATAAACGGGATTCTGTAAAACATCACCAGCGAGGGGCTAGATGGGTTAGGTTAGGTTATGTTACGTTATAGACGTGTATAATGTTGCCACCGAGAAGTAGAGCCGATACGCCAGGAATGTTGTAAAATACTGCATCCGAGATGTTAGCCTGCCTTACGTTAGGATATATATCGCTGTAGACGTATATAACATCCCAACCGAGATGTACGGGACGACAGGAACGGGATTCTGCAAAACATTACCAGCGAGGGGCTAGATGGGTTAGGTTAGGTTATGCTACGTTATAGACGTGTATAATGTTCCCGCCGAGAAGTAGAGCCGATACGCTAGGAATGTTGTGAAATGCTGCATCCGAGATGTTAGCCTGCCTTAGGTTAGGATATATAACGCTATAGACGTATATAATATCCAACAGAGATGTACGGGACGACACGAACGGGATTCTGTAAAACATTACCAGCGAGGGGCTAGATGGGTTAGGTTAGGTTATGTTACGTTATAGACGTATATAACGTTCCCACCGAGAAGCAGGGGCCGATACTACAAGAATGTTGTAAAATATTACATCCGAGATGTTAGCCTGCCTTACGTTAGGTTATATAACGCTGTAGACGTATATAATGTCCTATCCGAGACGTACGGGACGACAGGAACGGGATTCTGTAAAACATTACCAGCGAGGGGCTAGGTGGGTTAGGTTAGGTTATGTTACGTTATAGACGTGTATAATGTTCCCACCGAGAAGTAGAGCCGATACGCCAGGAATGTTGTAAAATACTGCATCCGAGATGTTAGCCTGCCTTTGGTTAGGATATATAACGCTATAGACGTATATAATATCCCAACCGAGATGTACGGGACGACACGAACGGGATTCTGTAAAATATTACCAGCGAGGGGCTAGATGGGTTAGAATAGGTTATGTTACGTTATAGACGTATATAATGTTCCCACCGAGAAGTAGGGGCCGATACTCCAAGAATGTTGTAAAATACTACATCCGAGATGTTAGCCTGCCTTTCGTTAGAATATATATCGCTGTAGACGTATATAGCATCCCAACCGAGATGTACGGGACGACATAAACGGGATTCTGTAAAACATCACCAGCGAGGGGCTAGATGGGATAGGTTAGGTTATGTTACGTTATAGACGTGTATAATGTTGCCACCGAGAAGTAGAGCCGATACGCCAGGAATGTTGTAAAATACTGCATCCGAGATGTTAGCCTGCCTTACGTTAGGATATATGTCGCTGTAGACGTATATAACATCCCAACCGAGATGTACGGGACGACAGGAACGGGATTCTGCAAAACATTACCAGCGAGGGGCTAGATGGGTTAGGTTAGGTTATGTTACGTTATAGACGTGTATAATGTTCCCACCGAGAAGTAGAGCCGATACGCCAGGAATGTTGTAAAGTACTGCATCCGAGATGTTAGCCTGCCTTTGGTTAGGATATATAACGCTATAGACGTATATAATATCCCCACCGAGATGCACGGGACGACACGAACGGGATTCTGTAAAATATTACCAGCGAGGGGCTAGATGGGTTAGATTAGGTTATGTTACGTTATAGACGTGTATAATGTTGCCACCGAGAAGTAGAGCCGATACGCCAGGAATGTTGTAAAATACTGCATCCGAGATGTTAGCCTGCCTTACGTTAGGATATATATCGCTGTAGACGTATATAACATCCCAACCGAGATGTACGGGACGACAGGAACGGCATTCTGCAAAACATTACCAGCGTGGGGCTAGATGGGTTAGGTTAGGTTATGCTACGTTATAGACGTGTACAATGTTCCCGCCGAGAAGTAGAGCCGATACGCTAGGAATGTTGTAAAATGCTGCATCCGAGATGTTAGCCTGCCTTAGTTTAGGATATATAACGCTATAGACGTATATAATATCCAACAGAGATGTACGGGACGACACGAACGGGATTCTGTAAAACATTACCAGCGAGGGGCTAGATGGGTTAGGTTAGGTAATGTTACGTTATAGACGTATATAATGTTCCCACCGAGAAGTAGGGGCCGATACTCCAAGAATGTTGTAAAATACTACATCCGAGATGTTAGGCTGCCTTACGTTAGGATATATAACGCTGTAGACGTATATAATGTCCTATCCGAGACGTACGGGACGACAGGAACGGGATTCTGTAAAACATTACCAGCGAGGGGCTAGATGGGTTAGGTTAGGTTATGTTACGTTATAGACGTATATAATGTTCCCACCCGGAAGTAGAGGCTGATCCTACAGGAATGTTGTAAAATACTATATCCGAGAAGTTAGCCTGCCTTAGGTTAGGATATGTATCGCTGTAGACGTATATAATATCCCAACCGAGATGTACGGGACGACACGAACGGGATTCTGTAAAACATTGCCAACGAGGGGCTAGATGGGATAGGTTAGGATATGTTACGTTACAGACGTATATAATGTTCCCACCGAGAAGTAGGGGCCGATACTCCAAGAATGTTGTAAAATACTACATCCGAGATGTTAGCCTGCCTTACGTTAGGATATATAACGCTGTAGACGTATATAATGTCCTATCCGAGACGTACGGGACGACAGGAACGGGATTCTGTAAAACATTACCAGCGAGGGGCTAGATGGGTTAGGTTAGGTTATGTTACGTTATAGACGTGTATAATGTACCCACCGAGAAGTAGAGCCGATACGCCAGGAATGTTGTAAAATACTGCATCCGAGATGTTAGCCTGCTTTGGTTAGGATATATAACGCTATAGACGTATATAATATCCCAACCGAGATGTACGGGACGACACGAACGGGATTCTGTAAAATATTACCAGCGAGGGGCTAGATGGGTTAGATTAGGTTATGTTACGTTATAGACGTATATAATGTTCCCACCGAGAAGTAGGGGCCGATACTCCAAGAATGTTGTAAAATACTACATCCGAGATGTTAGCCTGCCTTACGTTAGGATATATATCGCTGTAGACGTATATAACATCCCAACCGAGATGTACGGGACGACATAAACGGGATTCTGTAAAACATCACCAGCGAGGGGCTAGATGTTTTAGGTTAGATTATATTACGTTATAGACGTATATAATGTTCCCACCGAGAAGTAGGGGCCGATACTCCAAGAATGTTGTAAAATACTACATCCGAGATGTTATCCTGCCTTACGTTAGGATATATAACGCTGTAGACGTATATAATGTCTTATCCGAGACGTACGGGACGACAGGAACGGGATTCTGTAAAACATTACCAGCGAGGGGCTAGATGGGTTAGATTAGGTTATGTTACGTTATAGACGTATATAATGTTCCCACCGAGAAGTAGGGGCCGATACTCCAAGAATGTTGTAAAATACTACATCCGAGATGTTAGCCTGCCTTTCGTTAGGATATATATCGCTGTAGACGTATATAGCATCCCAACCGAGATGTACGGGACGACATAAACGGGATTCTGTAAAACATCACCAGCGAGGGGCTAGATGGGTTAGGTTAGGTTATATTACGTTATAGACGTGTATAATGTTGCCACCGAGAAGTAGAGCCGATACGCCAGGAATGTTGTAAAATACTGCATCCGAGATGTTAGCCTGCCTTACGTTAGGATATATATCGCTGTAGACGTATATAACATCACAACCGAGATGTACGGGACGACAGGAACGGGATTCTGCAAAACATTACCAGCGAGGGGCTAGATGGGTTAGGTTAGGTTATGCTACGTTATAGACGTGTATAATGTTCCCGCCGAGAAGTAGAGCCGATACGCTAGGAATGTTGTAAAATGCTGCATCCGAGATGTTAGCCTGCCTTAGGTTAGGATATATAACGCTATAGACGTATATAATATCCAACAGAGATGTACGGGACGACACGAACGGGATTCTGTAAAACATTACCAGCGAGGGGCTAGATGGCTTAGGTTAGGTTATGTTACGTTATAGACGTATATAATGTTCCCACCGAGAAGCAGGGGCCGATACTACAAGAATGTTGTAAAATATTACATCCGAGATGTTAGCCTGCCTTACGTTAGGATATATAACGCTGTAGACGTATATAATGTCCTATCCGAGACGTACGGGACGACAGGAACGGGATTCTGTAAAACATTACCAGCGAGGGGCTAGATGGGTTAGGTTAGGTTATGTTACGTTATAGACGTGTATAATGTTCCCACCGAGAAGTAGAGCCGATACGCCAGGAATGTTGTAAAGTACTGCATCCGAGATGTTAGCCTGCCTTTGGTTAGGATATATAACGCTATAGACGTATATAATATCCCCACCGAGATGCACGGGACGAAACGAACGGGATTCTGTAAAATATTACCAGCGAGGGGCTAGATGGGTTAGATTAGGTTATGTTACGTTATAGACGTATATAATGTTCCCACCGAGAAGTAGGGGCCGATACTCCAAGAATGTTGTAAAATACTACATCCGAGATGTTAGCCTGCCTTTCGTTAGAATATATATCGCTGTAGACGTATATAGTATCCCAACCGAGATGTACGGGACGACATAAACGGGATTCTGTAAAACATCACCAGCGAGGGGCTAGATGGGTTAGGTTAGGTTATGTTACGTTATAGACGTGTATAATGTTGCCACCGAGAAGTAGAGCCGATACGCCAGGAATGTTGTAAAATACTGCATCCGAGATGTTAGCCTGCCTTACGTTAGGATATATATCGCTGTAGACGTATATAACATCCCAACCGAGATGTACGGGACGACAGGAACGGCATTCTGCAAAACATTACCAGCGAGGGGCTAGATGGGTTAGGTTAGGTTATGCTACGTTATAGACGTGTACAATGTTCCCGCCGAGAAGTAGAGCCGATACGCTAGGAATGTTGTAAAATGCTGCATCCGAGATGTTAGCCTGCCTTAGTTTAGGATATATAACGCTATAGACGTATATAATATCCAACAGAGATGTACGGGACGACACGAACGGGATTCTGTAAAACATTACCAGCGAGGGGCTAGATGGGTTAGGTTAGGTTATGTTACGTTATAGACGTATATAATGTTCCCACCGAGAAGTAGGGGCCGATACTCCAAGAATGTTGTAAAATACTACATCCGAGATGTTAGCCTGCCTTTCGTTAGGATATATATCGCTGTAGACGTATATAGCATCCCAACCGAGATGTACGGGACGACATAAACGGGATTCTGTAAAACATCACCAGCGAGGGGCTAGATGGGTTAGGTTAGGTTATGTTACGTTATAGACGTGTATAATGTTGCCACCGAGAAGTAGAGCCGATACGCCAGGAATGTTGTAAAATACTGCATCCGAGATGTTAGCCTGCCTTACGTTAGGATATATATCGCTGTAGACGTATATAACATCCCAACCGAGATGTACGGGACGACAGGAACGGGATTCTGCAAAACATTACCAGCGAGGGGCTAGATGGGTTAGGTTAGGTTATGCTACGTTATAGACGTGTATAATGTTCCCGCCGAGAAGTAGAGCCGATACGCTAGGAATGTTGTGAAATGCTGCATCCGAGATGTTAGCCTGCCTTAGGTTAGGATATATAACGCTATAGACGTATATAATATCCAACAGAGATGTACGGGACGACACGAACGGGATTCTGTAAAACATTACCAGCGAGGGGCTAGATGGGTTAGGTTAGGTTATGTTACGTTATAGACGTATATAATGTTCCCACCGAGAAGCAGGGGCCGATACTACAAGAATGTTGTAAAATATTACATCCGAGATGTTAGCCTGCCTTACGTTAGGTTATATAACGCTGTAGACGTATATAATGTTCTATCCGAGACGTACGGGACGACAGGAACGGGATTCTGTAAAACATTACCAGCGAGGGGCTAGGTGGGTTAGGTTAGGTTATGTTACGTTATAGACGTGTATAATGTTCCCACCGAGAAGTAGAGCCGATACGCCAGGAATGTTGTAAAATACTGCATCCGAGATGTTAGCCTGCCTTTGGTTAGGATATATAACGCTATAGACGTATATAATATCCCAACCGAGATGTACGGGACGACACGAACGGGATTCTGTAAAATATTACCAGCGAGGGGCTAGATGGGTTAGAATAGGTTATGTTACGTTATAGACGTATATAATGTTCCCACCGAGAAGTAGGGGCCGATACTCCAAGAATGTTGTAAAATACTACATCCGAGATGTTAGCCTGCCTTTCGTTAGAATATATATCGCTGTAGACGTATATAGCATCCCAACCGAGATGTACGGGACGACATAAACGGGATTCTGTAAAACATCACCAGCGAGGGGCTAGATGGGATAGGTTAGGTTATGTTACGTTATAGACGTGTATAATGTTGCCACCGAGAAGTAGAGCCGATACGCCAGGAATGTTGTAAAATACTGCATCCGAGATGTTAGCCTGCCTTACGTTAGGATATATATCGCTGTAGACGTATATAACATCCCAACCGAGATGTACGGGACGACAGGAACGGCATTCTGCAAAACATTACCAGCGAGGGGCTAGATGGGTTAGGTTAGGTTATGCTACGTTATAGACGTGTACAATGTTCCCGCCGAGAAGTAGAGCCGATACGCTAGGAATGTTGTAAAATGCTGCATCCGAGATGTTAGCCTGCCTTAGTTTAGGATATATAACGCTATAGACGTATATAATATCCAACAGAGATGTACGGGACGACACGAACGGGATTCTGTAAAACATTACCAGCGAGGGGCTAGATGGGTTAGGTTAGGTTATGTTACGTTATAGACGTACATAATGTTCCCACCGAGAAGTAGGGGCCGATACTCCAAGAATGTTGTAAAATACTACATCCGAGATGTTAGGCTGCCTTACGTTAGGATATATAACGCTGTAGACGTATATAATGTCCTATCCGAGACGTACGGGACGACAGGAACGGGATTCTGTAAAACATTACCAGCGAGGGGCTAGATGGGTTAGGTTAGGTTATGTTACGTTATAGACGTATATAATGTTCCCACCGAGAAGTAGGGGCCGATACTCCAAGAATGTTGTAAAATACTACATCCGAGATGTTAGCCTGCCTTTCGTTAGGATATATATCGCTGTAGACGTATATAGCATCCCAACCGAGATGTACGGGACGACATAAACGGGATTCTGTAAAACATCACCAGCGAGGGGCTAGATGGGTTAGGTTAGGTTATGTTACGTTATAGACGTGTATAATGTTGCCACCGAGAAGTAGAGCCGATACGCCAGGAATGTTGTAAAATACTGCATCCGAGATGTTACCCTGCCTTACGTTAGGATATATATCGCTGTAGACGTATATAACATCCCAACCGAGATGTACGGGACGACAGGAACGGGATTCTGCAAAACATTACCAGCGAGGGGCTAGATGGGTTAGGTTAGGTTATGCTACGTTATAGACGTGTATAATGTTCCCGCCGAGAAGTAGAGCCGATACGCTAGGAATGTTGTAAAATGCTGCATCCGAGATGTTAGCCTGCCTTAGGTTAGGATATATAACGCTATAGACGTATATAATATCCAACAGAGATGTACGGGACGACACGAACGGGATTCTGTAAAACATTACCAGCGAGGGGCTAGATGGGTTAGGTTAGGTTATGTTACGTTATAGACGTATATAATGTTCCCACCGAGAAGCAGGGGCCGATACTACAAGAATGTTGTAAAATATTACATCCGAGATGTTAGCCTGCCTTACGTTAGGATATATAACGCTGTAGACGTATATAATGTCCTATCCGAGACGTACGGGACGACAGGAACGGGATTCTGTAAAACATTACCAGCGAGGGGCTAGATGGGTTAGGTTAGGTTATGTTACGTTATAGACGTGTATAATGTTCCCACCGAGAAGTAGAGCCGATACGCCGGGAATGTTGTAAAATACTGCATCCGAGATGTTAGCCTGCCTTTGGTTAGGATATATAACGCTATAGACGTATATAATATCCCAACCGAGATGTACGGGACGACACGAACGGGATTCTGTAAAATATTACCAGCGAGGGGCTAGATGGGTTAGATTAGGTTATGTTACGTTATAGACGTATATAATGTTCCCACCGAGAAGTAGGGGCCGATACTCCAAGAATGTTGTAAAATACTACATCCGAGATGTTAGCCTGCCTTTCGTTAGAATATATATCGCTGTAGACGTATATAGCATCCCAACCGAGATGTACGGGACGACATAAACGGGATTCTGTAAAACATCACCAGCGAGGGGCTAGATGGGTTAGGTTAGGTTATGTTACGTTATAGACGTGTATAATGTTGCCACCGAGAAGCAGGGGCCGATACTACAAGAATGTTGTAAAATATTACATCCGAGATGTTAGCCTGCCTTACGTTAGGATATATAACGCTGTAGACGTATATAATGTCCTATCCGAGACGTACGGGACGACAGGAACGGGATTCTGTAAAACATTACCAGCGAGGGGCTAGATGGGTTAGGTTAGGTTATGTTACGTTATAGACGTGTATAATGTTCCCACCGAGACGTAGAGCCGATACGCCAGGAATGTTGTAAAATACTGCATCCGAGATGTTAGCCTGCCTTACGTTAGGATATATATCGCTGTAGACGTATATAACATCCCAACCGAGATGTACGGGACGACAGGAACGGGATTCTGCAAAACATTACCAGCGAGGGGCTAGATGGGTTAGGTTAGGTTATGCTGCGTTATAGACGTGTATAATGTTCCCGCCGAGAAGTAGAGCCGATACGCTAGGAATGTTGTAAAATACTGCAACCGAGATGTTAGCCTGCCTTAGGTTAGGATATATAACGCTGTAGAAGATTATAATGTCCCATCCGAGACGTACGGGACGACAGGAACGGGATTCTGCAAAACATTACCAGCGAGGGGCTAGATTGGTTAGGTTAGGTTATGTTACGTTATAGACGTATATAATGTTCCCACCCGGAAGTGGGGGCCGATACTCCAAGAATGTTGTAAAATACTACATCCGAAATGTTAGCCTGCCTTACGTTAGGATATATAATGCTATAGACGTATATAATATCCCAACCGAGATGTACGGGACGACACGAGCGGGATTCTGTAAAATATTACCAGCGAGGTGCTAGATGGGTTAGATTAGGTTATGTTACGTTATAGACGTATATAATGTTCCCACCGAGAAGTAGGGGCCGATCCTACAGAAATGTTGTAAAATAATATATCCGAGAAATTAGCCTGCCTTAGGTTAGGATATATATCGCTGTAGACGTATATAATATCCCAACCAAGATGTACGGGACGACACGAACGGGATTCTGTAAAACATTGCAAACGAGGGGCTAGATGGGATAGGTTAGGTTATGTTACGTTATAGACGTGTATAATGTTCCCACCGAGAAGTAGAGGCTGATCCTACAGGAATGTTGTAAAATACTATATCCGAGAAGTTAGCCTGCCTTAGGTTAGGATATGTATCGCTGTAGACGTATATAATATCCCAACCGAGATGTACGGGACAACACGAACGGGATTCTGTAAAACATTGCCAACGAGGGGCTAGATGGGATAGGTTAGGTTATGTTACGTTACAGACGTATATAATGTTCCCACCGAGAAGTAGGGGCCGATACTCCAAGAATGTTGTAAAATACCACATCCGAGATGTTAGCCTGCCTTACGTTAGGATATATATCGCTGTAGACGTATATAACATCCCAACCGAGATGTACGGGACGACACGAACGGGATTCTGTAAAACATTGCCAACGAGGGGCTAGATGGGATACGTTCGGTTATGTTACGTTACAGACGTATATAATGTTCCCACCGAGAAGTAGGGGCCGATACTCCAAGAATGTTGTAAAATACTACATCCGAGATATTAGCCTGCCTTACGTTAGGATATATATCGCTGTAGACGTATATAACATCCCAACCGAGATGTACGGGACGACAGGAACGGGATTCTGTAAAACATTACCAGCGAGGGGCTAGATGGGTTAGGTTAGGTTATGTTACGTTATAGACGTGTATAATGTTCCCACCGAGAAGTAGAGCCGATACGCCAGGAATGTTGTAAAATACTGCATCCGAGATGTTAGCCTGCCTTACGTTAGGATATATATCGCTGTAGACGTATATAACATCCCAACCGAGATGTACGGGACGACAGGAACGGGATTCTGCAAAACATTACCAGCGAGGGGCTAGATGGGTTAGGTTAGGTTATGCTGCGTTATAGACGTGTATAATGTTCCCGCCGAGAAGTAGAGCCGATACGCTAGGAATGTTGTAAAATACTGCAACCGAGATGTTAGCCTGCCTTAGGTTAGGATATATAACGCTGTAGAAGATTATAATGTCCCATCCGAGACGTACGGGACGACAGGAACGGGATTCTGCAAAACATTACCAGCGAGGGGCTAGATGGGTTATGTTAGGTTATGCTACGTTATAGACGTGTATAATGTTCCCGCCGAGAAGTAGAGCCGATACGCTAGGAATGTTGTAAAATGCTGCATCCGAGGTGTTAGCCTGCCTTAGGTTAGGATATATAACGCTATAGACGTATATAATATCCAACAGAGATGTACGGGACGACACGAACGGGATTCTGTAAAACATTACGAGCGAGGGGCTAGATTGGTTAGGTTAGGTTATGTTACGTTATAGACGTATATAATGTTCCCACCCGGAAGTAGGGGCCGATACTCCAAGAATGTTGTAAAATACTACATCCGAGATGTTCGCCTGCCTTACGTTAGGATATATATCGCTGTAGACGTATATAACATCCCAACCGAGATGTACGGGACGACATAAACGGGATTCTGTAAAACATCACCAGCGAGGGGCTAGATGGGTTATGTTAGGTTATGTTACGTTATAGACGTGTATAATGTTGCCACCGAGAAGTAGAGCCGATACGCCAGGAATGTTGTAAAATACTGCATCCGAGATGTTAGCCTGCCTTACGTTAGGATATATATCGCTGTCGACGTATATAACATCCCAACCGAGATGTACGGGACGACAGGAACGGGATTCTGCAAAACATTACCAGCGAGGGGCTAGATGGGTTAGGTTAGGTTATGCTACGTTATAGACGTATATAATGTTCCCGCCGAGAAGTAGAGCCGATACGCTAGGAATGTTGTAAAATGCTGCATCCGAGATGTTAGCCTGCCTTAGGTTAGGATATATAACGCTATAGACGTATATAATATCCAACAGAGATGTACGGGACGACACGAACGGGATTCTGTAAAACATTACCAGCGAGGGGCTAGATTGGTTAGGTTAGGTTATGTTACGTTATAGACGTATATAATGTTCCCACCCGGAAGTAGGGGCCGATACTCCAAGAATGTTGTAAAATACTACATCCGAGATGTTAGCCTGCCTTACGTTAGGATATATATCGCTGTAGACGTATATAACATCCCAACCGAGATGTACGGGACGACACGAACGGGATTCTGTAAAACATTGCCAACGAGTGGATAGATGGGATAGGTTAGGTTATGTTACGTTACAGACGTATATAATGTTCCCACCGAGAAGTAGGGGCCGATACTCCAAGAATGTTGTAAAATACTACATCCGAAATGTTAGCCTGCCTTACGTTAGGATATATAATGCTATAGACGTATATAATATCCCAACCGAGATGTACGGGACGACACGAGCGGGATTCTGTAAAATATTACCAGCGAGGTGCTAGATGGGTTAGATTAGGTTATGTTACGTTATAGACGTATATAATGTTCCCACCGAGAAGTAGGGGCCGATACTCCAAGAATGTTGTAAAATACTACATCCGAGATGTTAGCCTGCCTTACGTTAGGATATATATCGCTGTAGACGTATATAGCATCCCAACCGAGATGTACGGGACGACATAAACGGCATTCTGTAAAACATTACCAGCGAGGGGCTAGATGGGTTAGGTTAGGTTATGTTACGTTATAGACGTGTATAATGTTGCCACCGAGAAGTAGAGCCGATACGCTAGGAATGTTGTAAAATGCTGCATCCGAGATGTTAGCCTGCCTTAGGTTAGGATATATAACGCTATAGACGTATATAATATCCAACAGAGATGTACGGGACGACACGAACGGGATTCTGTAAAACATTACCAGCGAGGGGCTAGATTGGTTAGGTTAGGTTATGTTACGTTATAGACGTATATAATGTTCCCACCCGGAAGTAGGGGCCGATACTCCAAGAATGTTGTAAAATACTACATCCGAGATGTTAGCCTGCCTTACGTTAGGATATATATCGCTGTAGACGTATACAACATCCCAACCGAGATGTACGGGACGACACGAACGGGATTCTGTAAAACATTGCCAACGAGTGGATAGATGGGATAGGTTAGGTTATGTTACGTTACAGACGTATATAATGTTCCCACCGAGAAGTAGGGGCCGATACTCCAAGAATGTTGTAAAATACTACATCCGAAATGTTAGCCTGCCTTACGTTAGGATATATAATGCTATAGACGTATATAATATCCCAACCGAGATGTACGGGACGACACGAGCGGGATTCTGTAAAATATTACCAGCGAGGTGCTAGATGGGTTAGATTAGGTTATGTTACGTTATAGACGTATATAATGTTCCCACCGAGAAGTAGGGGCCGATACTCCAAGAATGTTGTAAAATACTACATCCGAGACGTTAGCCTGCCTTACGTTAGGATATATATCGCTGTAGACGTATATAGCATCCCAACCGAGATGTACGGTACGACATAAACGGCATTCTGTAAAACATTACCAGCGAGGGGCTAGATGGGTTAGGTTAGGTTATGTTACGTTATAGACGTGTATAATGTTGCCACCGAGAAGTAGAGCCGATACGCCAGGAATGTTGTAAAATACTGCATCCGAGATGTTAGCCTGCCTTACGTTAGGATATATATCGCTGTAGACGTATATAACATCCCAACCGAGATGTACGGGACGACAGGAACGGGATTCTGCAAAACATTACCAGCGAGGGGCTAGATGGGTTAGGTTAGGTTATGCTGCGTTATAGACGTGTATAATGTTCCCGCCGAGAAGTAGAGCCGATACGCTAGGAATGTTGTAAAATACTGCAACCGAGATGTTAGCCTGCCTTAGGTTAGGATATATAACGCTGTAGAAGATTATAATGTCCCATCCGAGACGTACGGGACGACAGGAACGGGATTCTGCAAAACATTACCAGCGAGGGGCTAGATTGGTTAGGTTAGGTTATGTTACGTTATAGACGTATATAATGTTCCCACCCGGAAGTAGGGGCCGATACTCCAAGAATGTTGTAAAATACTACATCCGAGATGTTAGCCTGCCTTACGTTAGGATATATAACGCTGTAGACGTATATAATGTCCTATCCGAGACGTACGGGACGACAGGAACGGGATTCTGTAAAACATTACCAGCGAGGGGCTAGATGGGTTAGGTTAGGTTATGTTACGTTATAGACGTATATAATGTTCCCACCGAGAAGTAGGGGCCGATACTCCAAGAATGTTGTAAAATACTACATCCGAGATGTTAGCCTGCCTTAAGTTAGGATATATATCGCTGTAGACGTATATAACATCCCAACCGAGATGTACGGGACGACATAAACGGGATTTTGTGAAACATCACCAGCGAGGGGCTAGATGGGTTAGGTTAGGTTATGTTACGTTATAGACGTGTATAATGTTGCCACCGAGAAGTAGAGCCGATACGCCAGGAATGTTGTAAAATACTGCATCCGAGATGTTAGCCTGCCTTACGTTAGGATATATATCGCTGTAGACGTATATAACATCCAACCGAGATGTACGGGACGACAGGAACGGGATTCTGCAAAACATTACCAGCGAGGGGCTAGATGGGTTAGGTTAGGTTATGTTACGTTATAGACGTGTATAATGTTCCCACCGAGAAGTAGAGCCGATACGCTAGGAATGTTGTAAAATGCTGCATCCGAGATGTTAGCCTGCCTTAGGTTAGGATATATAACGCTATAGACGTATATAATATCCCAACCGAGATGTACGGGACGACACGAACGGGATTCTGTAAAACATTGCAAACGAGGGGCTAGATGGGATAGGTTAGGTTATGTTACGTTACAGACGTATATAATGTTCCCACCGAGAAGTAGGGGCCGATCCTACAGAAATGTTGTAAAATAATATATCCGAGAAATTAGCCTGCCTTAGGTTAGGATATATATCGCTGTAGACGTATATAATATCCCAACCAAGATGTACGGGACGACACGAACGGGATTCTGTAAAACATTGCAAACGAGGGGCTAGATGGGATAGGTTAGGTTATGTTACGTTATAGACGTGTATAATGTTCCCACCGAGAAGTAGAGGCAGATCCTACAGGAATGTTGTAAAATACTATATCCGAGAAGTTAGCCTGCCTTAGGTTAGGATATGTATCGCTGTAGACGTATATAATATCCCAACCGAGATGTACGGGACAACACGAACGGGATTCTGTAAAACATTGCCAACGAGGGGCTAGATGGGATAGGTTAGGTTATGTTACGTTACAGACGTATATAATGTTCCCACCGAGAAGTAGGGGCCGATACTCCAAGAATGTTGTAAAATACCACATCCGAGATGTTAGCCTGCCTTACGTTAGGATATATATCGCTGTAGACGTATATAACATCCCAACCGAGATGTACGGGACGACACGAACGGGATTCTGTAAAACATTGCCAACGAGGGGCTAGATGGGATACGTTCGGTTATGTTACGTTACAGACGTATATAATGTTCCCACCGAGAAGTAGGGGCCGATACTCCAAGAATGTTGTAAAATACTACATCCGAGATATTAGCCTGCCTTACGTTAGGATATATATCGCTGTAGACGTATATAACATCCCAACCGAGATGTACGGGACGACAGGAACGGGATTCTGTAAAACATTACCAGCGAGGGGCTAGATGGGTTAGGTTAGGTTATGTTACGTTATAGACGTGTATAATGTTCCCACCGAGAAGTAGAGCCGATACGCCAGGAATGTTGTAAAATACTGCATCCGAGATGTTAGCCTGCCTTAGGTTAAGATATATAACGCTATAGACGTATATAATATCCCATCCGAGATGTACGGGACGACAGGAACGGGATTCTGTAAAACATTGCCAACGAGGGGCTAGATGGGTTAGGTTAGGTTATGTTACTTTATAGATGTATATAATGTTCCCACCGAGAAGTATGGGCCGATACTCCAAGAATGTTGTAAAAGACTACATCCGAGATGTTAGCCTGCCTTACGTTAGGAAATATAACGCTGTAGACGTATTTAATGTCCCATCCGAGACGTACGGGACGACACGAACGGGATTCTGTAAAACATTACCAGCGAGGGGCTAGATGTGTTAGGTTAGGTTATGTTACGTTATAGACCTATATAATGCTTCCACCGAGAAGTATGGGCCGATACGCGAGGAATGTTGTAAAATACTGCATCCGAGATGTTAGCCTGCCTCAGGTTAGGATATATAACGCTGTAGAAGTTTATAATGTCCCATCCGAGACGTACGGGACGACAGGAACGGGATTCTGTAAAACATTACCAGCGAGGGGCTAGATGGGTTAGGTTAGGTTATGTTACTTTATAGACGTATATAATGTTCCCACCCGGAAGTAGGGGCCGATACTCCAAGAATGTTGTAAAATACTACATCCGAGATGTTAGCCTGCCTTACGTTAGGATGTATAACGCTTTAGACGTATATAATGTCCCATTCGAGACGTACGGGACGACAGGAACGGGATTCTGCAAAACATTACCAGCGAGGGGCTAGATGGGTTAGGTTAGGTTATGTTACGTTATAGACGTATATAATGTTCCCACCGAGAAGTAGGGGCCGATACTCCAAGAATGTTGTAAAATACTACATCCGAGATGTTAGCCTGCCTTACTTTAGGATATATATCGCTGTAGACGTATATAACATCCCAACCGAGATGTACGGGACGACATAAACGGCATTCTGTAAAACATCACCAGCGAGGGGCTAGATGGGTTAGGTTAGGTTATGTTACGTTATAGACGTGTATAATGTTGCCACCGAGAAGTAGAGCCGATACGCCAGGAATGTTGTAAAATACTGCATCCGAGATGTTAGCCTGCCTTACGTTAGGATATATATCGCTGTAGACGTATATAACATCCCAACCGAGATGTACGGGACGACAGGAACGGGATTCTGCAAAACATTACCAGCGAGGGGCTAGATGGGTTAGGTTAGGTTATGCTGCGTTATAGACGTGTATAATGTTCCCGCCGAGAAGTAGAGCCGATACGCTAGGAATGTTGTAAAATACTGCAACCGAGATGTTAGCCTGCCTTAGGTTAGGATATATAACGCTGTAGAAGATTATAATGTCCCATCCGAGACGTACGGGACGACAGGAACGGGATTCTGCAAAACATTACCAGCGAGGGGCTAGATGGGTTATGTTAGGTTATGCTACGTTATAGACGTGTATAATGTTCCCGCCGAGAAGTAGAGCCGATACGCTAGGAATGTTGTAAAATGCTGCATCCGAGGTGTTAGCCTGCCTTAGGTTAGGATATATAACGCTATAGACGTATATAATATCCAACAGAGATGTACGGGACGACACGAACGGGATTCTGTAAAACATTACGAGCGAGGGGCTAGATTGGTTAGGTTAGGTTATGTTACGTTATAGACGTATATAATGTTCCCACCCGGAAGTAGGGGCCGATACTCCAAGAATGTTGTAAAATACTACATCCGAGATGTTAGCCTGCCTTACGTTAGGATATATATCGCTGTAGACGTATATAACATCCCAACCGAGATGTACGGGACGACACGAACGGGATTCTGTAAAACATTGCCAACGAGTGGATAGATGGGATAGGTTAGGTTATGTTACGTTACAGACGTATATAATGTTCCCACCGAGAAGTAGGGGCCGATACTCCAAGAATGTTGTAAAATACTACATCCGAAATGTTAGCCTGCCTTACGTTAGGATATATAATGCTATAGACGTATATAATATCCCAACCTAGATGTACGGGACGACACGAGCGGGATTCTGTAAAATATTACCAGCGAGGTGCTAGATGGGTTAGATTAGGTTATGTTACGTTATGGACGTATATAATGTTCCCACCGAGAAGTAGGGGCCGATACTCCAAGAATGTTGTAAAATACTACATCCGAGATGTTAGCCTGCCTTAAGTTAGGATATATATCGCTGTAGACGTATATAACATCCCAACCGAGATGTACGGGACGACATAAACGGGATTTTGTGAAACATCACCAGCGAGGGGCTAGATGGGTTAGGTTAGGTTATGTTACGTTATAGACGTGTATAATGTTGCCACCGAGAAGTAGAGCCGATACGCCAGGAATGTTGTAAAATACTGCATCCGAGATGTTAGCCTGCCTTACGTTAGGATATATATCGCTGTAGACGTATATAACATCCCAACCGAGATGTACGGGACGACATAAACGGCATTCTGTAAAACATCACCAGCGAGGGGCTAGATGGGTTAGGTTAGGTTATGTTACGTTATAGACGTGTATAATGTTGCCACCGAGAAGTAGAGCCGATACGCCAGGAATGTTGTAAAATACTGCATCCGA